>JAQPZY010001225.1:0-600000 GCA_029931535.1 Margaritifera margaritifera | reverse complement strand
TGCCTATGCAAAATGGGATCCAGAAATGTAAATGAAGCTTGTAAAGCAGGAAAGGAACTGTCATGGTTTTCTCAACATATACAATTACCAATCCCAAGATAGAAACAAACACGCAATTTATTTTCGCAAAATTGACAGTATTCTGTTATTTTAGTCTCACCATTTCACATTATATTGACTTCGATGCCAAACATTTTCTGCCATTCAGTATCTTCAGAAAATTTAACTATATTGATATAAATATAAAAATCTATAAATATATATATATATATATATATATATATATATATATATATATATATATATATATATATATATATAAATGTATGTGTGTGTGACCTTATAGATATATGCACTTGCAATGAAGAGATTGTTTCATGCTGTAATTAGCTGTTTCGGGCAGTACAATTTCGCAGACAGTTACTTTTCCTCCGGATTAAATTGAAATGCAATTACCGAAGTTGGGTTTTCCGTTGTTGGCGGTCTGAAAAAGGGAGAAGGATTATTTTCATACATATTGCAAGTTCCTTCTAATGAAAGAGCAAAGACATCAAATGTATATTTGATCACTCAAATAGTTGTTCAATATTTTTCAGCAACGACAATTTCTTACCTAACTTTCATCAAATAATATTGTACACATCCAGCCATCGCTTATGATGTCGTCACATCAGTGGCGGTTGTTATGGTTGCCTCGAGAAAAACAATATCAGGCATTAAAAGGAGAGAAGAACTGGGTTCAGTGTAAGTAATCTGATTCTTATTTATCATGCGAGAGGCACTTACGACATTCGCTTTTTAGCAGCAGCCTTTAACTGATCCATTCACAAAATCAATTCGCGTTTCGTTGAACATTCATCGTTCACCGATTTATATAGTCACTCTTCGTTTTCTTCATAAAGCATTCATCATTGTATTTGGGTTCATTCTAAATACGGTTTTTGTTTCGCCGGTAAAAATAGCAATTTCTGGATTCGTAATCACGTTTTCCATCCATTCGTCCGTACGTTTGTCCATTCCTCTATCAAATAGTCGGTTTCCGCAAGATAACTTGACTGGGAATTATTGGATTTTAACCAAATTTGGTTTGATGCCTTATATCATGAAGACATCGAATGAGTTCAATTCTAAGCCTTCCATATCATAATTTAGAGGAGTTATGGCCCCTGATGTCTAATTCTCCTAAAACAAATTACCGCATTGTGACAGTACCAAGAAATGTTAGACTTCGTGGAAGGTTTGCAGGGTTTCAACCATTTCTGGTGTATGGCTTTCTTTGCAGTAATCTTTCAATGAGTTCAATTGCATTTTTCCGCCGCTACCTTTACAGACATTATAACTATTGATTAACCATCCTCCTGACTTCAGGAGCTGTATTATAACTTTAGCAATTAAAGCTGCATTTCAGACAAATTAGGTACGCGGCTCTACCTTGAGGATACCTCAAAAAAGTTCAATTTGCAGCTTATGTGACATCATTTACAGGAGTTATGCCCTTTCGCAGCTGCACAGATTCAAAACGTGAATTTTCCATACAAATCAAAATTGTAATTAACTTTTATCAAACGTTAGATTTCGTTTTCATTTTCTGCTTAATTCTCGTACAAGGAACGAACAGACTATATGACTACAAAAATGTTCAGCTTTTGCTTGTCTGCCAGAAAACATAGTTTCGATCATTGTCATTAATTGCCATCGTCATGACCTTGATTTCGGCACCTTTACTTTTCCATGGATTGTTGAGATTCAACCCAATTGATCATGCGCCTTTAAATTGAAAAGAACTTGAATTTCTTGGATTTCTAGCATTCTCTAAAAATTTAGACAGAACGTATGTTCACGTGATTTTCGACTTGACTTTGGTTTCCATATTATTTCTCTGAAAATTGTAGTTTGATTTCAACAATATTTGTCACGCAAGTGTATATAAATGAGACAATGATTTGATCTCCAGCATTCCACATCATCATTTATAGAAATGATGGCCCCTAATTGGATGGCCTCCTGACTTTAGTTTCTGCAGCATTACTTTACCACGATTTCTTGGAATTCATTCCGTTTTGAGTCTTATACTTATATTTTTCAAATCTTCAACAATTTCAATTTCCAGCGTTCCGTTTAGGTATTTGGAGGAGTCACGGCCCAGGAATTCCAATTCTCCTACTTCTGTTCCAAATACACAATGTGCTCTGTTTAAGATTATGTCACTGCATATGTGCTAAGCGAATCCTTATGTGATGTACCGAAATTCTATTGCTACAATAATGCCAAGATAACCATCAGTACAGTATCCACTATAATTCTTACACATTTGAATTCAGATGTGGTATGGATGTTTATTGTTTTGTGATGACCAGGCCGAATACATTGATACTGGTACCCAATACCTGTTCATATAGAACAGACTACACAAATGGCAGTAATAAATGTAAAGCAGATAAGCAGATTGTATGGGCAAGACACGCTAGAAAAGTGGCAATCCGATGGTTTCATTATCACTTAAAATTAACAAAATGTAAAGTTTGGCATTATGAACCGTCTATTATTATTTTACACGAGAACAAAGTTGTAAAGTTACAAATATCTCATATAAGCAGCTATTTCATGATTAAACTATTGCTCTCTCTCTCTTCTTATGCAAAGACTAAGTTCTTCTGCTCAATATCTCTATCACAGATCTGAATTCGACGTGTGGCGTTGACGTTGACTTACGTGACAACTTTGCAAAATGCAATACTGCAACTCTCACCTGCCTATGCAAAATGGGATACACAAATGTAAATGGAGCTTGTGAAGCAGGTAAGGAACTGCCATGGTTTTCTCAACATATAAAATTACCAATCCCAAGATAGAAACAAACACGCAATTTATTTTCGCAAAATTGACAGTATTCTCTTATTTTAGTCTCACCTTTCACATTATATTGACTTCGATACCAAACATTTTTTACCATTCAGTATCTTCAGAAAATTTATCTATATTGATGTAAATATAAACATAAGGAAAACCATTGATATTTGTGATAAAGGAATGGAGACATGTTGCAAAAGAACAAAATTTGTCAACTTGAGTTTTTAAATTTTCATGAAAATTTAATTTAAATTCGTATTTTTAAATAAAAATATGTATCATATTTTAAAATTGACTCTCAACAGAGAGTTTAGCAGCCAGGTTTAATTTCTAGTAATTTCCAGAGTTGTATGGGGACTGAAAACTAACTACAGTTTATTTCAAGTGTTTATCTTAAGTAATAAATTCACCATTCAACTTGAAGTTTTGTGCATTGTTCACAGTCGGCCATTTTGAAATTCATAGTGTTTGCAAGACAATGGTGTTAGATAAAATGCATATCCATGCATCAAATTCATTGAAACTTTGCAGCAGTATTTCAGACACATTTATTTTAGTTTTTTTTTCTTCCACAAAGGTGAAAATGTCTGACCCTGATAGGAATCAGGACACAATTAATACTTCCGGTTCAGTACCCACGAATGTTGTCCGAGTCTATTTTTAGATCATTTTTTTCTCTCTCAATGTGGTGGTGATGTATGCATTGGATTTAGTCATTCTTAGTATTAATTGAAAGGAAATTGGTTATTATTTAGAATATGAACATTATAGTGTGGTTGTCTGTGTGTATTTTGGCGGCAGTGCACAGTGAGTACTAAGGCATTGGTGCTGATCCGGAAGTGAAATCTGTGACTCATTGCACGTTGCTTTGTTTACAGTCCAGCCATTCATAAGAATGCCCGTTAACCCATAAAAAGAATTTCAGCGTGAGTTCATCTTTGAAGATACTTTACAGCAACATATGATTTATTAGGATTCGGACACAGTGGAAACTTCAGTACTGACAAACAAATGTAGAGACTATATAGGAAAATTAATTGAGGTCTTATTCCTGGCAGTAGGAAGGTTATAAAATTTTAAATTGTTATCCTGAGTTTATTATTCAAGGTAGATTCATGAAATTTGGACCTTTTGTGCACATTGACTTTAGAAATAGAACTATAAAATTAAATATTAAAAAAATTAAATATTTTAACAAATTTAAATTAATTTTTAAAATAAAATTAAAACTTTAAACTTTTTGTAAAACAAATGAACATGTATAGAGCCTATGGGGTTGATATTCATTATTATCACCATGTATATATTTCTACATCTTATACAAGTTACAAAGGTGGATATTTTTGAAATTCTGTCAGAGAAAATCTTGTTCAAATCAGTGCCAGCACCTAACAGTATTTGGATACTTTGGATGGGCAATGTAACATCAAATAGGTTATATGGGCTATTGTCATATAGGGACCCGGAGACTAACATTTGGAAAAAGAAACATGTCCATAGGCTGGCATTCATGATAAAGATGAGAAGTGTAAACATTCCAAAAGAGTTAGCTGCATCGCATTTATGCCACAATAGTTTGTGAATGCGGATCATCTCAGCCTGAAACACCATCATATCAAGAACAAATAGGCAGTACTATATAGGATATGGGAATTGTTTTGGACATGGTGAATTACCAAACTGCATGCTACAGTTGAATTTGTGATATGGAATAATTACAGGTATTATGATATGCCCTGCACACCGACCCACCCACCCACCCACCTACATCCATAGAGAAATGTACATTAGCATGGCATAGCTGGCAGGCTGGTTGCATGGATAAAATTGGATTAGTTCATTGATTGAAAGATTGATAAATAGATGTATGCATTGATGATTGTTTGGATTGAGTAAAGAGGATAGAAGAAAGCAAGATACTCTGGTCTTTTTTTTAGTTGACCATGCTGGTATGACAGCTTTCTTACATAATACATTCACTCATTTATTTATTCATTCAATCAATGCTACATTCATTCATTCAGTCAGTAAGTCAGTTCATGTTCTGTTAGAATATGTTATTATTTTTTTTTTATTTTTTAAAAATATTTTATTTCTATATTTATGTCTTCATATTTCGAGAAAACGGTTTCGACCTCTCCATAGGTCTCGTCAGGTGGTAGTAGGTAACACAACTGCACATAACATGCGTTGTGTTACCTACGGATTTCCCCACGACAGTTTTCCTTTCGGTATTATGTGCTTTTCATGGTGTCTTTGGGCACTGTCACTTTGTACATGGACTAAGATCATCTTTTCTGTCTGCAGTGTCCTTGGCTCCTGCTAAACCTGTGCATAATAGTGATCGCCCTTGGAATGACTGTCCAATAAGCCTTTGCAGTAATCAGAGTTCCTGTTGCCGGGCTGAGTTCTGTACCTCAGATGAGCCTGTATCATATTTCCCAGTCTTGCCAGTATTCGTTTCCTGGTTTCCTGATGCATTTGATACAACTGATGGTAAGTACAGGTTTTATCCATTTCATTCAGTGATCTCAGAGTCCTTGGTGAAAGTATACCTCCCAAATGTTTTACTTTTGTTTTCAGTGATGATCCAAGTCTGTTATTGAGCCTGTGTATTGTTGAATGCACTCTTGCCTCAAAGTTTCTTGAATAGTTAAAAATTTTAGGTAAGGAAACACTAATTGACCTGTTCACAGCTTCACATTTCTGCGTGTTTATGTTAAGTCGCAGTCTTTGCACAACATCACAGGAAAGTTTCATTTTCAACACTTCCAGGAGAATATTCTTATCACTTTCTGTCATGTTTAGATGAGTCACTTGATGAGGGCCCAGAAATGCAGATCGTATCCACCAACTGTTAATACTTCCTCTCCTACAAACCTTCGAATAATGCCGACATTTGTTGCAGTCCCCAGAATAACACCGCAGAGTGGCATCCAGTACTTGGGGAAGTTGAGATTGGATAAGTCTAACATCACCACCGGTGTCCTCCATCATTCGTTTGAAGATCAAACTGCAGCGGGCTTTAACATCTTGACTGAGAATTGTCTGCTTAAGCTTTTTTCCCTCTCTCGTTCTTATTCCTAGAAACATATTTTTCAGTAAAGGTTACAGAACTGCATTGTTTGTGATCAGGTCTCTCACATCTGTTGTCTTGATTGCCATTACAATGGATGATATCATTCCACATTTCAACATTTTTATTCATACAGATCATATGTGTCCCCTCATGCTGATTCACTTCTGTCTCTTTCAGGGTCAGTCTTGCTTTGGATAATGACCATAGAATTCTAGCAGACCCAGGTGTGCCCTTACAGTCTGGTGCCATAACTGACTGGAGACTCCCACCTGTCGACTTCATCATTGCCATGAGAGAGAACTTCTCTGCATCCATTCTTCTGGTCACTTGAGCACTGGAACTTGGTAGAGTATCATCAGTCAGAAATCTGACCCCTTTGTTATGTGGAATGTTTCTTGGTTTAAAAAAAGGTTTTCTTCTTCTTGGTGTACCCTTTCATGGTTTCATTTAAAATAACTGCATGTAAAAGTACAAGAATTATCCTCTCTCCCCCTTATATAACTAGGAAAAGGTGTGCTGCCCTGGTATTATAGAACTCCACCAAATCTTCAATACTATTGTAAGCCTAACATCTACCCTTCAGGGGTGAAAATGACATCACTACCTTAGTTACCACCTCTAATTAGCGTATTCAGATGCTTACAGATTTAAGGTGCTACCTATTATTGACAGCCCCTGGTTTAATTACTTCACACCTGATAAGGAAAACCATTGATGTTTGTGATAAAGGAATGGAGACATGTTGCAAAAGAACAAAATTTGTCAACTTGAGTTTTTAAAATTTCATGAAAATTTAATTTAAATTCAAATTTTTAAATAAAAATATGTATCATATTTTAAAATTGACTCTCCACAGAGAGTTTAGCAGTCAGGTTTAATTTCGAGTAATTTCCAGAGTTGTATGAGGACTAGAAACTAACTACAGTTTATTTCAAGTGGGCTATCTTAATTAATAAATTCAACATTCAATTTGAAGTTTTCTGCATTGTTCACAGTCGGACATTTTGAAATTCATAGTGTTCGTAATACAATGGTGTCTTTTAAAATGCATATGCATGTATCAAATTCATTGAAACTTTGCAGCAGTATTTCAGACACATTTATTTAGTTTTGTTCCATTCAGGTGAAAATTTCTGACCCTGATAGGATACAGGACACAATTAATACCTCCTGTTCAGTACCCACGAATGTAGTCCGAGTCTATTTTTAGATCATTTTTTTCTCTCTCAATGTGGTGGTGATGTATGCATTGGATTTAGTCATTCTTAGTATTAATTGAAAGGAAATTGGCTATTATTTAGAATATGAGTATTATAGTGTAGTTGTCTGTGTGTATTTTGGCGACAGTGCACAGTGAGTAATGAGGCATTGGTGCTGATCCGGAAGTGAAATCTGTGACTCATTGCACATTGCTTTGTTTACAGTTCAGCCATTCATAAGAATGTCCGTTAACCCATAAAAAGAATTTCAGCGTGAGTTCATCTTTGAAGATACTTTACAGCAACATATGATTTATTAGGATTCGGACACAGTGGAATGTTCAGTACTGACAATCAAATGTAGAGACTATATAGGAAAATTAATTGAGGCCTTATTCCTGGCAGTAGGAAGGTTATAAAAGTTTAAATTCTTATCCTGAGTTTATTATTCAAGGTAGATTCATGAAATTTGGACCTTTTGTGCATATTGACTTTAAAAATAGAACTGTGAAATTAAAAATTAAAAAATTTAAATATTTTAGAAAATTTAAATTAATTTTTAAAATAAAATTAAAATTTTAACTTTTTTGTAACAAAATGCACATGTATAGGGCCTATGGGTTTGATACTCATTATTATAATCATGTATTTATTTCTACATCTTATACAAGTTACAAAGGTGGATATTTTTGATATTCTGTCAAAGAAAATCTTGTTCAAATCTGTGCCAGCACCTAACAGTATTTGGATACTTTGGATGGGCAATGTAACATCAAATAGGTTATATGGGCTATTGTCATATAGGGACCATGAGACTAACATTTGGAAAAAGAAACATGTCCATAGACTGGCATTCATGATAAAGATGAAAAGTATAAACATTCCAAAAGAGTTAGCTGCATCGCATTTATGCCACAATAGTTTGTGAATGCGGATCATCTCAGCCTGGAACCCCATCATATCAAGAACAAATAGGCAGTACTGTACAGGATATGGGAATTGTTTTGGACATGGTGAATTTCCAAACTGCATGCTACAGTTGAAATTGTGATATGGAATAATTACAGGTATAATGATATGCCCTGCACACCCACCAACCCACCCACCTCCATCCATAGAGAAATGTACATTAGCATGACATGGCTGGCTTGCTGGTTGAATGGATAAAATGGGATTAGTTTATTGATTGATTGATAGATTGATAAATAGATGTATGCATTGATGATTGTTTGGATTGAGTAAAGAGGATAGAAGAAAGAAAGACACGCTGGTCTTTTTTTTTAGTTGACCATGCCGGTATGACAGCTTTATCTTACATAATACATTCACTCATTTATTTGCTAATTCATTCAATGATACATTCATTCATTCAGTCAGTAAGTCAGTTCATGTTTTGTTAGAATATGTAATTATTTATTTATTATTTTTTTTTAAAAATATTTTATTTCTATATTTATGTCTTCATATTTCGAGAAAACGGTTTCGACCTCTCTATAGGTCTCATCAGGTGGTAGTAGGTAACACAACTGCACATAACATGCGTTGTGTTACCTACGGATTTCCCCACGACAGTTTTCCTTTCGGTATTATGTGCTTTTCATGGTGTCTTTGGGCACTGTCACTTTGTACATGGACTAAGATCATCTTTTCTGTCTGCAGTGTCCTTGGCTCCTGCTAAACCTGTGCATAAGAGTGATCGCCCTTGGAATGACTGTCCAATAAGCCATTGCAGTAATCAGAGTTCCTGTTGCCGGGCTGAGTTCTGTACCTCAGATGAGCCTGTATCATATTTCCCAGTCTTGCCAGTATTCGTTTCCTGGTTTCCTGATGCATTTGATACAACTGATGGTAAGTACAGGTTTTATCCATTTCATTCAGTGATCTCAGAGTCCTTGGTGAAAGTATACCTCCCAAATGTTTTACTTTTGTTTTCAGTGATGATCCAAGTCTGTTATTGAGCCTGTGTATTGTTGAATGCACTCTTGCCTCAAAGTTTCTTGAATAGTTAAAAATTTTAGGTAAGGAAACACTAATTGACCTGTTCACAGCTTCACATTTCTGCGTGTTTATGTTAAGTCGCAGTCTTTGCACAACATCACAGGAAAGTTTCATTTTCAACACTTCCAGGAGAGTATTCTTGTCACTTTCTGTCATGTATAGATGAGTCACTTGATGAGGGCCCAGAAATGCATCGCATCCACCAACTGTTAATACTTCCTCTCCCACAAACCTTCGAATAATGCCGACATTTGTTGCAGTCCCCAGAATAACACCGCAGAGTGGCATCCAGTACTTGGGGAAGTTGAGATTGGATAAGTCTAACATCACCACCGGTGTCCTCCATCATTCGTTTGAAGATCAAACTGCAGCGGGCTTTAACATCTTGACTGTTAATTGTCTGCTTAATCTGTTTTCCTTCTCTTGTTCTTATTCCCAGAAACATATTTTTCAGTAAAGGTTGCAGAACTGCACTTTCTGAGATCAGGTCTCTCACATCTGTTGTCTTGATTGCCATTACAATGGATGATATCATTCCACATTTCAACATTTTTATTCATACAGATCATATGTGTCCCCTCATGCTGATTCACTTCTGTCTCTTTCAGGGTCAGTCTTGCTTTGGATGATGGTCATATAATTCTAGCAGACCCAGGTGTGCCCTTACAGTCTGGTGCCACAACTAACTGGAGACTCCCACCTGTCGACTTCATCATTGCCATGAGAGAGAACTTCTCTGCATCCATTCTTCTGGTCACTTGAGCAGATGCAGCACTGGAGCTTGGTAGAGTATCATCAGTCAGAAATCTGAGCCCTTTGTTACGTGGAATATTTCCTGGTTTAAAAAAAAAGGTTTTCTTCTTCTTGGTGTACCCTTTCATGGTTTCATTAAAAATAACTGCATGTAAAAGTACAAGAATTATCCTCTCTCCCCCTTATATAACTAGGAAAAGGTGTGCTGCCCTGGTATTATAGAACTCCACCAAATCTTCAATACTAGTGTAACCCTAACATCTACCCTTCAGGGGTGAAATAGACATCACTACCTTAGTTACCACCCCTAACTAGCGTATTCAGATGCTACAAGATTTCAGGTGCCACCTATTATTGACAGCCCCTGGTTTAATTACTTCACACCTGATAAGGAAAACCATTGATGTTTGTGATAAAGGAATGGAGACATGTTGCAAAAGAACAAAATTTGTCAACTTGAGTTTTTAAATTTTCATGATAATTCAATTTAAATTCAAATTTTTAAATAAAAATATGTATCATATTTTTATATTGACTCTCCACAGAGAGTTTAGCAGTCAGGTTTAATTTCTAGTAATTTCCAGATTTGTATGAGGACTAAAAACTAACTACAGTTTATTTCAAGTGTTTATCTTAATTAATAAATTCACCATTCAACTTGAAGTTTTGTGCATTGTTCACAGTCGGCCATTTTGAAATTCATAGTGTTTGTAATACAACGGTGTCAGATAAAATGCATAAGCATACATCAAATTCATTGAAACTTTTGCAGCAGTATTTCAGACACATTTATTTTAGTTTTTTTTTTCCATTCAGGTGAAAATTTCTGACCCTGATAGGAATCAGGACACAATTAATACTTCTGGTTCAGTACCCACGAATGTAGTCCGAGTCTATTTTTAGATCATTTTTTTCTCTCTCAATGTGGTGGTGATGTATGCATTGGATTTAGTCATTCTTAGTATTAATTGAAAGGAAATTGGCTATTATTTAGAATATGAGCATTATAGTGTGGTTGTCTGTGTGTATTTTGGCGACAGTGCACATTTTTAAGTGATGTTTACTTGTTTGATCGATGTGTATGTGTATGATTGATGTGTGTCTGTGTTTGTGATTGTCTTTGTTTATTTGTGTATTTGTGTATGACATTTTCCCATTTATTTGTATGCATATTTATTTGTTAGTCTTTCTTTTCTTCTTTCAGTTTGCGACTTGTTTAATTGTTGGTCTATGTCAGGTCAGGCTACGCCTGCTACCGTAAGTAACAGTAGACGGTACTACCTGTGACTGTGTATGTTTACTTGTATCAATGATGTATGTGTGTTTGTGATTATATTTGTTTATTTGTGTATAACATTTTCCCATTTATATGGATCCATATTTATTTGTTAATCTTTCTTTTGTTCTTTCATTTTTGCGTGAAGTTTACTTGTGTGATTGATGTGTATGTGTATCTGTGTTTGTGATTGTATTTGTGATTGTCTTTGTTTATTTGTGTATTTGTGTATGACATTTTCCTATTTATATTAATGCATATTTATCTGTTAATCTTTCTTTTGTTCTTTGATTTTTGCGTGATGTTTACTTGTATCATTAATGTGTATGTGAATGATTGATGTGTATCTGTGTTTATGATTGTATTAGTTTATTTGTGTATATGTGTATTACATTTTCCCATTTATATTAATGCATATTTATTTGTTAATCTTTCTTTTCTTCTTTCATTTTGCGACTTGTTTACTTGTTGGTCTATGTCAGGTCAGGCTATGCCTGCTAACGTATGTAGCATTAGACGGTGCTACATGTGACGGTTTATGTGTATGTGTATCATTGATGTTTATGTTTTTGTGATTGTATTTGTGTATGACATTTTCGCATTTACATTGATGCATATTTATTTGTTAATCTTTCTTTTGTTCTTTCATTTTTGCGTGATGTTTACTTCTATGAATGATGCATGTGTGTTTGTGATTATTTTTGTTTATTTGTGTATGACATTTTCCCGTTTACATTGATGCATATTTATTGTTAATCTTTCTTTTGTTCTTTCATTTTTGCGTGATGTTTACTTGTATGATTGATGTGTATGTGCATGATCGATGTATATCTGTTTTTATGATTGTATTTGTTTGTGTATTTGTGTATGACATTTTCCCATTTATATTTATGCATATTATTTTCTTAATCATTCTTTTCTTTTTTCAGTTTGCGACTTGTTTACTTGTTGGCCTATGTCAGGTCAGGCTAAGCCTGCTACCGTAAGTAACAGTAGACGGTACTACCTCTGACTGTGTATGTGTTTGTGTATCATTGATGTTTATGTTTTTGTGATTGTATTTGTGTATTTGTTTATGACATTTTCCCATTTACATTGATGCATATTTATTTGTTAATCTTTCTTTTGTTCTTTCAGTTTGCATGATGTTTACTTGTATGAATGATGTATGTGTGTTTGTGATTATATTTGTTTATTTGTGTATAACATTTTCCCATTTATATTGATGCATATTTATTTGTTAATCTTTCTTTTGTTCTTTCATTTTTGCGTGATGTTTACTTGTATTATTGATGTGTATGTGTATGATTGATGTGTATCTGTGTTTGTGATCGTATTTGTTTATTTGTGTGTGCCATATTCCCATTTATATGTATGCATATTTATTTGTTAATCTTTCTTTTCTTCTTTCAGTTTGCGACTTGTTTACTTGCTGGTTTATGTCAGTTCGGGCTACGCCTGCTACCGTAAGACAGTAGACGGTACTACCTGTGACTGTGTATGTGTATCATTGATGTTTATGTTTTTGTGATTGTATTTGTGTATTTGTGTTTGACATTTTCCCATTTACATTGATGCATATTTATTTGTTAATCTTTTGTTCTTTCAGTTTGCATGATGTTTGCTTGTATGAATGATGTATGTGTGTTTGTGATTATATTTGTTTATTTGTATCTGACAATTTCCCATTGATATTGATCCGTATTTATTTGTTAATCTTTGTTTTGTTCTTTCATTTTTGCGTGATGTTTACTTGTATGATTGATGTGTATGTGTATCTGTGTTTGTGATTGTGTTTGTGATTGTATTTGTTTATTTGTGTATTTGTGTATGACATTTTCCCATTTATATTTATGCATATTTATGTGTTAATCTTTCTTTTCTTCTTTCAGTTTGTGACTTGTTTACTTGTTGGTCTATGTCAGGTCAGGCTACGCCGGCTACCGTAGGTAACAGTAGACGGTACTACCTGTGACTGTGTATGTGTATGTGTATCATTGATGTTTATGTTTTTATGATTGTATTTGTGTCTGACATTTTCGCATGTACATCGATGCATATTTATTTGTTAATCTTTCTTTTGTTCTTTCAGTTTGCATGATGATTACTTGTATGAATGATGTATGTGTGTTTGTGATTATATTTCTTTATTTGTGTATGACATTTTCCCATTGATATTGATCCGTATTTATTTGTTAATCTTCCTTTTGTTCTTTCATTTTTGCGTGATGTTTACTTGTATGAATGATGTGTATGTGCATCAGTGTTTGTGTTTGTGATTGTGTTTGTGATTGTATTCGTTTATTTGTGTATTTGTGTATAACATTTTCCTATTGATATTTATGCAGATTTATTTGTTAATCTTTCTTTTCTTCTTTCAGTTTGCGACTTGTTTACTTGTTGGTCTATGTCAGGTCAGGCTACGCCTGCTACCGTAAGTAACAGTAGACGGTACTATCTGTGACTGTGTATGTGTTTCACTGATGTTTATGTTTTTGTGATTGAATTTGTGTATGACATTTTCCCGTTTAAATTGATGCATATTTATTTGTTAATCTTTCTTTTGTTCTTTCAGCTTGCACGATGTTTACTTGTACGAATGATGTATGTGTGCTTCTGATTATATTTGTTTACTTGTGTATGACATTTGCCCATTTATATTGATGCATATGTATTTGTTAATCTTTCCTTTGTTTTTTCATTTTTTCGTGATGTTTACTTGTATGATTTATGTGTATGTTTATGATTGATGTGTATCTGTGTTCGTGATTGTATTTGTGTATTTGTGTATGACATTTTCCCATTTATATTTATGCATATTTATTTGTTAATCTTTCTTTTCTTCTTTCAGTTTGTGACTTGTTTACTTGTTGGTCTATGTCAGGTCAGGCTACGCCTGCTACCGTAAGTAACAGTAGACGGTACTACCTGTGACTGTGACTGTGTATGTGTATCATTGATGTTTATGTTTTTGTGATTGTATTTGTTTATGACATTTTCCCATTTACATTGATGCATATTTATTTGTTAATCTTTCTTTAGTTCTTTCAGTTTGCATGATGTTTACTTGTATGAATGATGTATGTGTGTTTGTGATTATTATTTGTTTTTTGTGTATGACATTTTCCCATTTACATTGATGCATATTTAGTTGTTAATCTATCGTTTGTTCTTTCAGTTTTGCGTGATGTTTACTTGTATGATATATGTGTATGTGTATAATTGATGTGTATCTGTTTTTATGATTGTATTTGTTTATTTGTGTATTTGTGTATGACATTTTCCCATTTATATTTATGCATATTTATTTGTTAATCTTTCTTTTCTTCTTTCAGTGTGCGACTTGTTTACTTGTTGGTCTATGTCAGGTCAGGCTACGCCTGCTACCGTAAGTAACAGTAGACGGTACTACCTGTGACGGTTTATGTGTATGTGTATCATTGATGTTTATGTTTTTGTGATTGTATTTGTGTAGTTGTGTATGACATTTTCCCATTTACATTGATGCATATTTATTTGTTAATCATTGTTTTGTGCTTTTTATTTTTGCCCTGATGTTTACTTGTATGATTGGTGTGTATGTGTATGATTGATGTGTATCTGTGTTTATGATTGTATTTGTTTATTTGTTTATATGTGTATGACATTTTCCCATTTATATTTATGCATATTTATTTGTTAATCTTTCTTTTCTTTTTTCATTTTGCGACTTGTTTACTTGTTGGTCTATGACAGGTCAGGCTACGCCTGCTACCGTAAGTAACAGTAGACGGTACTACCTGTGACTGAGTATGTGTATCATTGATGTTTATGTTTTTGTGATTGTGTTTGTGTATTTGTGTATGACATTTTCTCATTTACAATGTTGAATTTTTTTTTTGTTAATCTTTCTTTTGTTCTTTTAGTTTGCATGATGTTTACTTGTATGAATAATGTATGTGTGCTTTTGATTATATTTGTTTATTTGTGTATGACATTTGCCCATTTACATTGATGAATATTTATTTGTTAACCTTTCCTTTGTTTTTTTTAATTTTGCGTGATGTTTACTTGTATGATTCATATGTATGTGTATGATGATGTGTATCTGTGTTTATTATTGTATTTGTTTATTTGTGTATTTGAGTATGACATTTTTCCATTTATATTTATGCATATTTATTTGTTAATCTTTCTTTTCTTCTTTCAGTTTGCGACTTGTTTACTTGTTGGTCTATGTCAGGTTAGGCTACTCCTGTTACCGTAAGTAACATTAGACGATACTAACTGTGACTGTGTATGTGTATGTGTATCATTGATGTTTATGTTTTTGTGATTGTATTTGTGTATGACATTTTCTCATTTACATTGATGCATATTTATGTATTAATCTTTTTTTTGTTCTTTCAGTTTGCATGATGTATACTTGTATGTATGATGTATGTGTGTTTGTGATTATAATTGTTTATTTGTGTATGACATTTTCCCATTTACATTGATACATATTTATTTGTTAATCTTTCTGTTGTCCGTTCAATTTTGCGTGTAGTTTACTTGTATGATTGATGTGTATGTGTATGATTGATGTGTATCTGTGTTTGTGATTGTATTTGTTTATTTGTGTAATTGTGTATGACATTTTCACATTTATATTTACGCATATTTTTTTGTTAATCTTTATTTTCTTCTTTCAGTTTGCGAGCTGTTTACTTGTATGATTAATGTGTATGTGTATGATTGATGTGTATGTATGTTTATGATTATATTTGTTTATTTGTGTATAATATTTTCCGATTTATTTTGATGCATATTTATTTGTTAATCTTTCTTTTGTTCTTTCATTTTTGCGTGATTTTTACTTGTCTGATTTATTTGTATATTTATTTTGTTTTCAGTGATGATCCAAGTCTGTTATTGAGCCTGTGTATTGTTGAATGCACTCTTGCCTCAAAGTTTCTTGAATAGTAAAATGTTTAGGTAAGGAAACACTAATTGACCTGTTCACAGCTTCACATTTCTGCGTGTTTATGTTAAGTTGCAGTCTTCGCACAACATCACATGAAAGTTTCATTTTCAACACTTCCAGGAGAATATTCTTATCACTTTCTGTCATGTTTAGATGAGTCACTTGATGAGGGCCCAGAAATGCATATCATATCCACCAACTGTTAGTACTTCCCCTCCCACAAACCTTCGAACAATGCCGACATTTGTTGCAGTCCCCAGAATAACACCGCAGAGTGGCATTCAGTACTTGGGGAAGTTGAGATTGGATAAGTCTAACATCACCACCGGTGTCCTCCATCATTCGTTTGAAGATCAAACTGCAGCGGGCATTAACATCTTGCTGAGAATTGTCTGCTTAATCTGTTTTCCTTCTCTTGTTCTTATTCCCAGAAACATATTTTTCACTAAAAGTTGCAGAACTGCTCTGTTTGAGATCAGGTCTCTCACATCTGTTGTCTTGATTGCCATTACAATGGATGATATCATTCCACATTTCAACATTTTTATTCATACAGATCATATGTGTCCCCTCATGCTGATTCACTTCTGTCTCTTTCAGGGTCAGTCTTGCTTTGGATGATAGCCATATAATTCTAGCAGACCCAGGTGTGCCCTTACAGTCTGGTGCCACAACTGACTGGAGACTCCAACCTGTCGTCTTTATCATTGCCATGAGATAGAACTTCGCTGCATCCATTCTTCTGGTCACTTGAGCAGATGCAGCACTGGAGCTTGGTAGAGTATCATCAGTCAGAAGTCTGACCCCTTTGTTACGTGGAATATTTCCTGGTTTAAAAAAAGTTTTCTTCTTCTTGGTGTACCCTTTCATGGTTTCATTTAAAATAACTGCATGTAAAAATACAAGAATTATCCTCTCTCCCCCTTATATAACTAGGAAAAGGTGTGCTGCCCTGGTATTATAGAACTTCACCAAATCTTCAATCCTATTGTAAGCCTAACATCTACCCTTCAGGGGTGAAATAGACATCACTACCTTAGTTACGACCCCTAACTAGCGTATTCAGATGCTACCAGATGAAAGGTGCTACCTATTATTGACACGCCTTTGTTTAATTACTTCACACCTGATAAGGAAAACCATTGATGTTTGTGATAAAGGAATGGAGACATGTTGCAAAAAACCAAATTTGTCAACTTGAGTTTTTAAATTGTCATGAAAATTTAATTTAAATTATAATTTTTAAATAAAAATATGTATCATATTTTAAAATTGACTCTCCACAGAGAGTTTAGCAGCCAGGTTTAATTTCTAGTAATTTCCAGAGTTGTATGAGGACTAAACACTAACTACAGTTTATTTCAAGCGTTTATCTTAATTAATAAATTCACAATTCAACATTAAGTTTTGTGCATTGTTCACAGTAGGGTGTGATGGAAATAAATATATATACATATTTAGTGAAAATATTAACGAACAATCCCGGCGCGATTTTGGTCATAAATGTGAATTCCACTGTCGCGTTAAGTTAGATAGTCCTCATAGGAGTATTTAAATAGATACGATGTGTTACTTGGTGTCATTATACGCGCAATTAAAAGACCTTCCCGTGGGTGGGTTGCGATAATAAATCTAAATACATTTAGTGACAATATTGTCAAAAAAGCAGTCACAGAATTGCTCCGCTACACGAATCTCGGAAATGACGGGAAAAGTCGATATTTCCGACATTGTGTGAAGCCCGGTTCCTAGTGAGCACTATAATAATATGGTATAGTCACATATATCCCACAATCGTATTTAAATAGATACCAAGTATTAGTTGATATTAATATATGAGCAATTTAAAGACCTACACGAAGGTGTGTTGGAATTAGATGTATATACATATTTGGTGAAAATATTGACAAAATATATAGGCGCGATTTTAGTCAGCTTTTGAAACCGAATGTCGGGTTTAGTCAGATAGGTGCATTAGACACATCTGAATAGATACCACTTGTTAGTAGGCATTATTATACGCGCAATTAAGACACCTACACGAGTGTGTGTTGGAATTAAAAATATATATATACAGTTATTAATATTATTGAAAAAAATACAGCCGCGAATTTTGTCGGCTTTTGAAAGCCAAATGTCGGGGTTAGTCAGATAGGTCACCTGGAAGTATTTTAACAGATAACGTGTGTTAGTAGGTATTATTGTACGCGCAATTAAGAAACATACACGAGGGTGTGTCGGAATTAAATACATATACCTATTTAGTGAAAATATTGACAAAAAATAATGGCGCGATTTTTGTCATAAATGTGATTGCCAATGACGCGTTAAGTCAGATTGTCCTCATAGGAGTAATTAAATAGATAAGATGTGTTAGTTGGTGTCATTAAACGCGCAATTAAAAGACCTTCCCGTGGGTGGGTTGCAATATCAAATTTAAATACATTTAGTGACAATATTGTCAACAAAGCAGTCACAGAATTGCTCGCTATATGAATCTCGGAAATGTCGGGAAAAGTCGACATTTCCGAGATTGTGTGAAGCCCGGTTCCTTGTGAGCATTATGGTATAGTCACATATATCTCACAAGCGTATTTAAATAGATACTAAGTATTAGTTGATATTAATATATGAGCAATTGAAAGACCTACACGAAGGTGTGTTGGAATTAAATGTATATACATATTTAGTGAAAATATTGACAAAATATATTGGCTCGGTTTCAGTCAGCTCTTTTAAACTGAATGTCGGGTTTAGTCAGATAGGTGCATAAGACGAATCTGAATAGCAACCACTTGTTATTAGGTACTATTATACGCGCAATTGAGTGACGTACACGAGGGTGTGTTAGAATAAAATATATATAAACATATTTAGTTAAAATATTGACAAAATATATAGGCGCGATTTTAGTCTGTTTTTAAAAGCGAATGTCTGGTTTAGTCAGAGAGGTGCATTAGACGTATCTGAATAGCTACCACTTGTTAGTAGGCATTATTATACACGCAATTGAGGTAATACACGAGCGTGTGTTGGAATTAAAAATATATATATAGTTATTGATATTATTGAAAAAAAAATACAGGCGCGAATTTTGTCGGCTTTTAAAAGCTAAATGTCGGTTTTAGTCAGATTGGACTCCTGGAAGTATTTTAATAGATAGCGTGTGTTAGTAGGTATTATTATACGCGCAATTAAGAAACATACACGTGGGGTGTGTTGGAATTAAATGCATATACCTATTTAGTGAAAATATTGACAAAAAATCCCGGCGCGATTTTCACTAACTATGAATCCCACTGTCGCGTTAAGTCAGTTAGTCCTCATAGGAGAATTTAAATAGATACGATGTGTTAGTTGTTGTCATTATACGCGCAATTAAAAGACCTTCCCATGGGAGAGTTACGATATTAAATCTAAATACATTTAGTGACAATATTGTCAAAAAAGCAGTGAAAGAATTGCTCCGCTATATGATTCTCGGAAATGTCGGGAAAAGTCGACATTTTCGAGATTGTTTGAAGCCCGGTTCCTTGTGAGCATTATAGTAATATGGTATAGTCACATATATCCCTACAAGAGTATTTAAATAGATACCAAGTATTAGTTGATATTAATATATGAGCAATTGAAAGACCTACACGAGGTTGTGTTTGAATTAAATGTATATACATATTTAGTGAAAATATTGACAAAATATATAGGCGCGGTTTTAGTCAGCTCTTTTAAACTGAATGTCGGGTTTAGTCAGATAGGTGCATTAGACGTATCTGAATAGCAACCACTTATTATTCGGTACTATTATACGCGCAATTGAGTGACGTTCACGAGGTGTGTTAGAAAAAAATATATATACATATTTAGAGAAAATATTGACAAAATATATAGGCGCGATTTTAGTCAGCTTTAGAAACAGAATGTCGGGTTTTGTCAGAGAGGTGCATTAGACGTATTAGAATAGCTAACACTTGTTAGTAGGCATTATTATACGCGCAATTGAGACACCTATAGGAGCGTGTGTTGGAATTAAAAATATATTTAAAGTTATTGATATTATTGACAAAAAATACAGGCGCGAATTTTGTCGGCTTTTAAACGCCATATGTCGGGTTAGTCAGATAGGTCGCCTGGAAGTATTTTAATATATAGCGTGTGTTAGTAGGTATTATTATACGCGCAATTAAGAAACCTACACGAGGGTGTATTGGAATTAAATACATATACCTATTTAGTGAAAATATTGACAAAAAATCCCGGCGCGATTTTGGTCATAAGTGTGAAGCACACTGTCGCGTTAAGTCACAGAGTCCTCATAGGAGTATTTAAATAGATACGATGTGTTAGTTGGTGTCATTATACGAGCAATTAAAAGACCTTCCCGCGAGAGGGTTGCGATATTAAATCTAAATACATTTCCGAGATTGTGTGAAGCCCGGTTCCATGTGAGCATTATAGTTACATGGTATAGTCACATATATCCCACAAGCGTATTTAAATAGATACCAAGTATTAGTTGATATTAATATATGAGGAATTGAAAGACCTACAAGAGGGTGTGTTGGAATTAAAAGTATATACACATTTAGTGAAAATATTGACAAAATATATAGGCGCGATTTAAGTCAGCTTTTTGAAACCGAATGTCGGGTTTAGTCAGATAGGTGCATTAGACGTATCTGAAAAGCAACCACTTGTTAGTAGGCATTATTATACGCGCAATTGAGATATATACACGAGCGTGTGTTGGAATTAAAAATATATATATAGTTATTGATATTATTGGAAAAAAAATACAGGCGCGAATTTTGTCGGCTTTTAAAAGCCAAATGTCGGGTTTAGTCAGATTGGACTCCTGGAAGTATTTTAATAGATAGCGTGTGTTAGTAGGTATTATTATAAGCGCAATTGAGAAACCTACATGAGCGTGTGTTGGAATTAAATACATATACCTATTTATTTAAAATATTGACAAAAAATCCCGGTGCGATTTTGGTCATAAATGTGAAGCACACTGTCGCGTTAAGTCAGATAATCCTCATAGGAGTATTTAAATAGATACGATGTGTTAGTTGGTGTCATTATACGCGCAATTAAAAGACCTTCCCGTGGGTTTGTTGCGATATCAGCTTTAAATACATTTAGTGACAATATTGTCAAAAAAGCAGTGAAAGAATTGCTCCGCTATATGAATCTCGGAAATGTCGGGAAAAGTCGACATTTCCGAGATTGTGTAAAGCTGGGTCCTTGTGAGCATTATTGTAATATGGTATAGTCACATATATCCTACAAGTGTATGTAAATAGATACCAAGTATTAGTTGATATTAATATATGATCAATTGAAAGACCTACACGAGGTTGTGTTTGAATTAAATGTATATACATATTTAGTGAAAATATTGACAAAATATATAGTCGCGGTTTCAGTCAGCACTTTTATGCTGTATGTCGGGTTTAGTCAGATAGATGCATTAGACGTATCTGATTAGCAAGCACTTGTTATTAGGTTCTATTATACGAGCAAATGAGTGGCATACACGAGGGTGTGTTAGAATAAAATATATATACATATTTAGTGAAAATATTGACAAAATATATAGGCGCGATGTTAGTCAGCTTTACAAGCCGAATGTCGGGTTTAGTCAGAGAGGAGCATTAGACGTATCTGAATAGCTACCACTTGTTTGTAGGCATTATTATACGCGCAAATGAGGGACCTACACGAGCATGTGTTTGAATTAAAAAACATATTTATAGTTATTGATATTATTGACAAAAAATACAGGCGCGAATTTTGTCGTCTTTTAAAAGCCAAATGTCGGGTTGAGTCAGATAGGTCGCCTGGAAGTATTTTAATAGATAGCGTGTGTTAGTAGGTATTATTATACGCGCAATTAAGAAACATACACGAGGATGTGTTGGAATTAAATGTATATACATATTTACTGAAAATATTGTCAAAATTTATAGGAGCGGTTTTAGTCAGCTCTTTTAAACTGAATGTCGGGTTTAGTCAGATAGGTGCATTAGACGTATCTGAATAGCAACCACTTGTTATTGGTTACTATTATACGCGCATTGGAGTGACGTACACGAGGTTGTGTTGTAATTAAATATATACATATATTTATTTAAAATATTGACAAAATATATAGGCGCGATTTAAGTCAGCTTTTTGAAACCGAATATCGGGTTTAGTCAGATAGGTGCAATAGAGTTCTCTGAATAGCAACCACTTGTTAGTAGGCATTATTATACGCGCAATTGAGAAACCTACATGAGCGTGTGTTGGAATTAAAAATATATATATAGTTATTGATATTATTGACAAAAAATACTGGCGCGAATTTTGTCGGCTTTTAAAAGCCAAATGTCGGGTTTAGTCAGAAAGGTCGCCTGGAAGAATAGATAGCGTGTGTTAGTAGGTATTATTATATTCGCAATTAAGAAACATACATGAGGGTGTGTTGGAATTAAATGCATATACCTATTTAGTGAAAATATTGACAAAAAATAAAAAAATAATGGCGCGATTTTAGACATAAATGTGAGTCCCAATGACGCGTTAAGTCAGATTGTCCTCATAGGAGTAATTAAATAGATACGATGTGTTAGTTGGTGTCATTATACGCGCAAGTAAAAGACCTTCCCGTCGGTGGGTTGCGATTTCAAACTTAAATACATTTAGTGACAATATTGTCAACAAAGCAGGTAAAGAATTTCTCCGCTATATAAATCTCGGAAATGTCGGGAAAAGTCGACATTTCCGAGATTGTGTGAAGGCCGGTTCCTTGTGAGCATTATAGTAATATGGTATAGTCACATATATCCCACAAGCGTATTTAAATAGATACGAAGTATTACTTGATATTAATATATGAGCGATTGAAAGACCTACACGAGGGTGTGTTGGAATTAAATGTATATACATATTTAGTGAAAATATTGACAAAATATATAGGCGCGATTTTAGTCCGATTTTTGACACCGAATGTCGGGTTTAGTCTTATAGGTGCATTAGACGCATCTGAATAGCTACCACTTGTTAGTAGTTATTATTGTACGCGCAATTGAGGGATCTGCACGAGGTTGTGTTGGAATTAAATATACATATACATATTTATTTAAAATATTGACAAAATATATAGGCGCGATTTTAGTCAGCTCTTTTAAACTGAATGTCGGATTTAGTCAGAGAGGTGCATTAGACGTATCTGAATAGCTACCACTTCTTTGTAGGCATTATTATACGCGCAATTGAGATATCTACACGAGCGTGTGTTGCAATTAAATATATATATATATATATATATATATATAGTTATTGATATTATTGACAAAAAATACAGGCGCGAATTTTGTCGGCTGTTACAAACCAAATGTCGGGTTTAGTCAGATAGGTCGTCAGGAGGTATTTTAATAGATAACGTGTGTTAGTAGGTATTATTATACGCGCAATTGAGAAACCGACACGAGGATGTGTTGGAATTAAATATATATATACATATTTTGTTAAAATATTGACAAAATATATAGGTTCGATTTTAGTCAGCTTTTGGAACCGAATGTCGGGTTTAGTCAGAGAGGTGCCTTAGACGTATCTTTTGGACTTACAGCCTGGTAGCCCACCTGACGAATAATTAAATAGTGTGCTTTGCACACACTAAGGCGTCAAATTGGCTTGCAGCCCGTCAACCCATTTGATGAATAATTAAGTAAGGCGCCATGTGCCCATTAACTACTCGGACATAGCCGAATGGCCGCACGCCAGTCTAATTCAAATTAAGTAAGAAAGGGAAGCTATGCTAGCAGTTGTGTAGTGACTTGTGTTAGTTTCTTCTTGCAAATCTTTTGGCAAATTACAATTTTAAAGGATTTCAGGATATACATTTAAATTCAAAACTTAGCTAAAATTTTATGAAAATTTTTAATTACTCCCATAGGTTTCGTTTTATATTTGCAATTGTATCAAATATATAACTTTCTTATTTGGGATGAAAATCTTTAACAGTTTTCTTTCCATTGCAGTTTGAAATACTGTGCTCTCATGTAGGAAACTGACATTAAAACAGTAATTTTTCAACATTGGGTAAGATTAAATTTTGGTTAGTAACTGCAGAATTTATGGACTGACTTTATTGAAAATTTCCTTTATTATTTCTCATTGGTAATGTATTGTTATGATGTGGTATCAGTGTAACTGGTTGCATTTAATGCCTCTGACAGGGGTCAGACAAGGATAAAATGCTTCTGGGTTGGTATAGAGCCAAATACAGTGGTCCCCCTCTTCTAAGTCTCCCCTCACCAGTGGCCACCTCCTCGACATGGCCAGTTTTCTCTGCACCGACGTGTTTGTGTACAAAAGTACCCCTTGTGGGCGGCCACCCCTCTGATGTGGCATGTGGCCAGCATATTAGTCTAAAAATGTCAAATTTACCCCTCACATGTGGCCACATTTTATCTAATACATGTTCAGAAACCAATATTTAATTCCTATGGTTAGGTAAGTAATCTGATTAACTTTTTATGACATCTGTTTCCAGTTATCAGGTTTTCGTTACTGAGATAATTGCTAGCTGAAGTACATTATAACATATACCACTACGGTTAATATTATATCGTTGTCTACAAGTGCCGACATTTACAGGAAATGGGCTCAACAATGTTGTGATATAATTTTGGGCTTCACACAGCTGTTGAGTTCTTCTCTTTGATGATTACGACAGGAGGTAATTATCAAGATCATAAATTTGTCAACATAGGCTAAATATAGCTTTTGTGGATTCACACACAAAGAGAAATGAACCTTGAACAAAACGGGGTACCAGGTGAAGACCGAAAAATCATGCGACAGTACATGTATCACTTTCATAAGCAAGGCATTTCGTCTACTCTATATTCTATAAAAGTTTCGTCTGCATGATTAAACTGCAGTACAATTAGCAACATAGGAATAAATTATTACAAAAGTTGAACATGTCATCAGGTAAACGGAAAATGCTTACTTTAGAAAAAAAAGTAGAAGTTATTCGACTCAACAATAAAGGGGAGAGTTCAAGAGTACTTGCCGAAAAATTTGATGCTGGAAAGACTCAAATTAACAACATTGTAACAGATAAGGAGAATATTCTGCAGCAGTGGGAAAATAGAGTCAATGGAAAGAGAATACTTCTGCATGCCACGCGATGGTTGTACTAAGATTTAAATTACAAGTTTTTTAATGTTTCTGCACTGTGTGTGGCAAGAACATCCCACTCACAGGTCGATTGATAAAAAAAATACAGAAATTGTATCAGTTGAAATGGGATAAATTTGTCACACTTAAGAATTAAGAACTATTAATGTATGTTCACTTGAAATAAGTCTATTCTCAAAACAAGAAGAATCTTTTGATATTAATGTGACTTTTAAATGAAGATATTCAATGTTTTGAAGTTAAATGTAGCTTTCTTACTTCATACACATACATAGACTTCTCACAAATATAGTCCTCCTCTCGAAAGGCCACCCCTCTTATAAGGGCACTTTCCCAGTGCAGAAGGGGTGGTCTTGTAAGAGGGGGACACTGTAATTCCTATTTAAATTTAGAGGTGTTGTTTGCCTGTACCTTTCACTGTGAAATATTCATGACAGGGACTGATATTTACCATGGAATAATTGGGACGGTGTCATTCTTTATTTTGCGATGCCTTTTATTGTGTTTGTGAAAGCAACATGGTGGAAGTGCACATGTAAAGTAAGTGTGAAATATGGTCCAAACTATGTCTTGATTAACCCGGAAATGGAATCATGACCCCAGTAGGCTTTGATGAGCTGTTATTCATAATTATGCAGAGCAGCAACTGACAAGTCTTGGTGTGTGTAATGGACTATAATGGCACTGTCACCCCTATGAATCCTAGTGTGATTGGAATGTTGTTCCGAGTTAAGCATGGAGAAATGCATGTAGGTAATATATAGTAAAATTAATGGTGGTCTGACCCCAGCTGAACTTGCATCTCCATCTGTGGTGGCATATTTTATCAGTTTCCTTGTAGAGCAAGCTGACTACCAATTTCCTTTGCCATATCATACTCTGACAGTGGGGCAAAGGGAGATAAGTTTGCTGTACACTCTGGATGACCACCTAGGCATTGTACATTCATTTCTTGTCCCTTCAGCCAAGCTTTTGTCCAGCAAAGTTTATTCTGGAAGTAAGCACTTTTTCAACTTCCTATGCTTGTCAAAGTGTATCTGCCATCCATTGTAGTGTTTATGGTAGGAGGTTCATTTCCACTCTTCACATTAATATCTTTTAATAATTCTGCTTTTTCAGCTATATCCCTTTTAGACACATACTTGGTCACAATATTAGATGTTCTTTGCATGCTGCTTCTGGCTGGGGATGGCATATCCATATTAGCCATAATAAGATATGGTTTTGTGTTACCTACAGGCAGATCTTGAAGATCAACTGCAAGTCCAATATTTGGTGCGCCAGGGTTTGGTCCTGGCTTGCTTGTTTTCACTTCCTTATACAGCTTACATTCAGGTACTTGAAAGTCACACTCCACACACTGTGGTACTTTTTTCCAGCAGACTCCCCATTTTGTCTCCTTTGTAATCTTCATTTTTGGTCATTGCAATGGAAGGATGCTTGGTGATGATACTTTAGAAATGTATTCTATGCATCTGCCATTTTTTCATTATTTACTAGTCTCATTCCTCCAAAGTCCTGACATTCTGTTGACTTGGCACTGTGTGCAGGCCACAGCAGTTGAAGTGGCTTAGATGCACCCTCACAGTCTGGTGTTGATACAGAGGCTCCATCAGGACTTGACTACAAGGGAAAATTCCATTTCACTCGTTTCTGGCACCAGTCATGGGCTGTGGTGAAACATAGGCAGTGGTGGAGTCTTAACCGCACAGAGTAATACCTTTATTTCAAGGAGATTTACCTTCCTGGAACTTTTTTCTTCTCTTATGGTCCCCTTTCATTATTGCATGCAGTACTACATTTAGCTTGATTTGATAAACCTTGGTACAGTTCCCATATTTATATGCAATTTTTGGTTTACTCTTGGATATCCAGACAACTAGGCACATTCATGACACCTTGCAACTACAACATGGAATTGTATAGGAAGTCGTCTTTGCATTTTGTTTAGTGAAAAGAGTAGGATGCAAAAAAAAATGACCTTGTTTTTTTTTTTTGGTTACTTTTGGTGCAGATGCCGCATTTTGGTTACCGGTATTTCCTTCATGTCAGTTTGTTTACATTAATAAGTCGGTCAGCCCATGATGAAACATGCAGAGGTTAGTGAACTTAGGTGGGTTAATGGTTAATGTGTAGCAAAAATGCGATAGGAGTCTATCAGTTATGGTAAAAGTGGCATTCTGTTGAATGCCTAACAATGAAATTGAAGAAAAATAATTGGTCTGAGGCCAGTTCCAGATAGGATGCTATGTATGTATAAAAATATAAGACTACACAATGTATAAGGTGCGCATAATTACTTTCTGCTATAAAATGGAGGACTTGTACATACAAGTGACAATAAGTTATAAAGAAAACGTTTAAAAATATTAACAAAATACAGAGAAATTTACAGCAGTGTATCCAGTTTATTCACAGAGCTACAGAGATTAAACTTAACAAGAAAACTCGTGAAAAAGACAAAACAGGGACAGTAGTAATTTTTATTGTTCTTCTTGATGCCATTTTAATGATGGAAAAAAAAATGAAAACAAAGTATTGGCAGAAACATATTTTACAAGACTTTATTTAAAATAAAATATTTTAAAATGGCATAACATAACCTTAAACAGCATTTGAAAATGAACTTTAAAAATGACAGACATTTGGGAAATCTCTCCTTTCTCATTGTTCAGTTAACAACAAAGATCAATGGATACATGACAAGATGAGCAGAAAACAGCATGTAAAAAACAAAACTAAAACATATGCTCAACCTTTGGGAAAATACTATAAATATTCTCTCTCTCTCTCTCATCATTGTTGAGCGAAGAACAAAGACGAGTCAGAAGTTAACTGAAGAAAACAAAACGTGCATAAACTAATTTTAAATATGACAGTTGATTTGGCATAAAAAATAAATCTTAAACTCTTTTCACATTTAATGAGGACAAAATAATAGTAAATAAATGTTTCTTTTGTTTACTTCTTAGGACATGGAGAAAATTATACAATATAGGTAAAACCTGGTTGATTTTAAAATCTGTAATAATGGCATTGTGTACATGACTAGATCAATCATATTTCCAGAATGTTTTTTCACCTATCTCATCTAGTTCACTTAAGTAATCTAGTAAGGAAACCCAACAATTTCCCCATGTAATGGCCATGTAAGTGCACTTTGGTCAAATTTCAATCATAATGTTACTTCTAGAATGGTAACAAGTCAAGATAATTAGATGCACATTGATCTCATTTATGTGAATGAACTTTCCTCATTCTCAGGCTCATGTGAGATCTTGATAATATTGGCCTATATTCCTAATTTGTTAAAATTCCAACATAAATGTTGACTATAGAGTGGTAAGAAGCTTGGCCAATCAGATTGAAGATAACCTCATTTATATGCATGGATATCTGTCATAATTTATAGCATATTAGATTTTGATTATATTAGTCTGTATTCAAAGTGGCTTCTATAGTGGGGGCAAATTCATTCCATCAAATGGAATAAGATCTAATTAGTATGTGTTGATCTTGCTCATTCTCAAACTCCAAAATCTGAGTTGTATTTGCTTAAATTTCAAGTTTGGTCTAAACCAATCATAAATATGACTTCTGAAGTGACATTATATAACGTTGACTGATGGACAACAGGTGGATGATACAAGATAAGCTATACCAGAAGCTCACTTGGTCTTACGACAAGATGAGCTTGCAAAATTTGATTTCTTTATTCTTTTCACTTATATGTTTTTATTCAAAAGTTGTTGTCTTCAGGCATGTTGTTCACTGCTGAGGATAGAAGCAACTTAAATTCACCAAAAATGTCCACTGGACAATAGATATGATAATGACAAGATATAACAATTCGGGTGGGATGGTGGATCTGATTCCCCTTCCCCCCAATGGTCACAAAACAATCAAAATATTTCCTGAGAAAGGTTTCTTTACAATTAAATGGTTAAAATGCTGGAAACGTTTCGAATGCAGGAGCTTCACCCTTTGGTCCCACACCAGGGGTTCAATCCCACAAACTCCTTGCTTCTTGTTTATGCCCATAAATAGAAAAATTTCAATCTAATAGCTCTTACTTGCTGAGATAATTCACTTACAAACTTCAATTACTGCTCTACTGTAACAATACTAAAAATCATCAACATGACTTTGTACGTCCCCCACCAATAAATGATGGAGTGCCCACAAATTTAGTCCCAGTCTAGTTTTAGAGCTTTTTTCCTCTCTCATTTTGGTGGTGATACACGAGTTAGATTTAGGCATCCTTGGTATTGATTTAAAGGAAATGATTTAAAGGAAATTGTTTATTATTTAGAATATAAGCATTATGGTGTTATTGTCAGTGTATTTTGGCAACAGTACACAGATAGTAATGAGGCATTGATGGTGGTCTGGAAGTGAAATCTGACACCGATTGCATGTTGTTTTGTTGACATGCCAGACTCTCAAAAACATTCTTGATAACCTATGACAAGAACTTCACTGTGAGTTCATCTTTGAAGATACTTTAGATTAACATCTGATTTATCAGGATTTGGACACATTGCAAAGTTCAGTATTGACAAACAAATGTAGGGATTATATAGGAAAAAGAATTCTGATCTGAATCCTGTCAGTGTCTTGACCATAAAACTTTAAATTTAAATCCCAAATTTATTATTAAGGGTAGACACACACAATTTTGACATTTGTGTAAATTGACTTGAAAAACAGAACTATCAAATTAAAAATTTAAATTTGTAAAGTCTTCTTTGAAATTTGAATTAAAAATGTTAAAATTTGTAACATTTTGTAAACCTATTCATATTTATAGTCTCTGTGGGGTTGATGCTCATTATTGTCATCATGTATGTATTGCTACACCATATAAAAGTTCAAATGGTGCCAACTTGTCAAATTCTGTCAGAGAAATTTTTGGGGAAAGTCAGAATGAGGCCTTTATTCAAAATGCATGAAGACATCTTTCTAGATGATATTGTTACTTTAGGCCATTTGCACTATTTATTATGGGTCCAAGCAGTTACTTTATGTGTTTATGATTGGGGTGGTATATGAGTAACACATGTCTGCTTGTATCGTTTTCAGCAATTGTTTATAAACATAGTTAACTGATGCTTAATGAGAGGATAGAGATGAAAACTCAGGCTGTCTACTAAGCCATTTTAAACTGCGAGAGAAAGAAAAATGTGACAAGAAATATAGGTCAGAAGGATAAAATGTATTTTCCCCTCGACTTATGAACCTGGGTGTAGGAAAACTGCAACATGAAGCAAATCTAACACAAAATGTATTCCTTTTTATTGTTAATTTTGGTTGAAACCTTGCGTGATGGAGTGCAACATTGTAGCATTATAAGCTGATAACACATTCTTATGAACCATTCTACTTTAAGCAATATAAATTAGTTATACCTGTCCTAATGGTCGTCTTAACTTAGCGGTCACCTGTTTACAAAGCTTATTCTAATTTCCCCCCGGCAAATTTCCTATATAAATGTCCTGTATATAACAGTCGCCTGCCTTCTGCGGTCAGCGGCCATGTGTTTCCTAACATTAGGGTATAGAGTCAAAGCAATTCGTTTGCTTTATGGTGGGAAAAGTAGTCGTGCTATCGCAACAGAAATGTGCCAGTGTAACAGGTATAGTTAGATATCTTCATGTATTTGCCTGTGAAGTAAAGCTATCTCTGAGGAAAAAGTCCGTCTTTGAGAAGAGATATGAGTTACATCCCTTTTCATTATCGGGTCGGGTGTCATTCATTGAAACTTGTCTGTAAAGTCAGGTGAAGGTTTGGTTCATGTGTCACAAAGAATAGCCATATACGGCTTCTTTCGATTTCCTATTTATCACAGGTTTCTCACATAAGTCAACTTTCTTTTGATCTTGGCGAGTTGAGCAACTAGCTTATTTTGACATTATTTGTAAAGTGTGAACAGCTGTTTTCCAGTGAAACTTACACAAGTTGGCCAAGAAAAAATCAGTCCTCTGTTTGCAGTCATATGTAAGCTGCAAGTCAGTAGTGAAATTATTGTGTCGTCATGGTTCACAAGGCAAATTAAGATTGGTGATTATTTTAAGTCGGTAATGATTTTATTTATATGATGGATTAAAGTGAGCAGGATACAGTAACCTTGTGTGGAACATAAATTTGGGAGAGAACATATACGTCATGTATTTTATGATTTTGTTGAATAGTGAACATAAAACATTGTTGATAATGTAATAATAATAATCATAATAATAATAATAATAATAATAATAATAATAATAATATTCAGTGCATGGTATTTGTTCAAAAACAAATTTTAAAAGGTTAACTTGACTGTGCAGAGGTCATCTGTGTACAATGGCCAGTTTTGCCTTTTCCCATGAGTGGCCACTGTTACCAGGTTTCACTGTACTAATAATCATTCTTAACTGGCACTCTAAAATTACACCAAAAATGTTCAAACAGATCATTTGCATTAACTTGGTACAGTAGATCATGACATGGTTACATGTCCCACATTAGCAAATGTCCATATTTTTTAGAATGTTTGGGATCAGAATTTCACATTCAGTACATTATCATAGGATCTAATTGTATCTATAGTTGATCTGTTAGGAACATATTTGGCTATATGCACTTGAAATATCCTCAGAATTGTATTTCCATCATGAATTAGCTTATTTATGGTAATATATTTTTAATTTAGTGCTTTGACTGAGTGGGGCATTGCAGCATAAGCTGGCATCACTTTCAAATGAACCATTCTATTTAATAATTGTTAACTGACAATCTTAAAAGTACGCTAGAAATGTTCAAACCGATCATTTGAATTAAGTTTGTACAGTTGATCTTAACAAGTAAATGATACATGTCCCACATGTGCAAATGTCCATCCTTGTTTAACATTTTTGGGGATCAGAATTTCACAATTAGTTGATGATATAGGATCTGTGTGTACCTATAGTTTATCTGTGAAGCATTGGCTGAATGCACTTGAAAAATCCAATAATGATATTTCCATCATGAATTAGCTTACTTCTGGTAATATCTTTTAATTTAATACATTGCCATTTCAGTTCCTTGTCTACTAGTATGTACTGTATGTTGCACCAATGAATGATCAGATCTCACTGTCCCCACATTGCCTTGAACTTTATGATAGCTAGTGTACATTATTTGCTATTTAGCCTGTAAATGGCTGAAAATGCTATGATAAACATACTTCTGGAAACCTCATATATTTTGGGGATGAATAGTCACTTAATAATATCCATTGCTTCACATTTCTGAGTGTCACTATGTCAAATTTAATGTTTTTTTCCTGCACTTGTGCACTTGATGTCATTTTGAAATCTCCATACATGTATCTAGCACATTTTCCCTTAATGTACCTACATCTTAGTGATCTATAAGATCAAGTAACACATGTTGTATCTTTTCAGGTCTGGTCTGGCTTTTGGAACACAGTGGAAGAGTTGGATTAGCTTGGAAGCTGTCCAGCAGTCAGGTGGTGATACCAATGTCTCATTAAGACATGTTCAGTGTATCTGCCATAAAGTTTCCAGGATTAGTTCATACTATCACACTGATATATAGTACCTCAATGACATGGCTTAGGTCTTCGTGAGAGAGATCAGCACCACTGTTCAGCAAGGTAGAGCCTCCCTGGAGTTGTATTTTCCTATTACATTGTTGCCTTTTGTGGTTACTGACATTGAAACTCATAGAAATTTTGCTATAAAACGAGGTACTGGGCCCATCAAAATGGCAAATTTGAGTGTGCTATTATTTATACTAACAACTGGCCAAGTACCTGATACAACAAGTCTGGAACAGAGCACTTGTCATTGTTTCTTTAGTGTGTACACATAAATACATTTGAATAGGCATATTGCAGATTGCCTCACAAATCACAGAGCTATCTTGCTTCACTACCCCTGTACAAAATACTATAAGTTGCACAGACCTAAGCTGCCACTTGTCTTAAATACATGTACAATTCATTAGTCAACTTTGTTGTCTAAAAGTTGTCACTTTCATTTTTAAGTTTTTTTATGAAAATTTAATTTTTACATTTAAATTTAGTTTTCTAAATTTAAATTTGTATTTAAAATTATATTAAAATTTAATTGATCAGCATTTGTATATTTCAAATATATTTTCAGATAGAAGTAATCTTGTATTACAATTACGATTTTACTGGATTGAAAAATTCCTATAATGAGGAAGATATAGCAAATTCACTTTTGGGGTTCGAAAGCATTTGATCCAAAACTTGCATCCTGTGGAACACCAACAACACACACTTATTGACAGTTATCGCACACTTTGTTTGCCATGAAAATCAAAAAGATTTTTTGAGCATAGTTGAAATAGGTATGGCATGCAAATATAAGAGTTTGACTAAAATTGGTCATCAATAAATTGGCCTGATGTGACTCCAGTCACAATTATTACATCTGGGTCAGTACCCATGAATTTAGTCCCAGTCTATTTTTAGAGCATTTTTTCCTCTCTCTCATTTTGGTGGTGATACACAAGTTAGATTTAGGCATTCTTGGTATTGATTTAAAGGAAAAGGTTTATTCTTTTGAATACGAGCATTATGGTGTGGCTATCTGTGTGTATTTTATCAACAGTGCACAGTGAGTAATCAGGCATTGATGCTGGTCCAGAAGTGAAATCTGTAACCCATTGCATGTTGTTTTGTTTGCAATTCAATTTCTCCAAAAAATAATAGACAACCTACGACAACAACTTCACTGAGAGTTCATCTTTGAAGACTAAAAAGAAAACATAATTGTGATCTGATTCCATATAGCAATAATCTTGTCTGTAGGTACATGTCATAATAATAGTGAAGGCATCTGTATCCTCAGGAACTTTTCCATTTCTAGATTCTGGTTCCTTGTATTTTTCTGGATCTTGATTCTACAGGTAAACATAAGCAGGAAAGTTATTGTCAGTTATTACAAATATGACAACAGAATTTCTCTGAGCTTCCTGAATTAAGTGCATGATTGTATTCAAAGTTACTTGGAATATATTGCTCATGCAGCTACATAATGCACTTGTCACACTGTGCCCACAACATGCTAACACAATAATGTTCATATTTGTCAGAAATCAAAGAACTGTCCTTTATGAGCAGGTATCCCCCTTGTACCTAGATGTCTGCTACAACATATATATATATATATATATATATATATATATATATATATATATATATATATATATATATATATATATATATGGCAATAAGTGGACAAAATGAAATACTATTATAATCTTACAATAGGTTATAACAGGTGCCAGGTATTAAATTACCATTTGAACAAGCTGATATTTATTGAAACTATATGAAATTTCCTTATCAGATATTAAGAATAATAAATACAATGCTTTGATTGTTGACATGTAATATATTTAGAATAAAAGCCACTAAAATCTTTACATGCAAAAGCTGGTGAAACCCAAGCTTGCTAGTGATAGAAAAATCCTGAATACAAAATGACAGAAGCCTGATGAAAGTATGGTTCATTGTATAACAAGTATCGTGGTAATGAATGTATTAAAATGTGTGTGTGAGAGAGAGGGGGAGGTGTGTTGTAAGTGGTCACCAAAAACTGCTTAAAAAGGAGTGAAAATCAGAGGCTAAATGAGTATTTCCATGCTGTCTCAACATCATGAAAAGTGGAATATGAACTAGCAGTTTCATTTTCATCAAAATGTCAAATGAAAATATAGTGTATCAAATTGTCAAATTCTTTTACAAGAGTGTAAGACTGCTGAACGCATGTAAATCTGTACTTATGTTATGTGAGAAAGCTTGCTGGTAGATTCCCGTGGGTCGTTGGTTCTTTCTGGGATTTTCCTGGGTTCTTCCTCCACCAGATATACTGGCCTCCTTGTATAGCCTATCATGTGCTGAGAAATGGCAGTAAACCCATAAAACCAAACCAAACCAAACTTACATTTTCACAAGACATGCATTCCCTCCAGCCCTAAAAAAAATGTTATATAAATAATACCATATATTGGATGAGTATTTTTCATATGCAGATGCTATTTTTAAAACAAATTACGTGATCAGATTGGTAAAACATGGTTCTTCTCAAGCACGTCTGTTTGAAGCAGACACATCAACATTTAAGTCCCATTTTTGATCAAGATGTTCTTAGCTACAAGTATATTATTATATTTACACAGATATCTTTTACAAAAAAAAACATAGGCTCAATTCACAATATGGAGGGAGATGGAGAGAGAGCAGGTTATAAGCAGTCGCTTTTCCATTTAAAAGTGAATATCATTACTTTAAATTAACCATGAATGGGAAAAGATATGTACAATTAAACTGTGAGAATAACAGAGGAGTAGAGAACAAATATTAAAATCTGTGGCTAAAGGAGTGGGTTCATGTTGTCTCAACCTCATCAAAATGGAAAATCAAAAACTTATTTTTTTTTATCAATAATATTCAACTGAAAAAAACATTTACCAAATTTTCTCATTTGTTAGAGAGAGAGAGACTTTTATGCAGAATTACCAAAGATAGATGACTACATGATTGCATTTATTTTCACTAAATATTGGGATAAAATGTACATAAAACAATCTGGATGTTGGACTAGAATGTTTTTTCTTTTTCATTTGTAGAATAAAAAAGTATATATGATTTGATGTATGTTTGGTTTGGTTTGGGGTTGTATGGCACAGCAACACATGAATTCAAGGCAGGGTAAGACTAGTAGTCTAGTCCCCCACCCCACCCATCACTGACAATTTGAGATGCCAAGGCATTTGGAGAAGGTTGGCAGGTTCACCTACTATGGTGTGACCCCGTGGAAGGCACTCGACATATTTTTTGCAAAAAAAAAAAAAAAATTCAAATTTTAATATCGACAATGACTCGCAGAACAGTAGCTTACATGTATATAGGTACATAAATAAGTAAAATAAATAAACTAGATATAGTCTTGAATCTTTTACCCAAACAATAAAATGTAAGCGAGCAAACTAATTGATAGTGCAAGGTGTTTCTTTTTGGAAAATAAAACCTGAATATCTTTAATTGCAACCTAGTTATCACAGAGTGAGAGGAGGTGGGGATTAGTCTTGGAATCATTAAAATTCTCCTTATTATTATTCATTCAGCAATAAATTTAATTCAATTCAATTGTGGACAATTATGTTAATCGATGGGTTATAATTGGGCTGTCCAATACAATGCTCAAATTCAGATGGCTTTGTGTAATATAAATGACACCTTTCCCAACCCAAAATTGACATCCTCGTTTGATGCAAATTCTTGTTAATATTTTATAACAGTGTAAATAATGGCAACTGCCTTGATTTAAGTTTAATTTTCTAAGGGGCGGGGGAGATGGGATTAGGATTCTATGTAAAAAACTGGAAAACAGTTGTCTTGCTCTGATTTCTAGAAGAAAAAAAAATATGTACTCTGCATACATGTGAACCTCCCACATGGGAGAGTTTTTCACCCGAGTTTCGAGGTGTCTCCCATCCCTCACTGAAATCTCCCGCATACGCAAAATTAATTTTGAAAATTTTCTTCTGTTTTTTTTTATTTTGACATTCTGGCTCTGTGTAGTATATTTATGGTAATACTGCCTGTGATCACGTGACTGAACTGGCTTGAGCAGGGCTAGTCAATGTACTTGCTAATTTCATCCTTACATCCGTCAACTGGCTTCATTTGAAGTTTGTTGAGGTGGATTATGCTATGTGTGAGTCGAAGTAATTTGGAAAGGATTAAAGACAATAATTGATTACGGCTGGGTTACTGAAAAGCTCAATCAGCATGAAACAATAGACATTACTTTGATTCTGTCCGCAAGGTAAAGTTGTCAAGATGAATTAGAGTCTATATTATGTATGATAAAAAGTAATTTGGACAGGATTAAAGATATTATTTGATTATGGTTGGATTACTCAAGAGCTCATGTATCATAAAACTGGCTCAGTTTGACTTCGGTGTTTAAAGTTTGTCGAGATGTCTAAGCATGCATTATCTCCCAATGCCAAAACACCAAAATCCAAGCAAGCGAAATATCACACAAAATTCAGTGATGGGTGGAAATGGGAATTTCAGTGATTGCAATAGAGTTCAAAGGGACATGAATATGCATTCTGCTCTTCCTGTAAAGCTGATTTTAAAGTCTGTTACGGTAGCAAGAATGACATCACGCGTCATGCTGAAACCCCATAAAGGGGATAATAAAATGCTGACAGTCTTAGTTTGCGTCTTCGACAAGGATGAAAACAGGATATCAACAAGATTCCTTGTAATACAGACCTGTAACATTGGATCAGCATACTTGGATAAAATATTCACGCGAGTATTACTAAAGTTGAACTATTTTGTTGTTCATAAGAAATCATAATCACAATTGTATAATAATAATAATAATAATAATAATAATAATAATAATAATAATAATAATAATAGTAATAATAATAATAATAATAATAATAATAATAATAATATGAATGTGAATAATATTGATACAGTACAAGAATTAATCCATAATGCCCGAGATGAATGAGGTCTTTGTCTTCGTCTATAATTCTAGTAAGTGATAATCGTTTTCCGCATTTGATTGATATTGTTAAATAATGGTGATAGTGATGATAATGATGAAAACAAAGGTGTCTGCAAATTAAGCTTAAAGTGATAGTATAATTGTTAATGTATGCATCAGTGTTGCATGTGGACAATCTTACTGACATTAAAACATTAGATGCTTGGGAGTGCAATAAATACTCACTAATCCGATTAGGTAGGTTCTCTTATCTCCTATGATCAATAGAGAGAATTATCAGCTATTGATGGGTGAGCAATACAAAATTTTGTATAGGTCTGCACTGATAATTGGAAATTGAAAATAGTGATAGGTACCTTTACAAGGAAAATTTCGCTAAGCCTTGTGAAACCACCACAACAGATTCTATAATATTTCAGAGAGAAATCACCCTTGGGCCAATTGTATTGGATATGCAAGTGACAATTGCATTATTATAATATTTTAATTTACCTATTGTATATCCATGCCAAATAAATTTCAAAGTTCTAATGTTTTGCATTTTGTATTGTAGTGGTGAAGCTGTCTGAGAGGTTCATGACGTTAACCCAGAGTGAGAGAACTGCACTGGAAGATGAAATTCAGGACTACATTCTGACTCCCAAAGAACAACTTCCCAAATTTGACAGAGACTGTATCAGTCGTGAGCAGTTTTGGCAGACATTTGGCAATCTGACTCTACCCGCAGGCAGGAAACATATTAAACTTTTTGGTGAACTCGGTAGAGTTGTATTGACATTGCCACATTCCAGTGCAGGCAATTTTAAGGACATTTTCCATGCTGAGGAAAATTCAGGCTGACTCTAGAGGAAACCTGGATCTGGTGACAGTACATAATCCTCCCCTGGTAAAATTGTTCCTTCCAGCACGACACCATCCTATCTAACTAAGTACACCTGGCAGCGGGTCGGGTGGAGGAAAATGACACTTTCGCAGGGCATCATTCTCCTTCGGTCAATTGAAAACGAATAGGACATGTACTAAATAAGTGTTTTTTTCCACGATGGTGGTCTCATTTAGACCTCATCCCGGTAAAATTGTTCGTTCCAGCACAACACCATCCTATCTAATTAAGTACACCCGGCAGGGGGTTGGGTGGCAGTAGGTCGGGTGGTGGGAAACGGCACCACCTCTCTCATGGCGTCGTTTTCCTTCGGTCAATTAAAAAACAGTTAGGGACAGTTACTAAATAAGTGTTTGTCACCCGATGGCCTGGTCTAGTAATGGACCTCCCCCGGTAAAATTGTTCCTTCCAGCACGACACCATCCTATCTAGCTAAGTATACCTGGCAGCGGGTCAGGTGGAGGAAAATGGCACCTTTGCAGGGTGTCATTTTCCTTCGGTCAATTGAAAACGAATAGGACATGTACTAAATAAGTGTTTTTTTCCATGATGGTGGTCTCCTTTAGACCTCATCCCGGTAAAATTGTTCGTTCCAGCACAACACCATCCTATCTAACTAAGTACACCCGGCATGGGGTTGGGTGGCAGAGGGTCGGGTGGAGGGAAACGGCACCTCTCTCATGGCGTCGTTTTCCTTCGGTCAATTAAAAAAACAGTTAGGGACATGTACTAAATAAGTGTTTGTAACCCGGGGCCTGGTCTAGTAATGGACCTCCCCCGGTAAAATTGTTCCTTCCAGCACGACACCATCCTATCTAACTATGTACACCTGGCAGTGGGTTGGGTGGAGGAAAATGGCACCTTTGCAGGGTGTCATTTTTCCTCTGTCAATTGAAAACGAATAGGACATGTACTAAATAAGTGTTTTTTTTTCCATGATGGTTGTCTCCTTTAGACCTCATCCCGGTAAAATTGTACGTTCCAGCACAACACCATCCTATCTAACTAAGTACACCCGGCAGAGGGTCGGGTGGAGGGAAACGGCACTTCTCTCATGGCGTCGTTTTCCTTCGGTCAGTTAAAAACGAATAGGACATGTACTAAATAAGTGCTTTTTTCCATGATGGTGGTCTACTTTAGTAACATCAAATAGGTTATATGGGCTATTGTCATATAGGGACCCTGAGACTAACATTTAGAAAAAGAAACATGTCCATAAACTGGCATTCATGATAAAGATGAGAAGTGTAAACATTCCAAAAGAGTTAGCTGCATCGCATTTATGCCACAATAGTTTGTGAATGCGGATCATCTCAGCCTGGAACCCCATCATATCAAGAACAAATAGGCAGTACTGTATAGGATATGGGAATTGTTTTGGACATGGTGAATTTCCAAACTGCATGCTACAGTTGAAATTGTGATATGGAATAATTACAGGTATAATGATATGCCCTGCACACCCACCCACCCACCCACCTACATCCATAGAGAAATGTACATTAGCATGACATGGCTGGCTTGCTGGTTGCATGGATAAAATGGGATTAGTTTATTGATTGATTGTTTGATTGATAAATAGATGTATGCATTGATGATTGCTTGGATTGAGTAAGGAGGATAGAAGAAAGTGAGACACACTGGTCTTCATTTTATTTGACCATGCTGGTATGACAGCTTTGTCTTATATAATACATTCACTCATTTATTTATTCATTCATTCAATGCTATATTCATTCATTCATTCAGTCAGTAAGTCAGTTCACATTCTGTTAGAATGTTATTATTTCTTTTTTTTTTAAATATTTTATTTCTATATTTATGTCTTCATATTTCGAGAAAACTGTTTCGACCTCTCCATAGGTCTCATCAGGTGGTAGTAGGTAACACAACTGCACATAACATGCGCTGTGTTACCTACGGATTTCCCCACGACAGTTTTCCTTTCTGTATTATGTGCTTTTCATGGTGTCTTTGGGCACTGTCACTTTGTACATGGACTAAGATCATCTTTTCTGTCTGCAGTGTCCTTGGCTCCTGCTAAACCTGTGCATAAGAGTGATCACCCTTGGAATGACTGTCCAATAAGCCTTTATAGTAATCAGAGTTCCTGTTGCCGGACTGAGTTCTGTGTCTCAGATGAGCCTGTATCATATTTCCACGTCTTGCCAGTATTTGTTTCCAGGTTTCCGGATGCTTTTGATACAACTGATTGTAAGTACAGGTTGTATCCATTTCATTCAGTGATCTCAGAGTCCTTGGTGAAAGTATACCTCCCAAATGTTTTACTTTTGTTTTCAGTGATGATCCAAGTCTGTTATTGAGCCTGTGTATTGTTGAATGCACTCTTGCCTCAAAGTTTCTTGAATAGTTAAAAATTTTAGGTAAGGAAAAACTAATTGACTTGTTCACAGCTTAACATTTCTGCGTGTTTGTGTTAAGTCGCAATCTTTTCACAACATCACAGGAAAGTTTCATTTTCAACACTTCCAGGAGAATATTCTTATCACTTTCTGTCATGTTTAGATGAGTCACTTGACGAGGGCCCAGAAATGCAGATCGTACCCACCAACTGTTAGTATTTTCTCTCCCACAAACCTTCGAATAATGCCGACATTTGTTGCAGTCCCCAGAATAACACCGCAGAGTGGCATCCAGTACTTGGGGAAGTTGAGATTGGATAAGTCTAACATCACCACCGGTGTCCTCCAACATTCAATTGAAAGACCTACACGAGGGTGTGTTGGAATTAAATGTATATACATATTTATTAAAAATATTGACAAAATATATATGCGCGATTTTAGTCAGCTTTTTGAAACCGAATATCGGGTTTAGTCAGATAGGTGCAATAGAGTTATCTGAATAGCAACCACTTGTTAGTAGGCATTATTATACGCGCAATTGAGACACCTATAGGAGCGTGTGTTGGAATTAAAAATATATATATAGTTACTGATATTATTGACAAAAAATACAGGCGCGAATTTTGTCGGCTTTTAAAAGTCAAATGTCGGGTTTAGTCAGATAGGTCGCCTGGATACATTTTGATAGATAGCGTGTGTTAGTAGGTATTATTATCGCGCAATTGAGAAACCTACACGATGGTGTGATGGAATTAAATATATATACATATTTAGTGAACATATTGACGATCAATCCCGTGCGATTTTGGTCATAAATGTGAATGCCACTGTCACGTTAAGTCAGATAGTCCTCACAGGAGTATTTAAATAGATACTATGTCTTAGGTGGTGTCATTATACGCGCAATTAAAAGACCTTCCCGTGGGTGGGTTGCGATAATAAATCTAAATACATTTAGTGACAATATTGTCAAAAAAGAAGTGAAAGAATTGCTCCGCTATATGAATCTCGGAAATGTCGGGAAAAGTCGACATTTCCGAGATTGTGTGAAGCCCGGTTCCTTGTGAGCATTATAGTAATATGGTATAGTCACATATATCCCACAAGCGTATTTAAATAGATACCAATTATTAGTTGATATTAATATATGAGCAATTGAAAGACCTACATGAGGGTGTGTTGGAATTAAATGTATATACATATTTAGTGAAAATATTGACAAAATATATTGGCGCGATTTTAGTCAGCTTTTTGAAACTGAATGTCGGGTTTAGTCAGATAGGTGCATTAGACGTATCTGAATAGCAACCACTTGTTAGTAGGTACTATTATATGCGCAATTGAGAAACCGACACGAGGGTGTGTTGGAATTAAATGTATATACATATTTAGTGAAAATATTGACAAAATATATATGTGTGATTTTAGTCAGATTTTGAAACTGAATGTCGGGTTTAGTCAAATAGGTGCATTAGACGTATCTGAATAGCAACCACTTGTTAGTAGGCATTATTATACGCGCAATTGAGATATCTACACGAGCGTATGTTGGAATTAAATATATATATATATAGTTATTGATTTTATTGACAAAAAATACAGACGCGAATTTTGTCGGCTTTTAAAATCCAAATGTCGGGTTTAGTCAGATAGGTCGGCAGGAGGTATTTTAATAGATAGCGCGTGTTAGTAGGTATTATTATACGCGCAATTGAGAAACCGACACGAGGATGTGTTGGAATTAAACATATATACATATTTAGTTAACATTTTGACAAAATATATAGGCGGTATTTTAGTCAGCTTTTGAAACTTAATGTCGGATTTAGTCAGAGAGGTATCTGAATAGCTACCACTTGTTATAGACATTATTATAAGCGCAATTGAGATATATACACGATCGTGTGTTGGAACTGAAAATATATATATAGTTATTGATATTATTGACAAAAAATACAGGCGCGAATTTTGTCGGCTTTTAAAAGCCGAATGTCGGGTTTCGTCAGATAGGTCGCCTTGAGACATTTTAATAGATAGCGTGTGTTAGTAGGTATTATTATACGCGCAATTGAGAAATATACACGAGAGTGTGTTGGAATTAAATATATATACATATTTAGTTAAAATATTGACGAACAATCCCTGCGCGATTTTGGTCATAAATGGGAATGCCACTGTCGCGTTAAGTCAGATAGTCCTCATAGGAGTATTTAAATAGATACGATGAGTTAGTTGGTGTCATTATACGCGCAATTAAAAGACCTTCCCGTGGGTGAGTTGCGATAATAAATCTAAATACATTTAGTGACAATATTTTAAAAATTGCAGTTAAAGAATTGCTCCTCTATATGAATCTCGGAAATGTCGGGAAATGTCGATATTTCCGAGAATGTGTGAAGCCTGGTTCCTTGTGAGAATTATAGTAATATGGTATAGTCACATATATTCCACAAGCGTATTTAAATAGATACCAAGTATTAGTTGATATTAATATATGAGCAATTGAAAGACCTACACGAGGGTGTGTTGGAATTAAATGTATATACATATTTAGTGAAAATATTGACAAAATATATAGGCGCGGTTTTAGTTAGCTCTTTTAAACTGAATGTCGGGTTTAGTCAGATAGGTGCCTTAGACGTATCTAAATAGCAACCACTTGTTATTAGGTACTATTATACGCGCAAATGAGTGACGTACACGAGGGTGTGTTAGAATAAAATATATATACATATTTAGTGAAAATATTTACAAAATATATATGTGCGATTTTAGTCACCTTTTTGAAACCGAATGTAGGGTTTAGTCAGAGAGGTGCATTAGACGTATCTGAATAGCTACCACTTGTTAGTAAGCATTATTATACGCGCAATTGAGGGACCTAGACGAGCATGTGTTGGAATTAAAAATATATTTAAAGTTATTGATATTATTGACAAAAAATATAGGCGCGAATTTTGTCGGCTTTTAAAAGCGAAATGTCGGGTTTAGTCAGATAGGTCGCCAGGAAGTATTTTAATATATAGCGTGTGTTAGTAGGTATTATTATACACGCAATTAAGAAGCATACACGAGGGTGTGTTGGAAGTAAATACATATACCTATTTAGTGAAAATATTGACATTAAAAATCCCGGCTCGATTTTGGTCATAAATGTGAAGCACACTGTCGCGTTAAGTCAGATAGTCCTCAGAGGAGTATTTAAATAGTTACGATGTGTTTCTTGGTCTCATTATACGCGCAATTAAAAGACCTTCCCGTGGGCGGGTTGCGATATTAAATCTAAATACATTTCCGAGATTGTGTGAAGAACGGTTCCTTGTGAGCATTATAGTTACTTGGTATAGTCACATATATCCCACAAGCGTATTTAAATAGATACCAAGTATTAGTTGATATTAATATATGAGCAATTGAAAGACATACACATGTTTAGATGAGTCACTTCATGAGGGCCCGGAAATGCATATCGTATCCACCAACTGTTAGTACTTCCTCTCCCACAAACCTTCGTATAATGCTGACATTTGTTGCAGTCCCCAGAATAACACCTCAGTGTGGCATCCATTACTTGGGGAAGTTGAGATTAGATAAGTCTAACATCACCACCGGTGTCCTCCATCATTCGTTTGAAGATCAAACTGCAGCGGGCTTTAACATCTTGACTGAGAATTGTCTGCTTAAGTTGTTTTCCTTCTCTTGTTCTTATTCCCAGAAACATATTTTTCAGTAAAGTTGCAGAACTGCACTGTTTGAGATCAGGTCTCTCACATCTGTTGTCTTGATTGCCATTACAATGGATGATATCATTCCACATTTCAACATTTTTATTCATACCGATCATATATGTCCACTCATGCTGATTTATTTCTGTCTCTTTCAGGGTCAGTCTTGCTTTGGATGATGGCCATAGAATTCTAGCAGACCCAGGTGTGCCCTTACAGTCTGGTGCCACAACTGACTGGAGACTCCCACCTGTCGGCTTCATCATTGCCATGAGAGAGAACTTCGCTGCATCCATTCTTCTGGTTACTTGAGCAGATGCAGCACTGGAACTTGGTAGAGTATCATCAGTCAGAAATCTGACCCCTTTGTTATGTGGAATATTTCCTGGTTTAAAAAAAAGTTTTCTTCTTCTTGGTGAACCCTTTCATGGTTTCATTTAAAATAACTGCATGTAAAAGTACAAGAATTATCCCCTCTCCCCCTTATACAACTGGGAAAAGGTGTGCTGCCCTGGTATTATAGAAGTCCACCAAATCTTCAATACTATTGTAAGCCTAACATCTACCCTTCAGGGGTGAAAATGACATCACTACCTTAGTTACCACCACTAACTAGCGTATTCAGATGCTTACAGATTTAAGGTGCTACCTATTATTGACAGGCCCTGGTTTAATTACTTCACACCTGATAAGGAAAACCATTGATGTTTGTGATAAAGGAATGGAGACATGTTGCAAAAGAACAAAATTTGTCAACTTGAGTTTTTAAGTTTTCATGAAAATTTAATTTAAATTCAAATTTTTAAATAAAAATATGTATCATATTTTAAAATTGACTCTCCACAGAGAGTTTAGCAGTCAGGTTTAATTTCTAGTAATTTCCAGATTTGTATGAGGACTGAAAACTAACTGCAGTTGATTTCAAGTGTTTATCTTAATTAATAAATTAACCATTCAACTTGAAGTTTTGTGCATTGTTCACAGTCGGCCATTTTGAAATTCATAGTGTTTGCAATACAATGGTGTCAGATAAAATGATATGCATGCATCAAATTCATTGAAACTTTGCAGCAGTATTTCAGACACATTTATTTTAATTTTTTTCCATTCAGGTGAAAATTTCTGACCCTGATTGGAATCGGGACACAATTAATACTTCCGGTTCAGTACCCACGAATGTAGTCCGAGTCTATTTTTAGATCATTTTTTTCTCTCTCAATGTGGTGGTGATGTATGCATTAGATTTAGTCATTCTTAGTATTAATTGAAAGGAAATTGGCTATTATTTAGAATATGAGCATTATGGTGTAGTTGTCTGTGTGTTTTTTGGCGACAGTGCACATTTTTGCGTGATGTTTACTTGTTTGATCGATGTGTTTGTGTATGATTGATGTGTATCTGTGTTTGTGATTGTCTTTGTTTATTTGTGTATTTGTCTATGACATTTTCCCATTTATATTTTTGCATATTTATTTGTTAATCTTTCTTTTTTTTTTCAGTTTGCGACTTGTTTACTTGTTGGTCTATGTCAGGTCAGGCTACGCCTGCTACCGTAAGTAACAGTAGACGGTACTACCTGTGACTGTGTATGTGTATGTGTATCATTGATGCTTGTGTTTTTGTGATTGTATTTGTATATTTGTGGATGACATTTTCTCATTTACATTGATGCATATTTATTTGTTAATCTTTCTTTTGTTCTTTCAGTTTGCATGATGTTATCTTGTATGAATGATGTATGTGTATTTGTGATTATTTTTGTTTATTTATGTATGACATTTTCCCATTTACATTGATGCATATTTATTTTTTAATCTTTCTTTTGTTCTTTCATTTTTGGGTGAAGTTTACTTGTGTGATTGATGTTTATGTGTATCTGTGTTTGTGATTGTTTTTATGATTGTATTTGTTTATTTGTGTATGACATTTTTCCATTTACATTGATGCATATTTATTTGTTAATCTTTCTTTTGTTCTTTCAGTTTGCATGATGTTTACTTGTATGAATGATGTATGTGTCTTTGTGATTATATTTGTTTATTTGTGTGTGACAATTACCCATTGATATTGATCCATATTTATTTGTTAATCTTTTTTTTTTATTCTTTCATTTTTGCGTGATGTTTATTTGTATGATTGATGTGTATGTGTATCTGTGTTTGTGATTGTGTTTGTGATTGTATTTGTTTATTTGTATATGACATTTTCCTATTTATATTTCTGCATATTTATTTGTTAATCTTTCTTTTCTTCTTTCACTTTGCGACTTGCTTTCTTGTTGGTCAATGTCAGGTCAGGCTATGCCTGCTTCCGTAAGTAACAGTAGGCGGTACTACCTATGACTGTGTATGTTTGTTATTGATGTTTATGTTTTTGTGATTGAATTAATGTATTTGTGTATGACATTTTCCCATTGATATTGATGCATATTTATTTGTTAATCTTTCTTTTGTTCTTACATTTTTGAGTGATGCTTACTTGTATGATTGATGTGTATGTGTATGATTTATGTGTATCTGTGTTTATGATTGTATTTGTTTATTTGTGTATATGTGTATGACATTTTCCCATTTATATTAATGCATATTTATTTGTTAATCTGTCTTTTCTTTTTTCAGTTTGCGACTTGTTTACTTGTTGGTCTATGTCAGGTTAGGCTATGCCTGCTACCATAAGTAACAGTAGACGGTACTACCTGTGGCGGTGTATGTGTATGTGTATCATTTATTTTTATGTTTTTGTGATTGTATTTGTGTGTTTGTTTATGACATTTTCGCATTTACATTGATGCATATTTATTTGTTTATCTTTCTTTTGTTCATTCAGTTTGCATGATGTTTACTTAAATGAATGATATATGTGTGTTTGTGATTATATTTGTTTATTTATGTATGACATTTTCCCATTGATATTGATCCATATTTATTTCTTAATCTTTCTTTTGTTCTTTCATTTTTGCGTGATATTTACTTGTATGATTGATGTGTATGTGTATGATTGATGTAGATCTGTGTTTGTTATTGTATTTGTTTATTTGTGCATTTGTGTATGACATTTTCCCATTTATATTTCTGCATATTTATTTGTTAATCTTTCTTTTCTTCTTTCAGTTTGCGACTTGTTTACTTGTTGGTCTATGTCAGGTCAGGCTATGCCTGCTACCATAAGTAACAGTAGACGGTACTACCTGTGACTGTGTATGTGTATCATTGATGTTTATGTTTTTGTTATTGTATTTGTGTATTTGTGCATGACATTTTTCCATTTACATTGATGCATATTTATTTGTTAATCTTTCTTTTGTTCTTTCAGTTTGCATGATGTTTACTTGTATGAATGACGTATGTGTGTTTGTGATTATATTTCTTTATTTGTGTATGACATTTTCCCATTGATATTGATCCATATTTATTTGTTAATCTTTCTTTTGTTCTTTAATTTTTGCGTGATGTTAACTTGTATGATTGATGTGTATGTGCATCTGTGTTTGTGTTTGTGATTGTGTTCGTTTATTAGTGTATTTGTGTATGACATTTTCTTATTTATATTTATGCATATTTATTTGTTAATCTTTCTTTTCTTCTTTCAGTTTGCGACTTGCTTACTTGTTGGTCTATGTCAAGTCAGGCTATGCCTGCTGCCGTAAGTAACAGTAGACGGTACTACCTCTGACTGTGTATGTGTATGATTGATGTTTATGTTTTTGTGATTGTATTTGTGTATTTGTGTATGACATTTTCCCATTTGCATTGATGCATATATATTTGTGGATCTTTCTTTTGTTCTTTCAGTTTGCATGATGTTTACTTGTATGCATGATGTATGTGTGTTTGTGATTATATTTGTTTTTTATGTATGACATTTTTCCTTTTATATTGATGCATATTTATTTGTTATTCTTTCTTTTGTTCTTACATTTTTGCGTGATGTTTACTTGTATGATTGATGTGTATGTGTATGATTGATGTGTATCTGTGTTTATGATTGTATTTGTTTATTTGTGCATATGTGTATGACATTTTCCCATTTACTTTAATGCATATTTATTTGTTAATCTGTCTTTTCTTTTTTCAGTTTGCGACTTCTTTACTTGTTGGTCTATGTCAGGTTAGGCTATGCCTGCTACCATAAGTAACAGTAGACGGTAGTACCTGTGACGGTGTATGTGTATCATTGATGTTTATGTTTTTGTGATTGTATTTGTATATTTGTGTATGACATTTTTCCATTTACTTTGATGCTTTCTTTATTTGTTAATCTTTGTTTTGTTCTTTCAGTTTGCATGATGTTTACTTGCATGAATGATGTATGTGTGTTTGTGATTATATTTGTTTATTTGTGTATGACATTTTCCCATTGTTATTGATCCATATTTATTTGTTAATCTTTCTTTTGTTCTTTAATTTTTGCGTGATGTTTACTTGTATGATTGATTTGTATTTGTATGATTGATGTAGATCTGTGTTTGTTATTGTATTTGTTTATTTGTGTATTTGTGTATGACATTTTCCCATTTATATTTCTGCATATTTATTTGTTAATCTTTCTTTCCTTCTTTCAGTTTGCGACTTGTTTACTTGTTGGTCTATGTCAGGTCAGGCTATGCCTGCTACCATAAGTAACAGTAGACGGTACTACCTGTGACTGTGTATGTGTATCATTGATGTTTATGTCTTTGTGATTGTATTTGTGTATAACATTTTTCCATTTACATTGATGCATATTTATTTGTTAATCTTTCCTTTGTTCTTTCAGTTTGCATGATGTTTACTTGCATGAATGATGTATGTGTGTTTGTGATTATATTTGTTTATTTGTGTATATCATTTTCCCATTGATATTGATCCATATTTATTTGTTAATTATTCTTTTGTTCTTTAATTTTTGCGTGATGTTTACTTGTATGATTGATGTGTATGTGCATCTGTGTTTGTGTTTGTGTTTGTGATTGTGTTTGTGATTGTATTCGTTTATAGTGTATTTGTGTATGACATTTTCTTATTTATATTTCTGCATATTTATTTGTTAATCTTTTTTGTCTTCTTTCAGTTTGCGACTTGTTTACTTGTTGGTCTATGTCAAGTCAGGCTACTCCTGCTACCGTAAGTAACAGTAGACGGTACTAACTGTGACTGTGTATGTGTACCATTGATGTTTATGTTTTTGTGATTGTATTTGTGTATGACATTTTCCCATTGATATTGATGCATATTTATTTGTTAATCTTTCTTTTCTTCTTTCAGTTTGCATGATATTTACTTGTATGAATGATGTATGTGTGTTTGTGATTATATTTCTTTATTTGTGTATTTACATTTTCCCATTTACATTGATGCATATTTATTTGTTAATCTATCGTTTGTTCTTTCAGTTTTGCGTGATGTTTACTGGTATGATATATGTGTATGTGTATAATTGATGTGTATCTGTGTTTATGATTGTATTTGTTTATTTGTGTATGACATTTTCCCATTTATATTTTTGCATATTTATTCGTTAATCTTTCTTTTCTTCTTTCAGTGTGCGACTTGTTTACTTGTTGGTCTATGTCAGGTCAGGCTACGCCTGCTACCGTAAGTAACAGTAGACGGTACTACCTGTGACGATTTATGTGTATGTGTATCATTGATGTTTATGTTTTTGTGATTGTATTTGTGTATGACATTTTCCCATTTACATTGATGCATATTTATTTGTTAATCTTTCCTTTGTTTTTTTTTTATTTTTGCATGATGTTTACTTGTATGATTTTTGTATATGTGTATGATTGATGTGTAACTGTGTTTGATTGTATTTGTTTATTTGTGTATTTGTGTATGACATTTTCCCATTTATATTTATGCATATTTATTTGTTAATCTTTCTTTACTTTTTTCAGTTTGCGACTTGTTTACTTGTTGGTCTATGTCAGGTCAGGCTATGCCTGCTACCGTAAGTAACAGTAGATGGTACTAACTGTGACTGTGTATGTCACAAAGGGACCATCACAAATCCAACAATGAGTGGCCGCGAGAAACTTGTGAATATCATCGTTGGTCGTAATCATGGATGCGGGCGAGGAGAGCTGTTGCTGTATCCATTTTGCTGTGACATCGAGCGATTTTATAAATACTACTACAGTGTTTTTGGCGCCAACGCCCTGGGCACCATACAACATTGGTGGCTCAGTTGTTCCGTTGCATCTGACAACAGTGTAACAAAACCAGCATTGAATTAGTTCAGAAATTTCGACTGTGTTTGTTTGGTTGTTGGAGCTTTCCACGGGAATGTTCAAGTATTCAAAGTCAGCGTAAATAACATACGGAACTTTCATCTTACGTTGAAACGCAGTAAATTCAAAATATTCTTGCCGGGTTCTGGCATGACTGTACTCTATGGCTTTTCGCTGATTCCACTACAATAAAAGTTATGGTTGTCAAACAACTATTGTGTGCTAAACACATGCATGCAATGTCTGCATGGAAACTTTTACCCTTGTGCTTGCTGTGTCGGTATACCATTCGTGAAAAATTCTTTATCCATACGTAATGATTCCGCACCACTGAACCATTCATTTCGCCTAATAATAACAAATCAATGTCGTGCTGCGTTGTTTTCACCGTGGATAATCAAATTGACTGTAGGCCTTTATTCCAAACAAACACATTGACGGACTACGCCAGGGTCATTCAAACTTACTAATGTCAGAAATTCAATATTACCAAAATTGAATTCGCCCATGTATAGCTTGTATTTTGTGGGCTGATCTGTACTCGCGGGATGCAACGCGACCTGGCACGACCATTCATAACATCGTATGTCATCGTTTTTTACGTTTACCACTGACCGCGGAGGAATACAATATAACTCGATCCACGGAACTGTTGGTATGAGGAAAAATGAAGCTGAACTTGTAAACATCTGCAAAGCATCCATTTTGAACCTCCTTTGGAGTATGTTTCAAAACCCTTAAGGATCTTTGCATAACCTTCGTCAATTTCATCATTAATAGCTTTTTGTGGTTTAACATTACAAGAGCATCACTGTGAAACCATGGCTGCGATGTTATAGATGGTGCAAAGCCATCTTTGGTTATATGACCAGGTATGGTAAGGCCCATATTGAGAATAATATCAACCTTGAATCCGGACGGCATCGTTGTCTCACCCACGTGCTGCAGCGTTGATATGATCCCCGGACTCAAATTTGATAGAAGTTTAACAGCATCTCTGTTTGGTTTATATCCGCTTGGAATAATCGGCAGGTATTCTTCACAATCACGAGAGCGTTTGTGTAATTTAAATTCTGGAACTTTTTGTTAGTGAACATACTCGACTGCTTCAGAGGGGATAGTGGCTGCGATGCGTCGACTGTTTTGTTCATCCTCGAATATATGTATAATTTCCGCCCGCTTGGCTCGTGGAGGAATTTTGATATTTAATCGTGCTGCTGTTTCACGAAGTTGTCTCACAGTCTGAAGCGGTACAACTGTAATACAGTATAACGTAAGTATGTCAGTTTTTCTTATGCCTATTGGTATTCGTATATTACGCTCGCGCGCTGATTGTTTCAGTTGTTGTATTGTTAACGTTGCCGTTGCCGGGGTAACCGGTTGTGGATTATCCGGGGCAACCGGCTGTGGTTATTTGCGAGTCCTAATAACTCAAGTATGCCAGCTTTTCGCATACCCCTTGGTATTAGTATTACACGCGCTCGCGCGAGTTGCCTTAGTTGAATTACAGTTAGCATACTGGTATATAAGGAAGATCTTTGTCTAATTAAAAATCCCGTCAATAAATTTTTAAACATTTTCACTAGGATCAGAAAGTGCTATTCCTTCAATTCTAGCTATTATTTCAGTGACTTCTGTATCTTCTTCATCGGTGTCGGTTGTTTTCGTAACGTTGTCGGATATTTCTACGACAATTGCGTTAGCGAATCTTCGCCGACGCACTCGAAAATACTCACGAACCGATCCGCATGGTCGGCAAAGCTGATTACGAGACTTGACTCCTATGCCGCATTTCAGACATGATATGGCACCGATTCACACACGCATTTGACGTACATGTGATTTACAGTATTCATAATGATATGTTCTACGATACAGTTCACATTTTCCAAGGCATACACATTTGCATTGATTACGTCCCAATGCCATTGAACTTTTATATACTTACAAATTGTATTCTCTAATAGAAACAATTATCTGTATTTTCATGGAAATAATCATCTATATTTTTGATTGATGATCTAAGTAACTTCAGGCGTATGTACTCCTCACCGAACGTATGGGGTTGTAGAAATACTCTCAATTGATAATATTTGATTGTTCGGCCATTCGCTGTAAAATGCTTTTCATCTGTAATATTAATTTTCAAAATCGGGCCAGTATGTTGTAAAGAAAACTTTTCACCAGGCATCATAGACTGAGGATTACCATAAAATAGATCTTTATGTCCAAATATAATTTTCTTTAATGCGGTATTTGGCCAAATCACTGCACGCTGACCTGTATAAAGTACTATACCAACTCGTAAATGACCGCCGCTTGTACAATTGCATCCAATAGCGTAAAATGTCTTGGACTGCTTGTATATTGACTCAATAGTTTCTGTGTCTTTACATGTGGATATCTTTGTACAGAACTCATAGCATTGCATAGCCCACTCATGCTCTTCATCTTTTAAAAGTTTCACATTCTCATGAAAAATTATTTCTGGTTCCATATATTATAATGCTGAAGGCATCTCTCTAATTAATTTATTCTTGGTGATCTTCACTAGTACTATATTCGCTTGTTGTTTCAATGTCATCATTAGAGTATTCATTTGTTTCACTATCTGTACTAAGTGGACTAGTCAACGTTAGCAACTTGATTTTTTCTTGCACAATATCAAAAAATATTTTTCACGCTGTTTCTCATAAAATTTGCCAAGTCATCATTGTTGTTCCAAGAACAAAGGCTCAGCACGGGTTTATATACTTACTTAAATCATACACATGATTTATGGGTAAAGTCATTGGGTATACAAGGCTTTGACCTATATCAGTGAGCGCGGTCCAAACAGCCTTTAATGATAATATCTTGGTTAATGTGCCTTCTCACCCACCACCCGCCATTAGACAAAAGCGGGTGACGATATCGAGACACTGATATAGCCTTAATATATATTAATTACATCTCTTTTTTCTTTTGTTTTCTTCTTCACTATTTGTGTGTAAATTTTTAACCTGGACAGGCCCGTACCTATAGTATTGAATAGGGAGTGGGGGTGGGGTGGGGTTGCAAATTGAGATGGTTGGATCTGGTAGACGGGGTGGGGGACGTTGGAGCTCAGGAACAAAGTCACCTAGAGGCAAACCTCTCAGATGTTCCGGATAATACATGATACTGGGTGGCTCCAGATTATATTTAACAAAATGGATCACGCAAGCATTATGAAACCAATGATACGATTTTTCCAGCTGATTCTAGTTCACATGTAAGAAAAAAAAAAAAAAAAAAAAAACAACGAGTGGAGAGGGGTGTGCTTTCCAAACTGAATGTTGATTTACGGTGTATTTTATGACAGGTTTATTAGTTAACTGAAGGTTATTCAAATACATATTTTGAAGTAGAAGGATTACATATTCCGGCCGTGCTGATACAGAATAAATCACTAAATATTTGTATCCTGTTGCCGGTATTTAATCCTTTCATAAACCTATGCTGTTTAATATGCTGTAATTTCCAGACACCAATAATGTAGAACAACGATGATTGTCATGTAAAGTGGAGAACAATAGTTAATAGCTTCGCACCCAATATCTTACTTTTCAGAACTGACTCTCGCAAGATTTTGAGCTCTAAAACACGTCAGTGTTACGCTTCTGTTTTTAAAAATAAGCCTAGAATATATCCAGACCTGTTTGTAGATAAATATCTTTTATTGCTGTCTCTAAACTCAAACCTCGCGGACCACTCTTCCTCCTAACAAAATGAATATTCCGAAAGGGCATACATTATTGTGATCATGTCAACAAAAGAATTTCAAAATTATACGATTCGTACGTATCGGTGTTTGGCCAGCCATACATAGGAACGTGTATATCCTGATGGGTGTGACGGATGCTGTTGCACCTACTTTGCAAATGGGCGTGTGGGTGGGGTGGGGTGGAGTGGAGTGCAAGTTGGGGGGGGGGGGGCGCGGAAACTCGCTGTTGTAGCTTCCTTTCTCCAGAAAAATCTATTAATATCTTTCCAAAACAAAACAAAAAAGTACGAGGAGGGTGGGAATGATTGCACCTCGACAGTCGTTTAGACAGCTTCCAAGCCAGTTTGTACATTTTTTATATTTTGTCATTTTGGTTACTTCTGTCATCTCAGTGTCTAAAGCATCCAATGCTAATTTTATGCCTGTAAATACTAGCTCTCTATCATGATAAAATATCATTTCTCTTCTGTCAATTTTCAAAAGTTTAATGTACATAGGTAAAGGTTTCAACAAGAACAAATAACCAATTCAGAGTCGGAATGTATAGGTGGCTCTTAGGTAGTACCATCGGCAGGAATGTTTAGAGGGTTGTATGATTTTTAATATGGAAAAACAAATCGCCTTTCTGCTGTTTTTTCTGGGGTTGTTTTCTTTTTTTTTTCTTCACATCTTTTAAGCTCTGAGGGTGTAGTTTGGTCTACCCAAAAGATTTGTTTTAAAGGGTTTTTATTTTGAAGTGTTTTTATTTTGAAGTTGTTTTTTATAAGAAGATCAGCTTGTAAAAGGAACGCTTACAAATGTGTGTAACGGAACTACAGTTTCTCAAGCAAATTAACAAAAATATCAGTTGCACATTGTGATGTATCATCATTGTTGAAATACAAATTATGACAGATCGGCAGTAACAAAAAAAATACAAAAATAAAGACAATCATCTTTAAAAGAGGACTTTTTATTGTTTAGCTCATTTAGTGACTAAGGTTCCTTGTTTCAAATAAAATTAAAGCATGAATACTCTGTATTTGTTGTTGAGAAACCCCCTCCCCCAAATATGAATGTACAGGATGAGGTAAAGTACAGCTTAAAATTGAGACTTTACCACAAAATTTTAAACATTAAAGTAATGTCTACCTAAGATCAAGTTTTTTACATTTTGCCGCAAATATCAACAGTCTGTCTAATAGTTAATAATAAAAATAATAATGTTCTATCTAAACAAATACAAACATGGATACTCGACGTTGTTGTTCTCAAAATAACATAGTGATGTCAACCATACAGTGAAAGAAGGCAGACATAATTGATAATTTCATATTATACGTACCTGCAATTTTCTTATCATTTCTCTATTGCAAATATCATGACAGTATTGAATAATTTATGGGAAAAGATGGATATTATTACATCAAACACATGCTCTCATGGACATATTATTGTCTTTCTTTCTTTGCATTTTTTTAACGCACCAATCGTCTTTAGAAGGTTTCTGCCACAGCCACCCCCTTCTTCCCCAAGTTTCCTGAAGTCAACCAGATCGATGCGGAAGTATAGGCGTTAAACTTGATATTTATGGGCGCTGTCATTAAAATCTAGATATTACACTTTAATTTTTCGGGAGGTATAGACGACATCAAATGTATTTGTGAAGAATGCTTAGAGAAGTATATAGCTGCGTAACAGTCCACCTTTTCGTCTCGCAAATGAAGAATACAATAAGGTGAACTGTCTCACACTGGAAAACATTAAGGAGATATTGAACTGAGAAAATACTTTTGTCTGAAATAGCGACCCTTAAAATATCATTTTAATTTTTTAGTATATTAATAGAAAAGTTTAACTTTATCCTGGTCTTCTCTAACACTGCATTAGCCTTCAACATTTTTGGCTCATTTTATGTTACAGTTTGCCCAACATTCCCACCATCCCTTCAACTTAGTAGTGGTGTTTTGTAAAGAAAAAAATAAGTAGATAATGGGACTTTTCATATCTTTTTTATCTTATTCGATTGTCCTATGGAGACATTTCTTTTCTATCTGCACCAAATTTTAAATCCCTTTCCCCACGATGTACAATGTGTTTTGCTCATTCGATAAATGTAAACGTACCAAAACAAAACTGTCCAGTCTTGTATTAGTCAAGTTCATTTTTACTGGGCAAGCCCTTCTTTTTTAAAGAAAACTTTACCTGAATACTTGCAGCTTGACTTAGAGTTTGGTGCTTAAAATGTGGGTCACACTTGCTATTATTAAGGGGACTGCTATGTACAAAAATGTTATTAACTGAACGTAGAAGCTAAATCTTCAGGTTAGGCATGCAATACATCTGTTCTACCTGTCCAAATGTAGAAAATGAGATAAGACCGGTTTTAGCATATTTGATGACGTCAGTTGTGCCTAAAAAAGTCACAGGTGCCAATTAACTCTCTTAGCATAAATATAGGTTGTTTCCCTTCCTTTTAAAGAGTTACCTTCCCACGGTAGGCATTTTGATAATAATTCATAGTAAAAACATATGAACTCTTTATTAATTTTTAGCTGATAATAGTTATGATAAATTACTACTACTACTACTAAACATAATAATAATAATAATAATAATAATAATAATAATAATAATAATAATAATAATAATAATATAATAATAAACACTTCATGATTCATTTTGTGTTTAAAAAACTCAATTTTATGTCAAATCATTTAAAACTATTTCTTTACAATCAGTCAAACTCACAATAAGTACTTATTGAGATATATACTGTATACTAAAATACCTATCATGGGAGGCAATCCCTTGCTATCAACGGGTATAACCCGTTATGATTGATAATCCTAAGCTAGTTTTGCTGCTATAAAGGGTCTAACCCGGGATGGTGAGTCATCCTGAAAAAAAAATAGGATGGGAGGTAACTTATATAATACACTTTCTTGAAGAAAAAAAATAAAACATAATATGTGTCCATTATTGCATACTTTTGTGAGGACAGTGCTGAGGTTTCCATAGACCTTCTTGTACATTTTTCAAATGGATTTTTGCAGTTATTGGATATATTATGATACTACTTTAGTATCAAAATATATTTGAAAGTGGTTCATTTTATACAAACAAATAAACGACTAATCCAGTCAGTAATTAAAAATGTATTAACCAAATATTCATACAGGTTTTCTATTTTCATAATAATTTTTCTTGTTTTATTTTTCTTTAAATATATAAAAGTTGTTCATAATCATATGTCTGCTTTTCCTTTTCCTTGTTGCTTTTGTAGTTTGTTCATTCATTTTATAATTTTGCTTGGTTGTGCTCTGATTTGTATATTGATATTCACCTCTTTATTTATGGGAAAATTGTAGACCAGAACATTCAGTAGATAAAGTGCTTTAACAGATATTCTTGTGTATGTTCAAGTTAAGGTCCTCATTATCCCTTATGATCTAAACATGTCTTGGTGAATTCCCTCTGTAAATGAATAATATGAGTAGTATTTCTGAGTAATTTGACTACTTTGGTTGCTTTTATACTATTCAGCATACCCAGTTGTGGTTAGTTTGATAGTTATAACTTTAAAACAGCTTAATCCTCTAGAACGCATTGCAGCTATATGATTTAACCATAATTACAAGGGATCAGTTATTGAATTACTCATGTTATTTGCTGCTTAAGAATGTTTAATGTAGAGTTTAACAATCGTTAACCTATATATTGTTTCTAATAGACAGCAATAATGGTGATTGTGAAGGTGATGGTGATAATGATAACAATAAAAAGAGCTAATTATTAATGTTGTTTTTGTTGTTGTTATTATCATTTTTGTTACTGTTATCATTGTTATTATTATAAAAAAATAATTTATACAGGCACGGACAAGCTTCTACTTCAAACTGATCAACATAATATTGCAATCATCTTGTTTCCCCTTTTTTAACTACCAGATTAAGACGACTTTTAATAGAGGCTATTAATTTCGTCATGAAAGTTTCCCTTCTACACTACTATAGTTTTTAATTTACTTTGAATGTGCGTGTGTGTGTGTGTGTGTGTGAGTTTGTAAAAGGCGCAAAACGGGGACATCGGTGAGAATACACACCAACATACATTGAACACACCTCGAAACGGGGACGTCCCCGTTTTGTAATAGTGGCAGAGATGGATTGCCACGACTTTACTTAATAATAAAAACCTTGAAATAAGCGTATCTGAGTATGTCCCCGTTTGGTTGGTATTTTTTCACATCATACCATACACAAAAATACACACATTCCACTCGACTCTAAACATCGTGTGTATCAGTCGAAAAGCCGAGTCCCCGTTTACTCGGTAAAATTCTCACTTGTCAGCTCCGCTGCCTTCTCGCCCACTTTGCTACCGAATTACTTACTGAAGGTGGAACCAAGATTATCTAACAGGATTAAAATCAGGCATGTAAGGATGGACAAATATGTCTTATATATTTTCTTTTTAAACACAGAGAAGAAGATCGATTATGTGTTTATTAATGGATAACCCACTGTTCGTAACACATTTTCGCCAAATTAGACAGAGCAGGAAAGAATGATAACTAAACAGAAGGTTTTGAGAATATAGTGAACACCACTTTTTTCCAATAAATTGATAATATTTATGCAGATATTCTTCAGAAAAATTACGATGGCCATGAGACTCTAGCCATTCAGTTCTGTTTGTATATTTTATCGTTTAGTTACATTTGAACCATCTGCCTTTCGAAAAGAAATACATCGCAAAACATGAACGCTTGAAATGTAGTTAAATTATGATTTGAATATAAAACGCTATATCAAAGATTGATGTTGTCTATTTGTAACCATGTGTGTTATGATTTGAATTTTGATGAAGACATTGTAATAAAGGTGATTTCTAATTTTTGCATACAGTTTAAATATTTGTCTCCATTAAGTTTATTACTACTATTAGTAATACTACTACTTCTACAAATCATCTCATCAACATCATCAGCATCATCATCATCATCATCACTGTCACGAAATTGCATGTACTAAAATACCTTTGTATAATATATGAACGAAATTGTACATGTGTTTCGTTGCCGCGTACAGCTTTACCCGGAGGTGTATAGTTTTAGCCTTAGCTATTTCAAAATACTGAGTTCGGTTCACCTACCGCCGCACGTATAAAGTGCCAGTGGTGAGAAACATATGAAAGCGACATTGGACGCTTCGACGCCGCGCAAGTTGATCATATGAGACTAAGTAGGCTACATAGGCAAGCTTCCTTTGCCTAGAATATTTACCATTCCGCTCAAGTTTTTGTTATGTCGGTTTTCAAATTTCATACCGTGAAAGTCTTAATGCCGCGAGAGTTAAGTGACGGACCAAGTTTGCAGATTTACATCAACCGGCCAAGTTAAGATAATCTCGGCCACACAGGTTCTCTTACCGACAATGCTTTAAAACTTTAACGCAGTTGTACACATTCGCGGCACATACTTTTATCGGTACGTAAAAATATCCCGACAATTACTTATATTAAGAAATTTGACAGTGTCCATTGTATGAGACTAATCCGTGCTACCATAAAGTCTCGTGAATACTGTACACTATGACGTCTGTACCTACTCATTGGCTAGTCACTCGGTTTGAGAAATATCTTCCCAACACCGACTCCACATAATCAACAAATAGTCACCAAACTCTAACAAAGCTAGAAATGGCGACGTAACTACAAATAGCACACACCCTAGGCTTTTTTCCCTATATTTCATGTTTAATTCTGATTTTGTTATTTTGAACCTAAACAAGAGTCTAAAACAGATCATTTTAAAATATGTCAATGGCTGAAGGTCTCTCTCTCTCTCTCTGATGGCTGGTCAGTCAGCCTATCAGTGGATGCAGATGTATATTTCTCTCGCTCTCTATAGTTGTAAAACGGACTGTTAAACTGACCAATACAGAGAGAGGAGACCTTAAAGAATAGTTAACTTAACAATGTACATACACATTACACAAGCAGGGTAGAAAAAGATTTTCCTAACACACAATGGTCTAGATTTTGTTTTCATAACAATTTTAAATACAGTAGCCAAGGTTTGTTTCCATAAATATTTGAAGACCAGTGCCCAATTTTTTTTTTCTTTTTTCATAATAGCTCTATTTGAAGGTCAGTAGCTTAGGTGGTCTTATATTTTGCTGTCACAACAACTATTTTGAGGACCAGTGGTTTAGGGTTTTCCATAACAATTTGGAGGATAGGAAGGGAGTTGGCCTTGGGTAAACGGTTTACAGAGGATGAAAACTGGTTAACCGGTTTAAACTGAATGAAATAAAACAGAATAACTGGCACAGGACCTGGGTTTTCTATATTATTATGGCTTAACATGTCCATACAGGCTGTATTAAGTGTCACGAAGCAGCAAGGGTTGACATTTCCATACAGGCTGCATTAGGTGCCACGTAGCAGCAATGTTTCACATTTGAAAACAAGCTGCATTAAGTGTCACGTAGCAGCAAGGTTTGACTTTTCAAGATAACAATTCAGAGATAGAAATTCGAAAAAGTGTGAAAATATATATTTATAAAACTATTTAAGTAAAGAGTATTTGTGATGCATTTTCATGAAGCTTTGTTGTGAAGATTATGTGATGATTGGTTGTAATAATAATAATAATAATAATAATAATAACAATAATGGAAATAAGGAAGTAATATATATATATATATATATATATATATATATATATATATATATATATATATATATATATATATATATATATAGCTTCATGACGTGAATATATGTAATCGTTGTGTGATTTTGGTTCGCTGCTATGCCTACTACTGTCCTGTATTTACATATAACCGTCATCTAGTCCATTGTCCAGGTGATAGACGTGACTTGATATATAGTAATTATAATGCAATGACTTCAATGAAGTTTTGCGAATCTTACATTAATTATTACATGAATCAAGTGGAACATAAAATAAAAATGCATAAAATTCATATATAGGTTAATCTGACAGTGTAACAAACACACAGATAGTTAGATAAACAATAGAAACATTATTGCAAAATAGTTGTATTATGAAGAAAAAAGTAACGTTTCATTTTTTCTTCAAATATCCGATTGACATTTTAGTCGTTAAACGCAGATTTTTTTCTTCTCTCAATAGTAACTGCTCTTTGAGAAGTTATACAACTACATACATAAATTATAACTTTCCTTCTTCTTAATATATGAGTGCTTTAGACTGAATCTTGTAGAGAGTAACAAACCACTTAGAATAGGGCTGTTATAGGACAAGTAAACATTACGAGTACGTAACATAAACGTTCTGAAAAATACCAGTCCTCACCTGAATCGTAACATGTCGATTGATTTAAAATCTCTGATGCTTTTGAAGACGCATGCCAGCTAAAAATAAAATTGTAAAATATTTAGTATGGTCTCACTTTAAGATTTATGAGTGCTTCAGTCGTCAGGAAACATAATAATTTACTGCTATCCAACTGGATTATGTTAAAATCATTTGGACCTCTCACTGAATAACATATTGCTTTGAACAAGATTTAAAGTGTATTTTAGTAGAATTTTCCATGTAGCTTGTTTGCATACATAAATCTTTACGTTAGTTTCGTTTCAAATGATGGAATAAAAATATCGGACAAAGTTTGCATAGTTTTGAGAGGCCGTAAATTTTAAATATTCCGGAGAAACAGGGGGATAAAATGTCATTTATAAATATGTCAAAGTGCTTATCCTTCCTTTCTGACGATGAAAAGTCACACCTGCATTTGTTCCTTTAAAACTAAATACAAAATACCCATAACAACAACATAGCATATGTGCAAAATTATGAAGAAATATGGGTTCGAATTTATGGGAGTGCATTGAAGATAAGGAATACACATTAAGATCGAATTAGAATACATATGAACCTGCTGGGGCAATACCATTCCTACATTGCCCAACTTGGAATGGTTCCTGCCATCTCGGCGACAGCAACAGGGCGATATAGCCATCCCACATCTGGTAATTGAGGGTACTTAGCATGGTCCGTTAGATCCAAGGAAATTATCTAAAGCCCAATTTATCCGCTTTTATTATTTGTTTGAGAGAGAGAGAGCAGAATTATAAAAATATTTTAGATATAAAAAGTCATTGCTGAAAAAGGAACCAAAACCATACACACGAATTAAAGATTAGTAGAAATTAACGAAATCTTTATAAAAAAACCACAATCAATTCAGAAAGTTTTCTTAAAAGAAAAAAATTCTCAGAACTCAGCAATTCAATGATTAAGAAGTGTTTGAGTCGTAGCTGCTTTCTTTCTTCTCAGAATAACATTTAGAGAGATCATGTAATTCATCGCAATGCATTTTTTTGCACGCAAAGTTGGCACAGTTCTTCGTGTATAGGCACATTTTCCCACCGCCCCTTCCCTACAGGTCAGTAATGATTGCATTTCGAAATTTTGTGATATTTTCCTTATATTTGTTTCGATAATCCGGTATACAGATGTTTAATTAGCAATATAACCGCTTTATTGGGACAAAAAGATGTGACCAGTCTGTAGAAGGGGGTTCTGTCATGTGCAATCTATTTCCAGTCTAAGATTTATTTTTGAGTTTGTATTCAATAACAGATGAATGTGATTCAGCAGTTACTGGCGAATAGTTTGTTCGCTGCACGAAAGTTTTGTTTCGGGAATGGGTAGGGGTCAAGCTTCATGATTGTGTCATATTGTATCGATCGTCAATCATCAATCATCAATCATATATATATATATATATATATATATATATATATATATATATATATATATATATATATATGGAGAGAGAGAGAGAGAGAGAGAGAGAGAGAGAGAGATGTATAGCGTGTGACATTTGACGGCTGACATAATGAAACTTGAGCGGAATGGTAAACATTCGCAACTTTCTCGGCTGATGTCCATGAGTAAACTCTGCCGGTCACTCAACTTGTGCGGTGTTAAGACTTTAACGGTATGAAATTTCACGGCAGACATTATCAGACTTCAGCGGAGTTGTAAACATTCGCGGCGCATAAAGCATACTGATGAAGTGTTCTTATTTTCATATGGTAAATTTGCACGACTTCAGAGGGTCTCATATCGCTTTCCATAAAAACCTGATTAATTCGAATTCTCTGACCGTGGATTTGATTACAAACAGGGTACTTGTAGCCCTAAATTCTCTCTGTATAGTCAAAATACAGACGAGTTTTTCAGGAAGCTGTCCACTTCACGGAAGCAATCTTCAGCTAAAGAGATATGTAAAAATAGAAATGTATTATTTCTAGCTATCCGTTCTATGTGATTGACTTGTTTCATTTATTGGATGTTTCAGAATTTATTCTAAATTTTACAGCCAGTCAGACCTATGTCACATAGAGCCATGATATTGGATAGAATATAGCCTGTTTCACGTTAATCATAACTGAACAGACAAGTTGAATTCAATTATGTTGCATGCAGTCAATGATGATTAGTTTTCGATTTCTTATAATCCAGTGCGATTATTCTTGCCGGAGACAGATTCACGAACGAACATGGTTATTATAATAATAATCTTGTACAGTTGTTCTTATGAAATGATTTAATGCATAACGAAGTCAATTCATGTGCGCGCATGCGTAATGTATATCATTGTATTCGCACTTAACCGTGTCTCGTGTATTATACGGCTCAGCCATTATATGTTAGCTGTTCACGTTGAGTCATCGAAATCTGGGATTTTGTTTAGATGGTGAAGTTGCTCAGAAGGACGGAATAGGCTTACTCAGTGTGAGTGGCAAAAGATTCTGGACCAGCGGGTCTGCAGGATAAGGAGGTTCTCGGGAGATCCTTCGGCAGTCTGGGAGGGCGCGGACCACGTGAGGTTGTTCCTTCAACATTGGACGGCAGCTGCGGAATCGGAAAGCTCTCGTGATCGTCGACTGGGCGCAACGAGATGAATATCATACGTTCCACTTTTGAATCAATCGAACTAAATATAACTATATGTGTGAAAATTTAATTCAATATCACTATATGTGTGAAATATTAATTCAATAACACTATGTGAGTAAAAATCAATTATGCACCCATCATAATTGTTGATGAACCATATATCAATCACATTTGTTTATAAATTTCATAGTGATCATGTCATGTTGAGAGATCCACATGTCAACCATACTTGTCTATAACTCCATATATTAATCATATTTGGGGATAGTCCCATACGTTGATCATATCCGTCCATATACGGGATCAATTGTGTTTATTTGTTGAAATTCCACGTTTTAATCTGTTCCATTTAGGAAAGATATTATTTTCTTATATCCATTGTTGAACTTTGTGCACATCATTTTGTTTTATCTGCTCTTGGACTTTATGCGCACGAGTAAGGTGTCAAATTCAATCATTGTTCATATGCATTAGAAATAAACATCTCATTCACATAATTGTGTTTAGTGTTTTCGATAGATAAAATCCCACCCGGCTTCAAACCTGTTACAATCACCACCACCACCATAATCATCATCATCATTGTTGAAAAGGAGCATAACAATGCATTCGTTACCTATAAATCAAGTAAACAATATTGATAACCGTTCCTTTCCTCCTCTTTACAGCGTTAGAGGTAAATGTGACAAGTTGATCTTGAGCTAATTGGAAAAAAATAGATTTCTGTAACAACTTGTACATGGTACCAGTCACGACATAAAACATAAAACAGTTCTCATAATTATATTGAGTGTTTCTCAATGTATTTTTATTGAGCAAGCATGCAGTGTAATCCGAATGTAAAGCAAAATGTTTATGATTCTTAATGACTAAGTTAAATTGTCGAATATTTCGCTTTCTTTCTTTTTATTTTGTTTCTTTCTATCTTTTTATTTCTCTTTCTTTCTAATTCCGTTTACTCGGTGCTTTTATATTCTCTACATTTTCCTTAATTTCATTCATTGTTTCTTTCTAGCTTACTTATTTTTATTCTTTACAAGAAATCAGAGACTAATAGCACACATCTTTGAAAGATTTGAGCACAACTTAGATATTTGCTCTTCGAAATTTAAATCATTGTGGTTCTACCAGTAATTTCTCATACACTTATAATACATCAAAGTTAATTTTAACATTGTAAACTCTATGAAGTCCTTCTCTCTCTCTCATTTTTTGAATGCCTAAAATTTGTTACCAAGCACAGACTTTCTGTCCTCAAATGTGCATGTGTCTGTTTACAATATTGATGGAGAAACATGTTTATATTAGCAGAACTTTGTAATCTATTGACATTATAATAATTACAGAACATGAAGCAGCCTGCTCAGTTTGAGTCGACTGAACTACCTTTGTCAAAAGGACTAGACAAGTATCTGTTTATATGACTCCTGAAAAGGCGGCAATTCTCAACCAAGCGTATGATGCACAAGTACCACAAACGTATGATACATATGTGCTACAATCGTGCCCCCTCTCTTCAACGCAACACACACATTTACATGTATATTATGTATATTTGACTCTTTCCTAAAGCGTTTACAAAAGAATATCATTTTGTTCTCAAATTTATGATGCATTTCTCATTTTTTAATTTGCATTTTATTTCGTTTGAGTTAACAATGCCTTCCAATAATATGTTTGTAAAAACTATTTTCAATAAGCACATAAAGCTGAATAGAAAAAAATTTAGATTCAATTGAAATTAACGAATTTAACGAATTGGATTTTAGACTTTTATGATGGAATTAACATTGCATAATTATACCGAATGTATCTGGTTTATAGTATCGTGTAGCCAGTGAGTTTGTGTGAACCAATGATAAGATAGAGGGGCGGATTTAGAGGGATTCGTGGTGTTCAACCGAACTCCTTTTCTAGTAAAAGTGCTACACTTTTGAATTTAAAAAACAAAGATAAATGTGACCATCAAAACAATCCACCACAGTTTTAAACTCGAACTCCATCACACACAAAAAAAAAAAAAAAAAAATCGTAGAAAATCACCACTCTGTTTCTTATCTCCATCCTTTCTATTTTGTCCCAAAATTTTCGACTGGATGAGGTAAATAATAAGTTCAGTTGGGGAGAGCCACATAAAGTGTCATATTTTGGTCATCAATCCAACTGTCCAATGTACAACTTAATGTGTTATCAAATGAAGACATTATTTCTCTTTCATCCTAGGTTTCTTATTGAGAGAGAGAGAGAGAGAGAGAGATAACTAAATGTGCTCGAAAATATGTTCATAAAATGTTTCTTTTAAAGAATGATGTTTGAGCTGCCATTCGCGTATGCAGGGGGGGGGGGGGGTCTACGTCCTTAGATTTTCGTAAACTTTTTTACAAATCCGTGGCATAATCGTTTTTAATGACTCTGTCAATAGATTAGTCTATTAGTTGACAGCGTTATTTCACTTAATTCGGTAATTAAATTCTTGATCTAGTTGATACAGTTCGTTTATACATAGACAATACATCACTGCGATAATGAAATTTAACATTAAAGTATGACATACCTCATTTATTTAAAAAGGAGTCATATATATATTAGATCAAATTCGATTTTACAGTATATGAGTATTAATCGTCAGACGTATCACATGACATTTAATTGGTAGATGCTTATGTATGCCGGTATTTATCTCTACAAAATATTAGTCCATATAAATAATATTGTGTTTCAACAGATATAATGTCTCTTTCTTTTATGAATATCAACTTTCTCCCTTATTCTCTCCCCTATGTAAGCAAGTCATTGTCTTATTACGACTTGTGCTACAGTTGCAGATTCAATTTGTATATTGTAACCAATATTTTTAATTATCATATATATTTAAGATAATATTTATTTACATGATATTATATTTCCATTTTTTACTGTGTATTTCCATAGATAATATTTATACTGCCATCATGGAACTTGTAATTGTTTGTATATGTATACTGAAGGGTCAGTAGGCCTGATGGCAATACAGTTCTTTTCCCCAACTCTACCCCCCCCCCTCTACCCCCCCCCCCCACTCACACACAACCACCTACCCATACTTACTACTACTACTACTATTATTGCTACTACTAATACCTTTAATAATAATAATTTTAAAAAATGGTTTGCTAATTTATAATCATATAACTCTGCATATAACTAATATGCATATCAAGACATTGGTCAGCATTAACAACTTATTCTCAAGGCCTTTATTTATTTGTTTTAATTGATAAACTTGTGAGAAAGAACGAGAGAGATATTCATTATACTTGAAATGACAATACATAGGTATTATATTTATCGCGTGGAATCATAAAAACATCTAAAATACGCAAAGCAGTGATAAGCCAAGTCTGAAAGGAGACAAAAAAGACTAGAAAACCACTCCCACCCCGATATTGCATGAAAAATGCACATTTCCCGTAAAAAAATAAAAATGAAGCTGATGTTCAAACTGACTTCGCAGAGTCTAATATTTGCAGAATTTTATTTCAGTCTTAACTTCCTTTAACGTGATGTTTGTTCAGTTTTGTTCTATAATCAAAATAAGCTTTAAAAAATACAAAATCTTTTAATAAGTAAAATCCTGTTTCAAGCTTCTGTTGCACGAAAAAATAAATAATATAAGCTAATGCACCATACAAAAGAGTTTTTTATACGTCTAATAGACAAAATGTATCGAGCAAAATGGAATCTGCCATGTTTTTATACACGCAGGGCGTCCATAGTAGTGCCGGATTGCAAGTGTAATACATAGATTATTGAGGTAAGTTTCGCGCGGATATCTTTGATCTAGGAACATTATACTACCAAATATAATATTTATTTATGTATTTATTTATTTATTTTTCAAACGTCTATTCACGTTTCAATGTTAACGTCACTGTTACTAAAACATATATATTTGCATATGCATTTCATTTACAGATGATACAAGCTATACTAGCAGATTTCAGTCGTCCTACTAAAACTCATTACAAAATGTATTATTAATGGTTAATTGGTTTGATTGCCTAACAATCCTAGGTCTAGAGAGGTTTAACAACATTACTAACTAACTTTTGCTCATCGATGTATTGAGAAAATTAATATATATATATATATATATATATATATATATATATATATATATATATATATATATATATATATATATGACTGAAGGTTCAGTAGGCCTAATGGCAATACAGTTCTTTTTACTCTACTCAGCCCATCCACCCACCCACACATACACACATCCACAAACACACTACCACCTACCTATACCCGACTATTTTTCAAACCGATTCTCTTACAAATAATAATAATAATAATAATAATAATAATAATAATAATAATAATAATAATAATAATAAAGATTTGCTAATTTATAATCATAATACTCTGAATATAACCAAGATGCATATAAAGACATTGGATAGCATTAATGACTTATTCCCAAAGCCTTTCTTTATTTTTGCTTTAATTATTAAACGAGAGAAAGAGAGATTCATTTTAAGGCTAAATTATATACATGCACCAACCTAAGTTGAAATCTGCTAGTAGAACTAAGTTATTATCTGGAAATTAAATGCATAGTAACAGTGACCTTGACATTGAAACGTGGATAGACGTTGAAAAAATAAATAAATAAATAAATAAATATTTGAACTTTAAGTAACATTTGGTATTATTTTGTTCTTACGTAAAGAATAAACTTACCTCATTCATCTATTTTACACCTGCAAGCTGGCACCATGGATACCCTGCCTGTGTGAACACATTGATTAGATTTATGTTTCATGAAACAGCATCTTGAAACACAATTTTACGTATTAAAAGGGTTCATAGTTTTTAAAACTCTTTTGGTTATTGAACAAAACTGAACAAACATTATGGTAAAGGAAGTTACGACTGAAATAAAATTCCGCAAATATTAGTCTCTTCAAAGTTAGTTCGAATATCAGTTTAATTATGTTTTTCTTTTTTAGAGAAATGTCCATTTTTATGCAATGTTTGGATGGATTTCATTAGTCTCTCGTCTCCTTTCAGACTGGTATATCACTGCTTTGTGTTATTTTATGATGTTTTTTTCTGATTCCACGCGAAGTATATTAATCCCACGTATGGTCATTTCAGAACATACAAAGATTAAAAATCATTCTTATTTTGTTGATATTTTAAGTTACAAAATGTATACATGTCAGTAAAATTATTTTAACTGAACATCTGACATGCAGATCTTTGATTAGTTTATTTTAAAGGAAACATGCTTTCTATATTTTCGCACACTTCTGACGACTAGGTTTCTTCAAAATAGGGTACATACAATTGTACCTATGCATAAATTAAACATAATAAAATACTTCAACATAAATTTCAATTTAGTGCGTTAATATGGAACATAACTATATACATGAGTTGAGATTACTGCAATATTTGGATTATTTTCGTATTTGTTTAGAATCAAAATACATATTATGGAATGTCCCCGATTTGATTGTATAAATCCCTACACTTTATGTATATTTGTGTGTCCCCGTTCTGATAGTAAAAATTAAAATACGGTAATTTTTGGAAATCGACTACAAATCGATTGTAAAAGACATCAATATAACCAAAGCACAGTAAAACCGATCTTCCTCTACACAAATTTCTTAAGATAAAGATGTCCCCATTTTGATGGTAAAAAAAACTTATGTCCCCGTTTCGTAGGTTTTACAAGAATGTGTGTGTGTGTGTACGTTTGTAAAAGGTGCCAAACGGTCGACATCGGTAAGAATACACGCCAACACACTGGGAACACACCTCTAAACGTGGTCGTCCCCGTTTTGTAATGGCGGCAGCTATGAATTGCCATTGCCTTACTTAGTTATAAAAACCTTGAAATAAGGATACCTGAGCATGTCCCCGTTTGGTCGGTATATCTTCACATGATACCATACGCACCAATATACACGTTCCACTCGACTCAAAACATCGTGTGTATCAATAAAAAAACTGAGTCTCCTTTTACGAAGTAAAATTCTCATTTATCAGCTCCGCTGCCTTCTCGCGCACTTTGCTGTCGAATTACTTACTGAAGATGGCATCAAGAAGATGTAACATATTTCAAATCAGGTATTTAGGGATGCACAAATATGTAATATATTTTCTTGTTAACACAGAGACGAAGATCGATTATGTGTTTATTAATGGATAGCCCACCGTTCATAATACACTTTCGCCAAATTAGACAAATCAGGAAAGAATGAGAACTTAATGGAGACATATATTTAAACTGCATGCTAAAATACTAAAGCACCTTTTTAAAAATATTTTAATAAAAACTGAAATCATAACACACATGCTTACAATTAGACAACAGCAGTCTTGTATATAGCGTTGTTGACTCCAATGATATTTTAACTACAATTCAAGCGTTCGTATTTTGTGATGTATTTATTTATGAAACGCAGATTGCTCACATTTAACTAAAAGATACAAGCAGAGATGAATGGCTAGAGTCTCTTGCTCATCGTAATTTTTCTGAAGAATATCTGCATAAATCTTATCCATTTAGTCGGTACTTTTTATATTCTCTATATTTTAGCAAGGGGGCCGGGATTTATTAAGAAATGTATTTGCCTTTGCATTTGAAGGCGATTCAAACTGACGCAGAGAGCTCTCAAAGTAAGATTAATTACCATATCCATGCAAATATTTTTGGTAAAAGCATTGATTATCTTTCAACTTATTTGAACAAGGGAGCAGTTAAGTTGTGTTGTTAATCTGAACACGTACTATGGGCTGCAATATAATCCGAAATATTTTATTGAACAAATAAAGACTACGCAACGCAGTCTATCGATTTATATTCTCGTGTTTAATATTTGATATAAGAAAGGTGCGTGAGTCTCCCAGGAATCATTTCATATAATTAATTGACATATTATACTGAATAAAATTAAATTCAATCATCATTGCTCGAATAGTACCATGCTTTGTTTGACGATAATAGTGCCAGTGAATGGAGTATATATCTAGATTAAAAGGGAGCCGCGGTAGCTCAGTTGCCAGAGCGTCAAACTCGTAAATAATACCGCAGGTTCGATACCCACCCAGGCCAGCCCGGGTCAGCTGCCTCCGTGTGTCCTTTGGAAAGGCACTTCGCTCCCATTTCCGCGACATGATATAGCCAATAATATATTTAAAGTGCCGTTAAAACAAACAGAAACACAGCAAAATATATTTTGAAATATTATGACATGATTCAGTTTGTAAGAAAGTTAATTGCTGAATGTATCTTACAAAATAGGTAAAACAACTCTGGGATCGTTGTGATATTATTTCATACTGCTACATGCATGTACATGATTAATACATTGGTATTGCAAAAAAAAAAAAAAACATGCGCATCGGCAAACACCTGATGTACCACATACGCACTCATTTATTTACACGTTACCGATTTTGTAAACATTCACAGGCAGTAAACTAAATATAACCGTTTACGCACGTAAACGTTGCGGCCTTATAAATTACAGATGTTCAATCAGCATACATAACCGATCATTTATTATAGTTTTAATTCAGATAAAGTTGTAGACTTTCCGAGGCAAAAATCATTATATATATATATATATATATATATATATATATATATATATATATATATATATATATATATATATATATATATATATATATATATATATATATATAGACAAATCTGACCTTTAGGCGACAGCATATAAATTGGTACCTTTCGGCGACATCTTTGTACAGTGAATATGTGTGAATATCTACGAGTCATTATTGTGCCTATATAGTGATTTACCGGTATGTAGGGAATATTGAAAAGAATGTTAAAAATGCTTAAAAAAGTGGTAAAACAAAATAAATGACAAGCATACATTTTTTGTCGCCCATTTACAGTCGCCGGAAGGTACAACGATTTACGATCATACATATGACCAACCATTGGGCGACGTATGTGTATATGTCGCCCAAAGGTTCTGTATATATGTCGCTTAAAGGTAATCACCTAATGGTATCATATACAATACAAATTCGCTATTACGACCATCAGCAGGACTGAAAGCTGGTGGTTGCATAAGCAGAGTGGTCTAAAATTCGGGGTTCTGCTCTCGGCATCCATCGGGTAGTGGTTAATATGATCAATAACGATAATCGCGCGATTGTATCAGTGGGATAAAATGTAAGTATCAATGGAACTGGAATCACTGTTCGTAATCTGGAATAGCGGAGTGGTTTTAACTTGGGTTGTATAAAGTTTTAATCTAGAAGATAAATTTGGTTCTTTAGATTTTAGATCTCTATAGCGGGGTGGTTTTATTACCGGTGTGGACGTGATGTATTTTATTTTTATTACTGTATATCGCATTCATTATATATGTATTTTACATGTTATTGTATTTTTATTTCATGCTAGTCCTTGAAATAGTGGATTTTCCAACAGATGTTATTTTGATGACTCACTGCAGTGAATTGTGAACATATTTTCTTCGCTGCCGCCAATTGCTCAATTGACATCGATAACATTATGACCAAGAAATTTGATCCACTATTATGTCACTTGCAGGGTATACTTGTAAGCATGGCTACCTGTCAGGCAGATGTACCACGTTTAAATCCCAGAAGGTGCATATTTTTTTTTTTTTTTTTTTTTGGGGGGGGGGGAATTATTTTCGTTTATCTGCTTTTTATCTTGAGTTAGGAAACACAATTATGTTACTATTTTTATTTTCTGTTCTTTTGTTTTGTGGGTTTAACATCATTGTTCAGCACAGCATAGACTATACATTGCGGCTAGTATATTTGGAGGAGGAAGAACCCGGAAAGACCACGAGAAAGAACCACCGACCGACAGAAACCCACTGGCAAGATTTCTCACTTACCCACGTAGGCCGAAGTGAGACTCGAACCCATGCGGACAGAGGTGAGATGCCTTATACCACTGGGCCACCTGGGGCACCGATAATTTCTGTGCAAATATACACAATACAGCAGAACATAAACCGTACACAGCTGACATCATCGCGCAGGATATACCGTAATAAATGTGCTACTTCAGTCTGTTATACATATTGCTAGCCAATAAGTTTGAGCATAAAATAATAAGAAAATTTGCAAATATATCCGTTATCCATTCAATACAGGCAAATATCATCCATATATTTAAGCTGTATACCTTTTATTTTATATACATCGCCTATTCTCATCTTTGATGGTGAACTGAGAAACACTCTGAATTATTGACAAAGTTCTGGGGCAAGGGAACGATCCAAATTGTATATACTATCTTTAAACTATTTAATGATAAATAAATAATTTCTGAGATTTGAGGACGATTTTAGACTTGTCTTGATTTTGATAGTTTCATATGTAACCGTCACTCTGTGATTCGCCTACAATTATCGCTGCTTTTACAAAATTGCACCATAATCACAAGCCTAACTTTAAATTTTAATACTATCAGTTCGTGTAATGCTCGCAGCCATTTCAGGAATCCTGCACACACAAAATTTTGCAATGATATCAAAACTGCAAGGAAATACTAGAAAACTTAAACACTCGATTGTTCATTTAGTTAAAATTTGCGGGTATACATAATTTTGTTTCTTTCTTCCTTTTATTATTGTTATTATTATAACTGCTTAGATTTAAAACACCTCACGGTTTATTGACAAACCAGGAAATGCTCAAATTAAGATAATGTTAAATGCAACATCTCAGTTCATTATTTATCTATAAGAGGTGCCGCCTGCAAAGGATAGAGTTGACGTGTTCTCAAAACATTAGTGATTGATAAGTCCTTGACTGGGGTGGGAGTCATCGAAATTGAATTTATTCAGTCACTAAAGCATATTGCTGACACTTATTTGTCCTTTTGTTCATTTTAATAAACCACAGACCTCTCTACAAGTATTACATATACACTATAGGAATCTAAAACACTGGTCTTGGACTCCCAAATGTGTTTTAACTGTGCATAATGAAGACTGCTCATTAACTGACCATCAGTTTTCTGACTCCGTGAATCATGTTGGTGCATACATGTGTTATCCCAGAGAGGTAAATAGAAAAATGTCCTAATTTGTCAGAAAAGATGTCAAATTAACTAGACTAGAATATGTTCAGAGGATAACCTGAAAATGATACAGAAACTATAATGATAATTAAAGTCCATAAGAGTTATATTCGTTCGTTCAGTTTTCAGTGTAGTTTTCTGCACGCATTTTGGGACTCCTGCTTATCTCACCCAGACCCCAGTTTGGAATCCACTTTCTGGAGACTAAATGTCCAGGCTTTGTATTTCAAACTTTTACAAATTCAATTGTCGTAAATTAGATTCAAATATGGAAAAGCTGTACAATTTGCATAAATACTTTAGAGGATCAAACTGCCAAAACCTGACATTAAATTATTAAACCTTTTCCAGTAAACATTTTAGACCTTTACTGAAGATCCAGTCTGCAGTTCCACCCTGGGAAACAATTTCCAGATTTACAAAGCTATTTTAATGGAAGTACCAAAAGCTTACATTTTTCTCAGGTTATCATAAATAGCATGCGGTAAATCGGATTTCAAAGTTTTAAACAATTTCTCTTTCTAAGACCTGAAAGTTTTATGAATTCAGGACCAGAACATTTCATCCAAATAGTCATCATTGCAGTTCATGTTATTTTTCATTGTTAAACTTAAATGTTGTGTAAATTCAAAACCAGGACTCACAGTGAGTGTCACGAGCTTATAGAGAGCTCTAAAAAGGCTGTTGTGTTGTGTAGCCTATAGAACATTTACACATTTTGTTTTAAAATAAAAGGTATCAATGCTTTATATCTGATATGTAGAATTTGTGTACAGATATGATTGTAAGCATAAATTAAATGCATAGGCATAATCACTTTTCAGTAACAGTGACCTTGATCCCTAGAGCTTAATTCTCATATCATTATATTTTATTTCTGGTTAATAACTCCAGTTGTAGTGAATGTATTTCAATGCAACTTGATGCATATTGTTTCCCTGAGCTTAGGAAAGAACCCTACCAATCTTGATGTTAGTAGTTACCAGGCAAGATCATTGTTCTTAAAATAGATTTTGCATTTGTAAATGTTTGAGAGTAATAACTCAACTACTACACATCGAATGTTTACGAAAGTTTGAACATACATTTTCCTTCGCATGAAAAACTAGTAATTTTGCATGGGTTGCTTCACGAGCAAGTTCACCTTTAGTGAAATTGCTATTTGTCTTTGCATAAAATTTTTTAAAACCGATTTCAACAACGCTTTGTACATAATCCAAGAGAGAGAGAGAGAGAGAGAGAGAGAGAGAGAGATTTCTTAAGTCAGAGCTATACAATTTGGCGGTCAACATTCCTATGAACTGTGCCATCTATGGTACCTATGCTTTAATATGAAATCTGGTCCAAACCATTTGTAAAGAAAGAAGTTAGTTTTACTGAACAAACCATTTTATAAGTTCATTCAAACAAAATATTCATGAACAAGGAGAGCCGTTTACTTCCATTGGGAATATTGAAGGAGTAAAGATAGAAAGATTATAAGGTTCACAGCTTAGGCGGCCGTGCAGGAGATCAGATCTTTCAATTTTATTGACTGTTTTTTGTGAGAATTGTATTAGGCAAACAACCATGACAATATAACTCTCCATTTTGACAAGAGTATCAATAACAAGAACAACAATTTGGTCATATATATGTAATATATTCAATCTTTAATGATACTAATAATTTCAGCTTCACATGCATGTATAAAAAGTGAATTGATTCAGTTTTCTGATTCTTAGGGAAGTGCATACAGGGTCACTCGACTATAGCCATATTGCCTCATAGCGATTGCCGACATGGATGAAACCACTGGGTTATGCTGAAAAGTACATCCGCCACAGTCATATGTATACAGTGAAACATCTTGTGTCTTTTTTGTGTTTGTGCGTGCAACTGCTGTGTATATTGTATTCATGCAGCTATGCAAATATCTCTGTAAATTGTTTTGTCATATTCCTAAGTAGTTGCTTTATGAAAAATCTCCTAAGGGAGGAAATAAATATTAATGAGTGAAGAAACAATCCAATCATAAATAGTGTTAATGCCAGCTGTGTTAGAAAGAAACAAGTCGATGCGAACATCAGTTCAGCATGGGTGGAGACAACATAGTTTCCAAAATGTCTTCCCTAGTAACCATATCTTATATTCGATGTGTATTTATTTTGAATTAACGACGTGTGCGGCCATTCCTCCACGTACGTCGGGGTCCTTTCACATAACCCATAACTAATAGTCAGCCATTCTGCAGTTACGCATGCTGCTAATTAACACACTCAGTTAACATATGTTTCTTATTTTATACACTACTCCAACGTTAAAAATATGACCATAATATACGGAGGTAGGGGGCGGAGTATGTGTGCTATAAAATCCGTATTTGGACCCTGCTCTAAAGTGCTACTATAAAACGATCTAGTCCTTCCAGATAACTCACCGGATTGTTTTATAGTATTTCTTTCTTGTCATTTGCATTGTGGTGCATTATTTTGGGTTGGAATCGTATGTCCCAATTTCGTGCCAACTTTCCTAGTCTTATTTTAATTCATTTTGTAATATTTTAGTATCCTATTCGGTTTTGACTGATCTGTAGCATATATAGTCATCTGCGAAGAGTCGAATTTCTTAGTTAATTTTAATCATGATATCATTGATGTGCGAGGAGGAGAGCACTGGTCCAAATAATGTGTCCTGAGGTATTCCAGAAGCTACTTTGGACCAGCCAGATTGGGAACCATTCACCACAACATATTATTCTTGGAAACATAAAAAAACATCTATCCAACGTGGAGTTGTGTCTGCAATTCCATAATGAAACAGTTTACTTTTTAATAATTCATGGGCGACAGTGTCAAAATCGTTTTAAATGTCTAATACAAAAATGTCTACTTGGTCACCTTTATCTTTAATGTTTAGCTCCCACATCAATAAGACAACAAAGTTGTGCTTTGAAGCTGTGTAATTTCCGGAAGGCATGTTGTTTATCAGATATGATATAAAAGTTATCCAAATGCTTCCTGATGTTAAAAAAAAAAACACAATATGCTCAAGCGCTTTGGAAAGAACACTAGTGAGTGAGATTGGGCGGTAATTACTGACCATTGCGCGATCACCTTTTCTGAACAGTGGGCATATACTTACGAAAGAACAATCCTTTGGGATGTTGCAAATGTCCAATGACTGTTAAAATAGGTGTGTAGACACTAGTTCCAGCTCAGAAGATAGTGCCTAGAGTACTTTTCGATTTGTCATCCGGACCACAAACTTCTGATAGGATTAAGCCATGTAGCAACTTTTGAATTCCTAAACATGTTAGTGCTGTATTACAAATTTTTGGCACTTTCTGATATATACATGGTGAAGCATTGTCACTGAAATGGCTAAAAACACTGCAGAATTGTGTGTTCAGTGTTTCAGACTTCTCTGTATTGGGTTCTACTAATCTGGTATCTATCTTTAGTGAAGGAATGTCATGTGCGTCTTGTTGTTTTGTGTGTGTGTGTCTGTGTGTGTGTGTGTGTGTGTGTGTGTGTGTGTGTGTGTGCTGTTGATGTATTTCGTGTATGACTTCGAATTTGAGGTTAGGTTTCCAATCATGTTGTTGACGTAGTTTTTGTTTAATTTCAGCTCTTAGCTGTTTCCATTTTGTTCTTAATTTGTCACTGCCGGCATGAGTATGGGCCACCCTAGAGCCAAACGGGAATTAACATTACGCCATAGGTTTACATTAAGAAGCGCTCTAGAGCCAAACGCTAATTTAACATTGTAGGTATTTCTAGAGCCACACGGGAATTTAACATTTTGTGTTTTTGAAGACAAACAGGAATTTAACCTTGTGCTGGAGCCAAACGGTAATGGTAATGTTAATTGTTTGTTGTTACAATCTAATACACCACATACACCTACTTTTTAATTACAATCCAACACACAAGCCTACAATCCAGCAACCGCTTTTTGATTACTATCCAAACACACCCCCTACAATCCAGGAACCGCTTTCTGATTACCATCCAAACACAACCCCCCGCCACTACTATCCAACGAAAAGTGTAGAAATGTTCATATACACGCGCGATATTTACATACACACAAACATACCATATCACACACAAGAGCCGGAGTGTTTATGTACACAATGTGTACTTATATACACACAAACATACTATCACACACAAGGGTAGGGAGTGTTTATAGACGCACTACTATACCCTCTCACACATGCAAACACACACAAGAGAAGGGGTAAAGGGGTTTAAGTTTTAGTTTTTTGTGGGGAAATCATAAACATACACAAACATACACAAAACATAAAACACAAAAGAATTAGCAATTGATTAGTGTCTCTGTTTTCTAGTGATATGGGTGGCCCTGAAAAGGGTCGTTGGGTTTTACCACAGTGACTACTCTCCCTTAGTGGTTGCACCTCTTGGGTCGGACTTATGCTGGCCGCACATCTTTGCCCCCAGTTCTTTCAATCTTTCCTCCACGATGTCTTGATGGAGACTACGAACCTAACACTAGGCTCGTTGGCTTCCTCCTCATGCATCCAATCTGGATGACCCAATCTGCGAAATTTGTTCATGGATTTTCATCCAGTTTTTATTGAGCCCGTCGAATTCCCTCTGTCATCTCCTTCTCTCATCTTCTCTTTCCCTCTTCTCCTGCTTTTTTACCCTTCTCACCTGAGACCACGCCGCCTTGATCTTTAAAACTTCCTCACCCATCAGCCTTCTCTCGAACTGTATAGCAATTCTCAGAGAAGTGATTTCCCTCTCAAGTGTCTCGTGTGGGGGTAGCACTCCATCTCCTCCACCTTACCAAGGAGGTGCTGAACTTGTTCCATCAAACTGATCACCTCTATCAACTTGCCCATCTTGCAATGTTCTGTCCTTCTTCTTTCTTGTCTGGTCGACGATGAATATCATGGCTGGCGAATGTACCGCTTTAGATGTAAAGGAAAACATCCCTCACACAGAAAACAACCCTCACACAGAAAAAACAATTGCACATAAATCGCGCGGACCTAAAAAAGACCCCAAAACATTTTCATTTATGACCACGTAAAGCCTTTTGGTGAAAACCAAATGTCAATATGACCATTCATTCAGGATAATGGTAACAAAGTTTTCAAGATAGCTACAATGGCAGTCATGTCGAAAGTAAGATCGGCACCATTTTCATTAGCACAAGCTAGACTTGATTAGAGGTCACCTGGTGCAAACCCCATGTCGATATGGTTTTCCATTTAGGAGATGGAAGTAACAAGATTTTCAAGATGGCTGCCATGACAGTCACCTTTGATGTCAGATCAGCATCATTTTCATTTAGGATAAAGTATACAAAATAAATAATCTTTTGGTCAAAAACCACATGCTAATATGACCACCCATACAGGAGTAGCAGAAATAAGATTTTCAAGCTGGCAGCCATATTGGATGTCAGATCGGCACATCTTTCATCTAGGACCGACTAGACATCATAAAATTCTTCTGGTGACAACCCCAAGTCAATAGGCCTTTCTATTCAGGAGAAGCAGCAATAACAATTAATGAATAAATCAATACGAAAATGCATTGTAGGGACGACAATTCCAAATCCAACTAGCCAGGGCAAGTAATAATAGTTGATAGACAAGAAAAATCTTGTTTGAATTGTTCAACTTGTACATAGGGATTAACAAAAGAACTTTGATGACATTTTCCCTTCATCATTTGTGCTATGAGATGGGTTAACATATCTCATAAATGCCCAACCCCAACACATTGGTACAAATCCTAGAACAATATGTCACATTTAGATTCATATGAAAAATACTATGCCTGAAAATAAGTGCTGAGGTGGAAACATTAAATTCTTACACTTACAAACACTGCAAGGAACTACAAAATTTAGAATTCCTGCAATTGCAATCACTATGGGAAATAGAGTAAATTTGTACATAATGAGCACAAAATAAACACTGTTCCAGGCTTGCAAGCTCTGGTGTAAATATGACCAATACTGCAAACGTTATGCATAGCCTAATAAGGCAAAAACTAGAAATGTAGTTTTGTGATATACAATTTAGACTGATAAATATATCATTCAATAGATTTTGTTTTGACTTTTTTCATTACCGATGCAATAACTTTTCCATTTAAAGACTACTTTAACAACATTTTGCAGAATGCTCCGTCTCTACTCAACCGTAGTCATTTAAAAAAAATACTTAGCAAAGATACTTAAGAAATAAAACATGTCACTGTATCCACTTTTTCAAATATATTAATATATAGGTGTGTATAAAAACAAATATACTAAGAACATTTCATGTTTGTGCAAGCAAACGTTTAAGAGAAATGGAGTTAAACACTGTAGATTTACATAATCTGTGGAGGATCAAAGTACTTCACTGTAACCAACTTTTGTCAACGATGTGACATGCTCCTTGAAGATGAATGTTTCTATCAAGTTTTATAACTACATACAGCAGTTTAATTGAACAAAAGATTGAGATCAATGATTTTCTTTTATAAATGGAACATAATAGGTCAATGTGATCTACTTGTACCAGTGATGAAAAGAATATAATGTTGAGTCATGACTTTTACACAATAGCGTCAATGAAATGAAGCTTATTTTAATTTTGTAACATGTTACAAGATAAAACATGAGTGAATGTTGAGAAGTAGATTACTTCGACCAACGTTTGCTACTAATGGGTACAGCTTATCACGATAAAAAACAAAACAAGTTTAATGTTTGAAAATCCAACAATATCGGAGATCCTAGGAATTGAGCTTAATGCAAAAAAATGAACATAATTAACATAACCTGAAATGTAGGGGCAGTGACCTACTTTTTGTAGATGGGTAAAAGAAATACTTGAGATGAATATTCTCATTAAGTTTCATGACTGTATATTCAAGATTGTGAGGAATTATTAGCTACAGGCAAACAAATGTATGTAATCATGGAAGCATGAGACTAAGTCTTTGTGACTAACTTTTGTCAGTTTAATTACTGTTGGGATGACTGTACAACAAGAGTTACAGATTAAGCTGAGTCAAATATGAAGAACAAAAAAACAATGTTTATGACTTTGCTGGTGCCATTGGCAAGTGATGCATACAGATATGCTACCAACTGCACTATGATCACCAGTGATATAATAGGTCTCTAATAAAGGCCTACATCCCTTGTTTTGGACTTCACAGGCAATATAAAATAAAATAAAATTTCATCATACTTCATGTGAAAATTGGTAAACACTGATACAAGACAAGCAAATAAGATCTTTTTCAGTTGATTTTGTAAACAAGATATAGGTTTGAAATCAATAGTTACATGAAAACTGATGATATTATGTTAATGGTGTTAAAGCAAGAAGTTTGCATTTTGAAAATAAATGTGGCCAGTCATATTGGGCAATATCTGCCTGTACATGCCCATTATGTTTCCTCAAAACAACGCAGTTTAAAGATAGTACAACTGACCATGCATTTAGAATAAGAGCAATACAAACACATTCATAGTAGAATTCTATTATAGAGCTCCATGCATTCCATCTCCACCTTAAGTAAAATCGTCATTTCAGCTAATGGTACGAAAATTCAGTGTACATTTGCTTACAGTTATAGTTTCTATAAAACTGTTATTAAATGTAAACACTATATTTGAGATGAAAACATAGTTAACACTTTTAAAGAATCATACATAATGCCTCATTTCACACAAGAGTAATAAAATGATAACGTTCTTGTTTATCAAGTTCCGGTTGGCACAACAATGAATCTATTCAACTGGTTGTAAATATTTTGTGTGGAAAACGTAAAATATAATGTTCTTTTTGTCATGTTATATAACATTAATTTTGTTTTACCTGCACACAATAATTATGACATGGATGATTATACTTCAGTTAGAACATTGTATGTATATTTTAGGTTGAATCCGTCTGGGTCAAGGCGACATTCAATCCAAAGCTTTGCCTCATCCCTTGGTGTATGTTTGTTTCTGAAAAAATACACAGATAATAATTTCTCTTTCTGATTACATAACAACTTTGCAATTAGATCCTACAAAGCATGCACATTACTGTGCCTAACTGTCACATGTTGTAAAGCTCATGCCCCCCCCCCCCAAAAAAAAGCATATATAAAACATAAATCACACATGGGAATTCTACGTTTACACAAACAAGTGACACAACAAAGTTCAATTTTTTGTCTTGTCTTTTTCTGATAAAATCGGAGACTTGGTGATTACTCTGTCATGTGACATCATCTTCATAAACTCTATGTTGAAGCTTTTGTGCAATACCAAATCACTAAAGCTAGTAATACAAACTTCACGAAACTTGCTATATTTGACATTTAGTGATTAACAGGTACTTTCCCTTTATTGGCATGAATCCCCATTTGTGGTGGTGGGGCGAGAGGGTAGGGGTGATTAAAGGCCACATTCCATTTTCTACACATTACAATATAATTTAACTGAAGTTTTCGTGCAGGTCCACAACTCAAAAACTTTGTATACTCAAATGTTTAAGTAGTGTAATTTGTTTATCACTCTAAAGTCACCCCCTCATTGCTACATATTATACTACAGTTAATGTTAATTTTACATTGTGGTAAAGTAAACCAGAGCATAATCAACGAGTAACCAGTTCACCTCTACTGTTAACAATAATTATCATGCAGAAAATAAATTCGGATTAAAGTGATCTTTACAACAATATGCTGGCCACTCTTGTAACTAAAGTTGGTATTTTTGCTTTTATCTTAATATTTTCAGAGTTTAACTTTTCGTCACGACAATATAGCCAGTGTTACAGACATGACAAACCCAAAAAGGCGATTTGTGATGCACCCCGAATCTCAGGCTTTCTAAAAAAATGTAATTATTCTATGTTATCCTCTTTAAAGCGATATTAAGTTTAAAATTAGACCAATATATCACTTTTAATTATATAAGTATGGGCTATTATGGTTATTTAGGGAATACGTTGAAGCTTAGAAATAAGAAATCTGAGAATGACAAATTCTTGATTTTGACAACTACCGCAATACTAAGTAGCTCGTGTAACACAGTTAAGAAGTCCAGTTGTTCAAAGTTTACACTATCAGGTTCAAACCAGTAATTATTGAGTGTTTTAAATCGAACAAAAAAATCCTTAGAATGAAGTGTCCCTCTTATCTAACCTTTGTGCTGTCAACCAAGTTTTCTCACAGGGAGATAAAGTACTTCAATGTTTTGAACTGATAAAAGGCACTGGTGAGAATCGTCGTCTCAATTGCAGACCTCGAAACTGTATATCGATGTAAAATTACCAATATAATTAATTATATACATATGGGCTGTTCTGGTATTTGAGGAATAAGGTGAAGCTTGGAATCTGAGAATTCCAAATTCGTGAATTTGACAACTACCCCCAAATATACCTAACTCAAGTTATACAGTCAACAAGGCCTAGTGATTCTAACTTTGCACTAGATTGAACCCTGCAATAACCGGGTGGTTTAGATTGAAACACAGACATCTTTGTAATGAATTGCCCTATCTTATCTAACCTTGTTCCGTCAACAAAGTGTTATCACAGGGAAATAAAGTACTTCGATGATCTGAGCTCATAAAAGGCATTGGTAAGTTTCGTCCATCCGAATACAGAATTGAAAATATATATATAAATGTTAAATTAGAAAAGTCTTTTGTTCACCTGTATTAGTTTATAACAGTGTAATGTAGAAATACAAGTGATTGAAGCTATATATTTAATCTTCCCTACTTATTTCTTTCCTACTGTTTTTATCTTCGGAAATAGTCATGTGCAGGTGTGTGCCATGATGACCTACCCTATTTTGAGCCTCGCATACATTTCTAAATATTCTATTTATAGATTACATAACACAACTAGGAAGTGTTAGTTAGTAACCGAACTTGAGTGTCATGCTGGTAGTGGTCTGCAGAGATCGGAGAGATGGGGGTTGACTACCAATTAAAGTGTGAAATGCAGAATTAAGGTGTTATTTGTGAATATATAAGATATATTAATATTGACAACACCCCTTAATCCACGGGGAATGTTGAGCTATATGACGATGCATGTTGTACCCAGTTTGCTGCAGATATCTTCTTCGTTCTCGTGACCCATCCTACTTAGGTTCAGGTCAAGGCACATCTATATATACAATTTTGCTTGTCCTATTTGTAACAGAGAAAACTGAGACAATGTTCTACTGGATATCAGTCCTTTAAAATACTTTTCTTTGGAATCACTCGTTATTGAAATTAGCACCTAATTCTTTATGTGCGGAACTGAAAATCGGTTTCAAACACATGTAGATAACAAAAATGCAATGGCTCATCGAGTTTTATCCACACAGCAGCTTGCATCAAGGATTGGTATATACCGATAAATATAGGTTTGATCATGGGCATTTAGACATTTAAAGTTATGAATTTTCAATATCATGGTATTTCCATAGGTTTACTATGGGAGTAGAATTAGTATCACGAGTCCTGTGGAGATCAGCGATCTTACAGTGGTTCCACATATGCATGTACAATCAAGTTATTATATATGCACAATTCTGGTTCCATTTGTGGATAACAAGCAAAATGAATACCTTTTGTCTGCCGCAGAACAATTTTCGGTTGGAAATTAAACACACTTTTAGTTATGACAACTGTTGCTATGAATGGGAGGGGGGTAGAGTGTGGATTGACTACGTTGGGTGGGGTGTTTTGCACATTGGTTAATATCTATGCAACCAAATATATACATTTGAAACAGTTTATCATTTTATGAGTAATTATGGTCACCAATTAGATATTTTCTAGCTATATTTTGAAACATGTTTCAGATTTGATCATTTATGTCTCTACCACCATACTTAATGCTGATGACTCTTGATCATTTTCTGTCCCACCATATCATTTTGTGAATGTTTGGACCTTCATATTGTGTATTTTATTTGGCTTACGCCAACCTTACTTTCGCTTTAAATTATGTGTGCTGGAGGAAGTTAAAGTAATATCTGCCATTTAATTCTACTTTTTGGGCCCCGGGTGGCCGAGTGACCTAAGGCGGTCGCCTTTAGAGATCACTCAAATATCACCTTGTCCACTTGGGTTCGAGCCACAGCTCGGTCAACGTGGGTATGTGAGAAAGCTTGCCAGCAGCTTCCTGTGGGTCGGAAGTTCTTCCTGCACCAAATATACTGACCCCATGTATAGCCTATCGAGCTGATAAATGGCGTTAAACCCACACAACACAATATATTTATTCAGCTTTTGGAAGTAACACATGCACATATAGATGGTCACATTAACCGTTTACTCGTTTAATGGATAATATGACAAAGTTAATAATATATCTCAATCTTAAGTTGAAGTCAGATTTTACTTATTTAAAGTCACAGGCTTTGAGTAACCTTGGAGTAACAATCAATACAACAAACATACTTCACACATCAGCGATTACCTTAATTAGCCCACTACAGCTGAGGCCCATATGAAAAGCATGCAAACCACTCATCTAGTTGCTATACTACTCATCGACATGTAGGTCACAGTGACATTCTTTTGTTGTAAGGGTGTGACACTAAAAGATATGCATATAATCATCTAGTTTGATTCTAGCATGAACAGTGCGTGAGACTGAACCCAAGTCAGCTAAGCATGAACTATATGTACATGCTTTTGTGATAAAATGATAGAACAAGGAAGTTTAGTTAGTAACCGAACTTAAGTGTCATGCTGGCAGTGGACTACAAAGAGTGAAGAGACGGGGGATGACTACCAATAAAAACTAATTCCCAAAATTATGGATTGTAATTGATTTTGGAGTGTTGAAAAGCGAAATATATTACAAATAGTCTAGGTTGAAAGATACGATCAATTAAAATGTGAAATGCAGAATTAAAGTTTTATTTGTTAATATATAGAATATATTAATATTGACAACACCCCTTAATCTCCGGGGAATGTTGAGTTTCATGACAATGCATGTTGTACCCAGTTTATTGCATATATCTTACTCGTTCTCTTGACCACGCTACTGAGGTTAGGTCAGGGCACCTTTAAATGCAAGAAACATATTAAGATGTATCTGGGATTTAGGTTTGAAGAATAAATAATGAAAAGTTAGAAAGACGGAAACAAGGTGGACGGAGGTGGATGACAAAAGGGTAAAAAAGATACAAATTCAGAAAATGAACTGGCATTTCAGATATTTATTAAACCCGTGTATTCGTGCAACTGGTCTGTTGTTATCTGTTTATTCATTCACTTATTTATTTTAAAATCCATTTTACTACATTTGCTAACCAAGATAAAAATGCAGAAAATGAACTGACATGTTATCACAGGGAAAAAAAGTACTTCAATGATTTGAGCCCATAAAAGGCACTGGTAGGTTTCGTCCTTCCAAATACAGAAATTGAAAATATACATCGATGTTAAATTAGAATTGTCTTTTGTTCACCTATATTAGCTTATAACATTTGTAAAATGTAGAAATACAAGTGACTGAAGATATATATTTAATCTTCCTTTACTTCTTTCTTTCTTACCAACTGTTCTTATCTTCCAAAACAGGCTTGTGGCATGATGACCTGCCCTATTTTGAGCCTCGCATACATTTCAAAATATTATATGTATTGATTACATGACACAACTAGGAAGTTTAGTAACCGAACTTAAGTGTCATGCTGGTAGTAGTCTACAGAGATCGGAGAGATGGGGGCTGACTAGCAATAAAAACTAATTTCCAAAATTATGGATTGTAATTGATTTTGGAGTTTTGAAAAGCGACATATATTATAAATAGTCTAGATTGAAAGATACGATCAATTAAAATGTGAAATGCAGAATTAAAGTGTTATTTGTTCATATATAAGATATGTTAATATTGACAACACCCCTTAATCCCCGGGGAATGTTCAGCTACATGACGATGCATGTTGTACCCAGTTTGCTGCAGATATTTTCCTCGTTCTCATGACCCATCCTAGTGAGAGTCAGGTGAACGCTCCTTTAAATGCAAGAGATAATAAAATGTGTCTGGGATTTAGGCTTGAAGAATAAATAATGAAAAGTTGGAAATATAGAAACAAAGTGGAGGGAAGTGGATGATAAAAGCGTAAAACAGATGAAAGTGATGAAAATAAATAGTATCTCAGATGAATTTATTAGAGCCATATATTCCCATGACCTGCTCTATTTTTTTTTTTATTTTTTATTTATTCATTAATTTCTTTCTTTCTAAATACAGTTCACTATACATGTTTGAAAGAAAAACTATGCAAACTTAGCAGCTAAATATGGGGGAAATATCTCCCCGCCCCCTGATTGTTCTGGTCAAAAGTCACATATCAGATGGCAGATTCATTCCTGATACAAGGGTCTTGTAGGTCATAATGCATTTTGTCAACATCATTACTTGTTTTATTTTCAGTAGTTTTTTTACCGTCGATTTCCTTGATCAAGACACATTGCTCTTGGGACAATTAACTTTGCATACACTTATGTGTTAATTATCCTTATATTGATTTACATACTTTACCATGGTACATCTAAGGATGTAGTCCTCACCAAGCTACATCCCCTCACCAAGTACTGTCGTTCTATGTATAACAGTATGTGTACAGGGTGCAAACAACCTATTTGGTCATGAGCTAAATGCAAAAACTTAACATAAGCAAGCAATATGTGAAATGTAGGTCACGTTGACTTTTTGTTGCAAGGTTGTGGTTCTAACAGAGATGTATATTATCATCTAACTTGATGATGCACACAGCTTGAGAAATACACATCACATATAAAATGTAAGCAAAATCAAAAAATGAAATATGGGTTACAGTGACCTCCTTTTGTGATGAGGGTGAAGAAGACATCCAGATGCAAACCCTCACCATGTTCATCTCTCAAGGTATAAGTGTGTATACAGACCAGAGTTGGAAATGAAAAGTAAACCATGATTGTACAACTAGTGTACATGTACATATACAAAGTTAGTCCCCTTGGTTTCCTCCTGTGGAGGGAGGGATACTATAAAACCCACTCCAAGCTGTTGTCTGAGACACAGGAAGAAGAAATGGTTGATAATCAGTGAGGATGTGCATATATATGAATTTAATGGTGTAGACACCAATAATGATGGTAGTACAATATGTTTTCTCTACTTTGTATGATAAGCTAAAAAATAAAAAATAAAAAGCAAAGGGATAAAAATGTAAAATTTGTTTTTTTTTTTGTGTTTTTTTTCTTCCTGATGTTGTTTTTTTATAAATTGTTGCAATGTTCTAAAAACGAACCAGGACCTCAGAATATGCTTCTTCAAAATTTAAATCGTTTCTAGTTTGGCAATTAAATGTAACAAATGGATGCATGGAAGCACAAATACGACAGTACCAATTTTAGGTTCCCATCTTTCAAGCACTGGTGGATGTTATCATTTTTTTAATCTCTTTATAAAATATAGTCTTAAATTTAATCACTTTAGCATCTCTATACAAACTGGGCCATTATCAGCCAAAGATCCAGTGCAGCATAAGAAATTCCTTTCATGAAAACATACCGCTGTCACTTGATTGTACTGAAGATTTCTTCTCAACTGAAAAAGAAAATTAATTTGTTGAGTTACTGAGAAACATTTTACTAGCATACAAATCCGTTATCTGGGATTACTAAATTTGCACAGTAATCTCTTAATATAAGTCATTTAGTATTCCACTGTCACACTCTTATAATGTGTGTGTAAAGGACCTGAACTGGCATGCTATTTTTGTCATGTGGAAAATAAACTCAGAACTTGAGAATGAAATGTTAGCACATTTCCTAGCAATTTATTTTCTTTTTTTCTTTTAACATTTTAAGAACTTCTAATAACCAGTATTGTGGTGACATGCCATTAAACCATATACATACATATATATAGCCTTTTCATTATTTCTTCAGTAAACATCTCAAAATTACAAGTACAAGGTTAAGTCAATGTAACAATACAACAAAATGTTATTGTTAAGGAAGCAGAAAGTTACAATATGAAGTCGGGTGGTTCAAATCAACGTTTTGATGATATTAGAAGAAGACTTATGCTGAAAACCTCATGTCAATAATACTTTCTTTTCAAGTAGAGATGTGATAACAAGATTTTTAAGATGGCTGCCATGGCGGCCATATTGGATTCCAGATCGGCACATTTTTTTTAGTTCCACCTAGACATCATAGGAAGTCTTTTAGTGAAAACCCCATGCTGATATGACCATCCGTGTAGGAGGAGTAGCAATAACAAAAGTTTCAAAATAGCCATTGTGGTGGCCATACTGAACTTCAGATCGGTAACATTTTCATTTAGAACCAACTAGACTTCATAAGAAGACTTTTAGCGAAAACCCCATGTTGATATGACCATCGAGTCAGGAGTAGTGATAACAAGATTTTCAAGATGTCTGCCGTAGTGGTCATATTGGATGTCAGATCAGCACCATTTGTATTTAGGTCCAACAAGTTGAAATGTCATTTTTGTACCATTTGATGAAATATATCTGGCATTTACAAAGGAAACAAAAATTCTTGTTATTATATACCAAACTTGTTTTCTGAATCGAAACTTTGAAGATGAAATTCACTCTTCGTTAAGTTCACTTAATTTCAATAAAATTAACTGGCTGAACATAAAAAACTATCAGTGATCTGAGAGAATGGTAGGTTTAGGATCATCTAATCTGTTGCAATAAATTAAATTCGACATTTTGTATACTATTTTACCCTATGTGACCGCAAAAGCAAGTCCAATTAAGTAATGCAGCACACTGGATTTTTTACATTGTTGTCAAAGTTGTTAAAGGGATATAACTTTGTAAAGAGGCAAACTGTGGCAAGTCCAATATCTATGGCAATAAAAAAAAAATGTCCATGCCTAAAATGCATTGCAGTTTCAAAATAGTCCAATGCTATGTGCACGGCTGCCGTGTACCTTAACTGGGGAAGACTATTCGCATAACCGCCATGTATTTAATCTTGAAAGACTATTCGCAAATCCACCGTGTACATAATTTAAGTAATTTATACAGTTTCAGGTACCTGATATGCGAAGGGTATTCGCATGGTTGTATACAGTATGCGCATTGTGGATTATAGAAAATCCACGTTCCCACCGTGGACCTTAATCATTTCGCGCTGCTTCCGCTAAGGATCTGATGTAGTGGTCGTCGTGGATTGTGCATCTCGGGGCCTCAATTAGATAGTTGCAGCAATATAATTATATAATAGTGGACGTCCACTCTCTGTTTAGTACTTGTGACCCAACTATACATATCCATGCGACATATTTTTTCAGGAACAGTAGGTCTTTTACGGTAGACCTACTGTTGTTATGCAGACTGCATTCTATAACCAACAAGTTACAAAATATATTTAGGATTACTGGTTTGGTCATCTGATGAGTTTATTATTACAAAATGGTCGGGTGAAAGTGATGAAAAAGTGTAGTCACTTAAATATTTTCGGTAGGAGATACATTTGTATGTATTTTTTTCGGTTAATAAAGATACAATTTATTTGGTACAGTACATTCTTTCAATCCACATGACAAATACTGCAAACTGTCCCCGAATGTCAAGCGAATATTGTTTATCAGCTTCGTTACTAATTTGTTACATTTTGACCTAATTATCCTTTTTAAGAAGTTGACGTGAATACAAATAAAACATTTTGCTACCAAAGAACATGGACTAAATGTGTAGTTATATATGGTTTAGCAGCCAATAATGTGAAATTATGTACATAATCGTCCAAGCGGCACTGAATCTTTGGGAACCAAAACTAAGCTTCAAGTCACTTGATAAACTTTGAACTAGTTGAATCAAAAGCAGTAATAATTAAAGGTTAACCGCCTGAGGATATACATGTACACATCATAGAAAAAAGGGTAGGGCCAGTTAGTATGTGCAGATGGGGAAATTGTTTTTAAAATATTGCAATACCAGTTAATTTCTCCTGGACATGCATCATGTCATTAGCCTTGTTGTTTTGTCTTTTTTTTTGTTTTTTTTTTCTTTTCTTGCAAATCAAACGAAATGCTTATTATTATGCAAACTTAGTTGGTAAATGGGTATCTGTGGTAGATATGGTTGTATCTACTGTATAATACATATCATTCAGTTTTGTATGACGGTTTGGTTTTAGCTTTATCTAACAGGAATTTCTTTTTGTTCATATCCCCCCCCCACACACACACACACATATGTTTAACTTATATGTATTACGCGTAAGCTGAACACATCATATTTATCAATAATGCCTTATATATCGCCAAAAATTGCTAAGTCACGTTTTTGCCAAGGCTATGCAATCCATCTCTAATTGCATTGATTGCTATTAATATGTGGCTTCATATTTGTAACGGCTTTAAACATGTATCCTTGGTAGAACTTACTTAACTACTACCAACAGGAGGCAGAAGCAGTTTTGGCTTGAATGGTTGTAAATTCCAATTATTTCCTTTTTATTTTGAGCCATTCATATTATTTCTAAGGTGGTTGCAAATATTGTCACTGTGTTCACTTTGATTATTGCAGTAGTTTTCGGACATTTGTTACGACTCTAGGTCTTAAAAAATATGTTAAAGAAAGAAAGTGAAACCAACAATGTAAGTAAAATCAATAAGCACTTTTTTTCCAGACCAATAAAATGAAAATTCAAAAGACATTTACAATAACGTGAATTAAAATCCAAATAATCCAATAATTCTAAATGTCCTAATCACAAGTCCTCAATATAGAATGTTCCAATGAATTCCAGTAGCCTTGAATGTTCCGATGTGCCAGTAGTATTGAATGTCCTGATATGCCTGAATGATGTAATCCAGAATATCTTTGATTGAATTCACGAAAATCCCAAAGTTATGTATTAATCCAAAATGAGAATTAGCGCTTTTAGTAATTCCAATGAATATTTCAAATAAATAATTCCTCTCTCTGAATTTGCTCTGATGTTCACAACACAACTATAAACATCTGATAATTAAAATGATTCATCATTGACTGACAATTAGAACAAGATTGAAATATTGTTTACCAAAACTCCCTATATATATATACACAGGTCACCTGAGAGAATATTATAGAAAACAAATGCTGACTGGAAAAACATGGAAAGGAACAGTCTTATTGCGAAATAATATGTCATAATTGTGAAATTCTATGTAAATATCATGTTTAAAACAAGATTTCACGAAATGTCTATGTAAACAACTTATTTACAAAATGACAATAAACTGTTATTTTATCCAACGACACTACCTATTTTCCTAACCATATCATTTTCAATCCTGTTGTGTATTGTTGAAATTTGATCACTATGTCTTAAGCTGTAACTTTTTTTGGCATAAAATAATAGCCTCAGAAGTCTTTAAACTGTGTAAAGAGGTATATTTGGCCTGTTGGTTCATCTTTGTCTGTCACAAAATTAATATAATCAGTCAAACATGTTCTCCAATATTCAACAGACATACTCCAAAGTTATATTTTTGTTTGTATGGAATTAAAACAACAGCAGGTGTACGATACCCAAATATTGCTGCACAGTTTTATGTTCTGGTCCATTATCAAATAAGTATTTGTTTGTTCACTCGAATTATTTCCAGACATGCTGTGGTGGAATTTTAAAATGGTTGTAGATAAACAAAAGATGTTTAATATCTATGCTATTGCTATTCGATTTGAATGCATCGTTATCAGGCAAATACATTGTATATTCAGACAGCTGTTTTCGCATCTGGAAATAAACAGGACTCATGTATACTAATGCAATAAAGTTTGGTATATTTTTGTCTATTAAATGGCAGAAAACAATTTCCAGAATCAGATGTTGCCGGCCATCCACACTGCCCATTTTAGTTGATTCTGCTAACATCAGATGCCACACACACTGTGCTCTGTGTATGTTCATTGAGTCAGCATTATCACATTTTAAAGTGCAGTTATAAAAAATGTTTCATGGGTTGTATGTAAAAAATTGAGTTTCGGTATAGTAATTTTTTTTTTTATAGCTAAATGCAGTTCTTATGTTCATGTGGTTAAGATGAGCTAATCATGTTCGAGTGGGAAACTTTCTTGTTCGCTTGCAGATCTGAGAGCTAGACTCTGGTGGGTAACGTGGGAAAGCTTGGTCTCTTGCCGAAGCCTAAACCTCAATGTCCTTGTTATGTCACCTGAATCGACGGGAGATTAGACCACTTTCTAGTTTATTGATGCTTAATTTAACTTTACCTAAACATCATCGGCTAGACTCTTTGGGGAAAGATGAAATTAATCTAGATGTTAAATGATACCGAAATTGATATATTGTGAGGAATGTAGTTTGTTTCTTTAAAATTTTAATATATAATTGACAAGAGTAAAATTAAACTGTGTTTTATCTTTATTATTTGATATAACAGGCATATGTCAAAAGTATTAAAATACTGTATTTGCATCTACTTTTGTTCCACATTTTCCACAATACATTCAGACTTTATATAAAATATATGTATAAATTTGATTAGCATTAAAGGAAAACAACTCTGGAATTATTCTCTTTGTAGTGTCTCATTTGTGTTCTCCCTTTAGGCACAAACCTTCTTTACATGCATGTGGTTTTCGGATATAAATTGTGAATTTCGAAAAGTCCTAACGACATTAAACCGTTGGTGAGTTGATCAAGATTAGACAGAACATGATACAAATATGTAGATATAAGTGTGCGCTGGTTTCACGCAGCTGAGCCAACAACGTAAATTAAAAGAAAATATTTGAGTGGTAATATGGCGCAACCTAACTGTACACAATGAAATCAGATAACACGACCTTGTACCTCGCTATACTTCTGTAGGTGGATTTAGTATAATACTACATGCATATTTATCTCATACCAATAGGTAAATTGTAGGTTTTTACACTCAATGGTCAAGAGATGGTTGCGAGGGGTTGAGGTAGGGGATTATCCCGGGGAAGGGGGATTATAGTGCTAAACAACCGGAACGCTTCCTATAGTAAGTTTTCTTTACAGTTAGATGGTTACAATTATGCCATAGAAACGCTTAAAATGCAGGAGCTTCCGGGTTTTTTTTGTCCCACAGACCTCTCGACTACTTATTTACGCCCCCCCCCCCCCACCTCCAGACGATATTAAACGATATTTCTGGTTCAGCCCCTGGAGATGGAGGGGGGGGGGGGGAATCAGTGGAGTACAAAGATAGCATAATGAGAAATGATACACAGTTGAGCATATGTATCTCAAGATACGTTTTTAAATTGTTCAACTTTATTTATCCAGAGTCAAAAGACGTTGTCTATAATCTAGGTACATCTTTGTATATTATTACTATTTATCAAGATGATCAACTGTTCGAAACAACTGTTCAATGGAACTCTAAACGGCTTTTTAATTACCCATATATCTGCTTACGCAAACGATAAAGGAACTTCTAGACTATCTGGGAACACACTTCAGTCAGTAATATATTTATCAATGTTTAAGTGGAACACATCAACCGATGTAGAAAGTATGCGACTTTCAAACACTGTTACTATCACATTAACAAAGTTGACGCCACCACCAGAAAGGTGACACCTTTGTCTTACCATGTACATGCGAGACAAAATTCCATGTCACTTATTACGGATAATTTATCAGTCAACGTACTTCCCCTGAGTAAAAATGTGCTCACCCAATACTCCATACAGTGACCAACGCACGAGCCCCGCATAACGCCATCGCCATGGTCGCTTCACATTTCAATAGAAATCTTGCGAAATGAATCCATGAAACTACAATCTCAACACCGATTGTTCTGGTACAAGTTTACAGTAGGACCAGTTAAATGTTATCTGCTAAGTCTAATATTTTGTCTTTGTTCATAATATGTGTCGTGAACGGGGAACTATTTCATGTCATGCGTAATGAAGCGAGGTATTAAGGGGTATCAGTCGAATGCCATGTGCGCTTGAAGTGAGGAAAAGTTGAAAACTGGACTCTACTGTTGTAAGAGGATGAAGCCTGCTTGGGATTGGATTTAGCGAAGACACCGAAAGCAATTTCGTGAATGAGATGTTTATTTATAATGTAATTGAACAATGAATGAATCTGACACCATACTCGTGAGCCTAAAGTCCAACAATGGATTTAACAGAAAGATGCGCACCGTGTTCAACAAATGATATAAGGAAATGATATTGTTCCTAAATGGAACTAATCAGATCATGTAACTTCAACGAGTAATCAAGCAAGAATCAACGTATGGAACTTATAAGCAAATATGACTGATATATGGATCAATCACCATGGACTATCAATGTATATAATATATACACAAATATGAACAGTGTATGATTCTATCACCAAAGGTGATCAAAGTATAGAATGTGTACAAAAATATGAATAATGTATGTTTCATCAACAAGTAGGATGTATGTATTATTCATTTTCACTCGTATAGCGATATTGAATAATTGATCTCACTTATATAGTGATATTCAATAATATTTATTAAAATATGGAACATGCGTATCTCGTGGCGTGCAGTTGACGATCACTGTGCATTTCCAGTTCCACAGCTCTCGTAGAATGGTCAAAGAGCCACCGCGCATGTCCCGCATCTCCCAGTCTGCCGAAGGATAACTCAAGAGCCATCATATTATATACAAATCCACATCGGAAGTACTTCCATGTAGTGATACACCATAAAAAGGGGGAATGCCCGGAAAATGGCGAATAATTCAGTCATCAAACCACGGTGACTCAGTGCTGAAAGTGCCGGACTCGCAACCAAGATCGAATCCTATCCAGACCAGGCCATGTTTGCGGCAGTAGTGAGTCTCTTGGCAAGACACTTAACTAGTATTGCCTCATGCACATGGAACCTTTCATGTGTTGATGTGCCATTAAACACTACTCAACCAACCAACCTCATCGAACTACCGAACATAGATGTTTGTACTAGAGGTATCATATTTTCTGCTAAAGAATCACTCAACCTGGGTCAGCCTTTTAAAACCTTTAGACAACCTTGGAAGATCGAAGGCATTCTGTAGTTCAGATGTTTCATATCATACGTCTGGTTCATTTGGGTACTTTTGAAAAGAAATCTCTATTATTTTCAATTCCGTTTGTAAACGAAGAAGGATTTCAACATGATTCTTGGGAACTGAGAAAATAATGAGCCTGCTGCTACATTCGAAGACATTGCACAAATTGTGAATGAGTATGTAATGATCACAAGAAGGAATCAGAATAATTATCACTTAAAAAGTTATAAACCATTATTCTTTTGGGAAAATATCTAAATGCAGCTGAAAGGATGAAATCGCAATTATACAGAAAATCAACATGGTATAAAAAACTTAATTTGAGAAAAAGTCGTTCTTTGCATTTGAAAATATTCATACTTTTGTTGAAACAAAGAATGAGCAGAAAAAATGAACAGAACTTCTGACATTGCTCGAGGAGCCGTATTTTGTTATATCAGCTGAGCATGGTATAAATAAAAATGCATATGCAGCTGACGAAATAGCACATACATAATTTGATCAATTCAATTATAAGATAGCCACGAGCAAAATAATCTGGAGAAATAGAGAGGGGAACATAATATATAACTGTGGTCTTGATAGTGATCATGTGATCATACAATGGAATATTCATTTTATCATAACTAGTTCATAGAAGCGTGAGTTGTTGAAAACGTTGTTTATAACCGTGTACCCATGTTGTAGCTGAGGAATAGCTGCCAGGACCTTACAACTCTATTTACACCCAAAGTAGTAACTTAGGGTAAAATTAAACCACCTAACATCCTAAAATTGTTCTATATATCTTGGCTTGTCTCTGTATGCCGGTTCGTCCCTAACCATAGTTACAGTATTATTATTAGTAGTAGTAATAATAGAAACAGCAGTAGTAGTCTTGGTGGTGGTGTTAGTATTGAATACTACAAAGATGCCCCCGAAGACTACGCTGTATTTCAATTAATAGTCACACTTTTATGAATGATTAAAGCTGAACCGTAGTAGTAAGGTTCTTCAAATATTACATCATATAGAACATTATGCCCGATGCCTTGTGTCTAAAAGTTTGGAAAGTTTAGTTTCAGCATTCTGCTCCCACCTCAGTCATTTTTGGTCCAGAAAACGACCACACTATTTTGAATCTGAGTGGAAGAATGCAAACTTACCTTCACGCGTTCATTTTGATCAGTGCGAATATTTATTGAGACTAGTGGATAGCCAATGCATGCAATATAGATCCGAAGGACAACAAATCTCGCACAACATCGGCGAAGACTTTTGATAGATTATTTTCAAACACCGGAACGAATAAATATCTCATTGGCGAATGAAGTTTATATTTATTAGGCCATAACCTAAATGGTTCAGTATGACGGCTTTATTACATGATTCGTACATTTTATTCTTTAGTTTGATGGCTCTATTACCTGATTCATTCATTTTAGTCTTTCGTATGACGGTTATTATATAATACTGTTACGACTAGGTTTTAAAATAATGTAACATAAAGAAAGTGAAACCAACAATGTAAATAAAATCAACAATCAGTTTATTTCTAGGCAATTAAAGTGAAAATTCAAAAGATACTTACAATAACTTTAATTGAAGTTCTAAATATAGAATGTTCCGAATGAATTCCAGTAGCCTTGAATGTCCAGATGGTCCAATAGTTTAGTATAGGAATGGAATCTTGTTTACCAAATGCTCGATAAATATAAAGACAAATCACCTGACAGAATATTCTAGAATATGAGTAACTCTAACGGAAAATCGGTGTGCGTTCCTGACTTTTCTCACATCAAGACATGGAAAGTTCCAATCTAAGTACTAAATGCTATGTAAACAAGACTAATATTGAACTCAAATGCAGTAAATATGTTATTTACAAACTGACCACTAAAGTACAACTTACCTCATGGACACATATTATAAATACAATATAGTATAACTGCTTTATTATATGATTCATACATTTTATTCTTTATTATGACGGCTTTATTATATGATTCAGACATTTTATTCTTCAGCTAGTCTTTAAGAGGCTAAGTGAAATGTTTTGAATATTTACAGGAAGACTTAAAGATCAACAAATTGTGTATCTTGAAGATACTTATGGTGACAGAATAAAAAATTTTCTTCAATTTAATGACTTTTTCAAATTCTCGGCATGAACGCGACTGAGCTTTATGTGTAATGTAAAGATGAAATACAATATTTTTTACAATGGCGAAACAGTTCAAACACAGGTTTAAAAAAAATATAGTAATTTCATAACTTAATTCGACATATTGCTAATCGTTTGGTTTGCTGTTACGTAAACTGTGTGTTCCTCGAGGTGTCACTTAACTCAGTTTTATGATGACCTTATAATTCATGGATTTCATGATTCAGCCAATCGTTAATAAGCTAAGTGAGTTGGCATTGAACATTCCTAAGAACACTAACACACAGATAGCAACGTCTAGATTTAGAGTATGGTACGGAAGTAAGTGTAATTTAATGTTCAAGAATATTTATTTACTTCTGTATAATTGTGATATCACCGTGACAATAAATGATGTGCAATGCAAACATTAAATGTTTTAATCTCTACCATGGCAGAACAAGTACAAACACGTTCAAAATCCATGCTAATTATATTTCTCAATTACTAATGCGTTGGTTTTCTTTGTCATCCAAATTATATGACGTTACATTTAATGTCCGATTAGTTTTGAGTTTAAGACGTTTCAGATTATAACGTTGGAGCAAATACCTCAGAGTAATTCATGTTTTACTTAGTCAGCCATAATCTTTGTTGCTGCATAAGAACCAAGGAGTTTGGGAAAATTCAAGGTTCATGTTTGACCACCTTTGCCAGGTTTGTTCATCGAACCTATGCGATGCAGCTGTACTAAACATATCAGATTACAAATGCTTATATTTTTGTCAGCACAAGCAAGTGTCTTTTCGAATGCAACGGATACTTTCAGAAAATGAACACCAGGGTAGCTGCTGCACCTGAAACCATATACTACAAGTAGACAATGAACCAACCTGATTCAAATCAGATCTCCACAGTCCTACGTGGAGGTCTGATAGATGCCGATAAGAGGTCATGTTCTGTTTACCTTGTGGTTCACCAACCAAATCACAGCTTTCAAATTTCTGAAAGAGATACTCGTCTATCGGAGCATATCGTTACTAACAATAATTCATCCTGACACGAAATGTTACGCTTTATCTGATAGGTTACTAAAAAAAGCGGACTATGAATTCCAACGGTCACCAAAACATTAACTGTTATCGGTGTCTGTCAGATCTCCACGTAGGACTGTGGAGATCCGATTTTAATGAGATTGACAATAGACCCGACTTTTTTTGAGAATAGTATGCGCGGTGTTTTCAGTACCAGTACGAAATAGAGGGAAAACATTGCACCCCTCAGAAGTACGGGAAGACATCGACACCAAGACAAATGATCATTGTCTGTGTAGGAACTTCCAGATTGATGGCCGCTTATGAACTTGAGCAAATCGGACATAGAGTAAACAAGTTACAAATAGTATTATAAAAATAGGGTATGACAGTTGAAATAATTACAAAGAAATTATAACTAATATATCATGAAATAAATTAAAATAACAAGAAAATCAGTATATTGCTCCATTTTAACGATTTTCTGTCCGTTGTTTTTATTACTCTTTAGATTTTTGTATCTTGGCAGTTTCTTTGAAATCGATACATTGTCCAAGAATCAGACAATTGTTTATAAGAGTATAATCACAACCTTGCAGACATGTGACTGCAGTTATTTCGGCTGTCTGATTTGGCTAGAACTTAACTTTGTTGCAGGAAATTCATACAATCTGTCCATTTGCTATAAGTATTTGGGGTAATGTCCAGCGAGTCATTGTAGGTATGACTGGTACATACTGCTCATTTCAGAATTCCTTCATTGATTTATAGGTGTATCAGTTTAAGTAAAACAAGGCATCAGTCAGTAATTTATTGGTGATGTAATGTTTTTTTTTTATTTGGAAAATGCACATACTTGAACCATAATAACGCACATTTAGTAATTTATTTCTAGATGAGTCTTGCAATCAATTAAAATCCTTTCAATCAATTAAAACTTTGCAAGTATACATGTTACTAAAAGACAGTTTTACAGGAAGGGGATAGGTTTAATTATAGTATTTGTCTGCCTCAATGATCAAACGGCTACATATAAGTTAAGAATATGAAAAGGATAATTAAATTTCAGACATACAGACTGTATCAAACTGAATTAAAATAATCGCATCAAATTAATGTACAATTACATTAAAACTAGTATTTTTATCCGCACGTATTTCTGAAAAAGCAAAATATTTTGACATTCTTGGTCTGTACGGCGGTCTGTCCGTTTGTCATTCTCACTCCTCCATTTTTAGATAAACGCTCACGATGCAAATGACTGCGACACAAATTTCGTTTCTAGCTTCTCCCCCATGAGGCCCAAGAAGACAAAAGGTCAAATACACTAAAAGTGCAATTACTGCTAGAATATTCTGAATATTTATTTTAATGCAATTAACAAGCATATACATTATTTTCAAAATTGAAAACTTACCTCATAAATAAATAAACGAAACAGAGTAGTGAAAATTAAATATTTTATGCAATGACACTTACATATTATTACTACCTTTTGCACGAATTTAAGTTTATCCAAACACAGACGCACACACGGATAAACACGCTCTAACACAAAATAACAATGGCAATAGCATTAGAAGCTGAAGTACTGGTAGTGATATTAATAGAAAAAGTGGTATTGGTGGAAATAATAATTGCATGTATGTATGTATGTATGTATGCGTGCGTTCGTGCGTGTCTTGGTAATATAGTGCCGAGTAAGTTTGATATCTAAACAAAAACATACAAAACTAAGTTGAAGGCAAAAAAAGGTAAAATCCTCCAAATACCAAGTCAGTTTAAAAAAAAAATGTTTCCTGGGCATGAACCATTCAAAGCGTGAAAATTATTATAGGGGCATAACTTGAAAACTGTTATATCTTCACCTTAGGACTATATTAACATATACTTAGCATAAAAAGTTTCATTTGTATGTGCATACTAGATTTCCCCTGACGCATGGTGTGGGGACAGGAGATTTTGACCTTGGATCATCAATTGGAAACTATCGTGATCACTAAACTATAACCACATACATACTTACTGAATATGAAAAGACGTATGCACCTGATATTGACCCCTGGACCCTTCCGTCCCTTTAGGGACTAATCTAAGAAGTTCAAATCTGGGGTGTGGCCATAATATTTAGCGCGGCGATATGTGTTTTATAAACATAGATTGTAGTTTTAAGAAGGATAATACTTTTGTTCTTGTCTGGATTATCCATCAAGATGACACATACATACATACTGACTGTCACGGAATTGTACAAATCCCTTTTATTAAATACATGTTCTCGGGTTTCGTTTTTCAGTATAACAACGATACCCGAGAGTGAGCTATGTATATTGTACAATATTTCGAAACAGTGAGTTCGGTTCACCCCATGCCGCATGTGCGAAGTGCTTTCGATGGGAAAAACCGAATGCATCAAGCGCACGGACGATGTAGAGCTGCATCGTCTGTGTATAAATGCCTCACCGTAAGACTAAATCTTTACATTACGGAACGTCTTGTCAGTGAGCAGTCTACTTAAGGACTTGCACGTCTTCAGCTGTAGAGGTACGTAAATCGTTTATTAATTTATAGCGTATATTTTCTATGTAGCTTCGGCTTTCGTGGTACAATGCAAATATTTTCTATTCTTGTTTGTATATTTTCTATTCTTGTTTGTTCTTAATAAGAGCTTTATATTAGCAATATAAAGTGGCGTTTTTAGGAAACGTTTAGTACCGTAAGATTCTTGTCTGACACGTGTAGGTTCACTTTTGAACTTGTCTATTGCTTTGTAATATCGTGCCGATAATGTAATTTGTATAACTTACCGTATATAACGTCATTACGTGTTATCGTATATGCCCGTGTCAATCATACTACACGGTGTTAGATTTATTTTCAGCTGATCATGATCGGAGTCGACGAGGTCCCAGTTATGGAGGGGACAATGGAAATCGACTGTGGCAGCTGTAGAACTGGCCAGGGCAGCCGTGGGGCTGAATGGACGGTGTGTTGTTTGGGTGCCGGGTGGTCGGGCGTTGTTGACCCATTGGTGGGCGTGGATCGCTCGATTGACCAGTGCGACCAGCAGTGACGGAGTGTCTTTGAGTCACTCCATATATGTAATCTTTTAGCCGTGGGCTAATTTTGGGGTTTTGTGATACCCAGTGGTTCGGGAGTGTATGATATATATTTTTGCTATATGAGTAAAAATACATCATTTTGCTATCTGAGCAAAACACATCATTCCTTTCTCGTTTCATTATTTGAGGGTATATATTTTTGCTATATGAGCAAAAATACATCATTTTGCTATCTGAGCAAAACACATCATTCCTTTCTCATGTTTCATTATTTGAGGGTATACATTTTTGCTATATGAGTAAAAACACATCATTTTGCTGTCTGAGCAAAACACAGCCTCATGTTTCATTATTTGAGGGTATACATTTTTGCTATATGAGTAAAAACACATCATTTTTGCTATCTGAGTAAAACACATCATTCCTTTCATCGTGTGAGATAAATCATTAGCCTTTATCATTGCACTGTGTATTTATTTATTTGTGTTCATATTTGGGTTACCGTATTGGGTTCGTGCGGATTATGTTAATTTGTCCACTATTTGGACCCTATACACGCACGTATTAATCATAACCTTTCTTCCCATTCAAGTCATTCATCAATAAACATTGCATTTTTATCACCATCAACAGTGTTCTGTTATAAATCCGAAATCCAACCCGGTTATCTTGTTACACTGACAGACAGACATATTAAAAAGTTAGAGAAAAAAGAAATGTATAATTGCAGCATTAGCAATAGTAGTTAATACTACTACCACTACTACTACTACTACTAATAATAATAATAATAAAACGATAATATTAAACAAGAACAACAACAATAATAGCAACAATAGTGGTTGTATGAAGATGCAGAGGAAACTTTTGCGACCGTTCTCTATGTACACTTACCTGCCAAATGCTGGAGGTGTTTCCTTTCCTATGCAAAGAGAAGAATAAAATAAACTCATTTCCTCATGTTCTATCTAATTGAATAGGCAAGGTTGATTACAGAATATTAGATGTGTAGATATGGCCTTCTCTTTTTAATATGGTGTCATGAGACTACCGCCAAACCGCTTCTTGACTTGGCACTACTTATAACTCTTCAAGATCAAGACGCGGACATTTAAGAATTTAATAATGAGAACGATAACGGTCTTTTGTAATTGTGTAGCAAGTTCATCACTTTAGGAGGTAAGAAATGTGTAAAATTTGCCCATATATCCATATTTTAGTATATATATATATATATATATATATATATATATATATATATATATATATATATATATATATATATATGCCATACATACATATGCAAACAAGTGGAATAGCAATATATAAATAATGTGTTGAATCTAAATCGTCAGCGAGAGAGGAAGAGTGACAGAGAGAGAAAAACACAATTGCAATTGGTACTGTACAGTAAAATCTGTATTAAGCAGCCACCCATGGAAAGTAAGAAAAGTGGCGTCTGAAGACATGTGGTTGCATAAAACAGGTTTTTTTCTTTAACATCTTTGTTTAAAGGACTTTTAAGTACTGACTGTTTAAGACATGTGATTGCCTAACAGAGATGACTTTAAAGCAGATTCGACTCTCTCTCTCTCTCTCTCTCTCTCTCTCTCTCTCTCTCTATATATATATATATATATATATATATATATATATATATATATATATATATATATATAAACAGTTTCCAAGCGTGCTAAACAAGCACTTCGTCAGAGCGAGAAACAACTTATGTCCACAAAACAAACACTAAACATATAAGTCGAGAGATATGTTTGACTCCTACGTGTTTGAATGACAGGAGGGTCATTTATATTATAATTAATAAGAATATTTATTATAATAAAGAAACAGCAGTCATGTGATAAAAGAAAGCTATATTCCCTATCATTCCTCTACACGGGAAAACACAATCGCACATATGTAGGAATGTGAGAAAAGGCTTTTCTTCTCAGCAGCCGAAGATGTCGGCACACTTAAATTAGTACGTCATTCATTGTTTTGTGAATTAGAGTACAGAGGGATAAATAGACGTTACTAGACAAAATTAAACACACTCGTAAAGATGTATTTCACTCCTTGAAACATATATCAAGTAAATTTGCTAAAAGCGATATCAGTTTATAAACACAATCATATGCTAAGGTTAACACAACTACATGTTTAGGTTAATATTATGTTCAAGTGATTTATACACTTCCAAAAGGTGCAAATGAATGAAGCTTATGACAATTGCAGGTTCCCGCTTATGCGTTCAAAGATGATTTTGTATGAACAAAAGTGTGGGGTATACAGGTGATCATTTAAGAGTGTATATATACATTGATCTGGCTTGCAAGATTATTCCCAATGGATACTCTATGAAACGGAGTTGCAAAGTCTCAGGAGCAGAAGCGTAAAACTTTCAAAAAGAGCTAATCTATTTTGACAATAATGAAGATAAATTATTAGAACTTTAATTTTCTTACAGATTACAGATAGAACTGGTTGAACTTTATCATATGTATTGATCCCGTGACCCAGAAACAATCAGAACACGAGAACACAATTATTGATCCTGTGATTCAGAAACAATCAGAACACGAGAACACATTTATTGATCCTGTGATCCAGATGCAATCAGAACACGAGAACACATTTATTGATCCTGTGATCCAGAAACAATCAGAATACGAGAGCACGATTATTGATTCTGTGATACAGAAACTATTATATCACGAGAACACATTTATTGATCCTGTGATCCAGCAGCAATCAGAACACGAGAACACATTTATTGATCCTGTGATGCAGACACAATCAGGATACGAGAACACGATTATTGTTGTTGCATTTTCTTCGTTATATTCGTAGAATTTGTAAGCAGCGTCGAGGCCAGACATTAGTGCACCGTGAATCCATCCATTTGCCCATGAGATGGCCTCGCCTACAAGATACACAGGATGATGCGGGTTTTTCAAGGCTTCAAAGTGTTTGTTATATTCAAATGGACGATGAAAGGCAAACGCTTCATGGGCCATGGAATCGCTAAACCAGGCTTGCACGACATCTTATTCAAAATGTTTCTTGGCCTCAGGATGAATCTCGCAGACTTGTCGAAGTGCGCTTGCAATAGCTTGGTGATAGGACTGGGCTCCAAAAATCAAAGCGTTTTGACCCCACATGTAGAACAGCAGGATCCCGCGGTCATCAGTAGTAACTTCATTATCATCCCATCCGATTGGACGATCAGTCACCGTAAACCTATACTGTCTTGCCAAAACCTCTTTTGAAACTCCATCAAGATTTTAGTTGATGATAGGTGATACCAACCAAAGCCTCTTGCCCGATGTGTGTCGAAGGTATCTTCAGCTGACGTAGAATGCTCAGCAGAAGAGTAAGAATTACTGCATCCCCTTGGTAGCAGACCATGTCTGAACTAGTGGCATTCCTCCCCTTGACCGTAACCATATTTTCGTCCTCGTTTACTTCAAGCTCTTCCACTTGGACCCCACAGAGTATATGCTTCTGCAGCTCTACGTGGTTGTGTTCGTTTGGCCTGCTGAAAGCCTCTGGCAGGGCTGACATGCCATCTGCTGGTTCATTCGATCACCAGCTCCACAGCACTTCGCGGAGGTACTCCATCATATTTACATCAATCATTGGACGAGAACCAGACACCTATAAAAAATTAAAACAAATAAAATATACAAAATTACAAAATGAAGGCTGGAATAATTAACATCAATATTATATTTGCCTCTTTCACCATGTTTAGTCAAACAGCATACATTTTCCTTTAGGTCTTCCCATCCCTCAACAGTTATTCCTCAGGCGTCTTCTCTCTTCCTCAAGTCTTGTCAAACTTTAAATTTTCTACACAAGTGGCATTGTTTTGTCCAGGGCCGCACCTTAGTTTCTCTCTTTTGGGTCGGGTTCCAGTTAGAGCAAAAAGAATTCCAACATAGACATCGTACTCCATTTTTTTCACCCACGTTTCCACACCCTACTCGTGTGGTCTTTGCGGATTTCGTTAGTTACCTTTTGTATGGCTTTCTCGTGCAAGTCATCTGAATAGAATTTAATCAAGGTTTAATTAAGTCAGGTCTATATTTATATTTTAAAAAAACGTGTCTATCAACATATGCTAACCCACAGAAGTTGAGAAATGAAATATGCTATAAAATAGATGTGACTGGTTTTTGCCAGCAAACTAGTTGGGATTGGCGACAAATGTCTCCACTTACTAACTAGCCATACAAATTGTAAGATATAAACTTTGTAAAAAGTCGACATTATTATTTAAAGCTTGACTGAGAAGTATGATGTTGCTAAGGCGAGCAATGGATGACCGCTATTATGGCATAGGATGACATATAGACGGGCGACTCTAAAGGAATGTAGCCATGCCCTGCTATAATCAGGAAACACTTAAGGAGATGAGATTCAACGAAGAATAGAAAAACAGGAAGTTGAACCCACGAGATAAAGAACAGAAAAACATAAAGACCGACAGACTATAAAAAGAATAAATGGCACACTCACTGATTCCTTGAGTGTATTCCTCTTTGAATTCACTGTCCCGTTCTTCCCAAAAATGGTCCGTCCATTTGTATTTGTTTTACACCCAATCTGTGTAGATAAATGTACAAGTAATTCAACAAATCGAGCAATTCATCATTAAAACTAGATAAAAAGAAAGCATATCCATATCTGTACTCTGTATGTATTTACTTCAATTTCGTTTTGCACATTTTCTCACTTCTTATGTTCCATTCTTGACAGCCTAATAAACTGTATATTTATTAGCATCGTCCATCCGTCCACATATACAATCATCAATACTTCTACAGACCTAAAATGTTGAATAAATGTGTACTATAAACTCAGCAAGATGGCCATATAAAGCACTATATAAAAAACAAAAACAACATTAAACTTCAAATTGCAACAACCAGATGAAAAGATAACTATAGTAATGAAAAGATCAAATTGAAACACATATGAAACATTTTTTTCCCTTAAGTCAATTATAAGTTATACTGCTGATTATCTGGATAAACAATTATAAAATAAATTATAAATGATAAATGCTTTTTTTTTATGTCGGAAGGCATTCAACACAAATTTGACTGACATTCTTATGGAGTCATGCAGGACTGAAACAAAGCTTTTTACAATCGGATGATATTGACTACTGTTAAGCATTGAATATATCACCATGCCTAGAACTAAGTATATCAGAATTATAACTGTAATTAAGCATAAAGTGAAATTCATCTCCTAGAACATTTTTGTAGCATAGTGTTGCAGGTTTCTCTCCATCGTATCGTCCTGTCGCTATTGAGAACGAAAGAATTTCACATCTAAACATTGTGCAAGTAAATAGAAACTATGTAACCCGCGCATGGACAAATCTCACCTTTCAAAGTGATAGGGTCCTCCCCGTAACAGATTTAGTATCCATAGGAGAAGAACACATAACATTTGTAGCGGATTTTGGGTTACGGCCTATGATTTAGGCTCAGAGAGGGAGTGGTGTTTGGGATCACGATGTGATGTTTATGTGTGTGTGTGTGTGTGTGTGGAACATGTACTAATAAAGTGTAGGGTATTTGATATGGTGAACCATAGAAGCAGCTTTAATCTGATTTGTACAAGGTCTATTTACACGGTCACATGCGCTCGTGCGTTTATTATTATTATTATTATTATTATTATTATTATTATTATTATTATTATTATACGTTTTTTATCCATTTGGCTAGGGAACAATTCGCTGTTTGTGTCAGACTACTAGTAATGCTACTACTGCTGCTGTTTCTTCTTCTTATTCAACAACAACACATACTACTACACCCCCTACTACTATTAATACTACTACTGCCTTTTCACTAGCACTACTACCACTGCTATTGCTGCTCACATCGATGTGTGTGTGTCTATATGCATGCATGAATGATTAATTATTTATTTCCACTTTGAAAGAGATTCCTACAGTCAATATATCAATATATAATGAAGTACAGAACATTAATTCAATAGAAATAGTACTCTTGCATATATATATATATATATATATATATATATATATATATATATATATATATATATATATATATATATATATATAGAGAGAGAGAGAGAGAGAGAGAGAGAGAGATAAGATTCAATAAAAAAATATGTCAGAACGAACCATCAGTGTGTACAAGAACTTAGGACAAAATTGACTTTAATAAATGAAATGAAAGACCTGAATGAAAATCGTCAAATGTGCCTAAGCTTTAGGCCTTCTATCATAAAGAGTTTTAGGGGAACACAACACCCTGTGATAGATATCGCCAATACTATAACTAGTATGTATGTATGTATGTATGTATGTATGTATGTATGTATGTATGTATGTATGTATGTATGGATGGATGGATGTATGGATTGATTTATGAAGAATGCTTCCTGTATTAATACCTTCAGCACGTGAAATAAATAAGCTATTTAAACATGATTTATTAATGCAGAAATAAGCTGTAATATGTAAGACATGTATACTTCTAAACATAAACCCCTTTTGAAAGCCAATTTACGTCAATAAGCATTGACCATTAGCCAATTTACGTCAATAAACATTGACAATTAGCCAATTTACGTCAATGATAATTGACAATTAACCATTTTACGTCAATACACATTGACCATTAGCCGAGTTGTACTTAAGCGAGGACCCACGGGGTTTATACAGTGAAGTTGATCATGTCGTGGGGATTTCAGTTACAATTGTTTGAACTGCAGGTGAAAGATTCACTTATCCAATAAAATTCAACAATGCTTACGAAGCAATGAAATATTTTAAATGACCATATGTTAATCGTTAAACGCTGCCTTGGGATACTTTTCTTGATTGAGGTTAACCTATGACGCTTAGTTGGTTGGTTGGTTCGGTTTTAACGGCATATTGTTCGCTATATCATGCCGAGAAAATGGGACCTAAGTGCCTTTGCCAAGCACACACTGCGGAAACCCGTATGGGCTGGCCTGAGCAGTTATCGAACCCGCGACTCTTGGACGGTTAAGCGTATAGTGATCTATCTGCATGGCGTGTTTTGTATATCAACACCCACTATAAACCGTTCTAATCCCATTGATGGAAAAAGTTTATAAAAATGGACCACTATTTCCATCTTTGATCAGAATTTTACCTAACTTGAATTAATAGAAAACCAACAACAACAATATATCAGAACAAACAAAACTATATACCTTTTTTTGAAAATTAGCTTGAATTACGACATACTGTACTCTTACACATTGCATGTAACTTGAATTACGACATACTGTACTCTTACACATTACTTCTAACTTTAATTAAGATATACCGTACTCTTACATTTTAAATATAAAGTGTATGATCAATAGTGGTTTATATTTCTTGAATGACATGTCTGATAAGCTGCAAAGGCAAAATTCTGAATTGTAAAGTTATCATAAATAAAAACAGAAATTATGATCGTAATGCAAATTTTCACAATACCGTTTTCTTTCCTTTCTATCAGACACATCATTTTCACAAGTCTGAACTGTAGGAGATTTTTTATGACGTCAAGAGCTATTGTTTATTGTCTCCCTTACGAAGACAGCTTGATGTGATGTGGTGAATGACTCTGTTTTTAGCGCTATATGCACCACTACTTTGACAGAAAAGTAAGTCATTATACTGAATTAATTTCCTTGAGCGTGTTTAAATTTTTTAAGAAAATACCTTTAATAATACCTTTACAGTATCATTTAACTGTGTAATACGCCAGAACGGCAAAACGATATCCTAAACTTCATGACAGCATGAAGGATATGGACCAAGTTGGCGCATATAAAAAAAATGTTTTTTTCAGGTTGGTTACATTTACTGTTTGCACACAGCTGCTGATATTTATTCAGTACCAATTACAAGAATCATTAAAAAACAATTTTCAAATATACAATAGTAACAAATTCAACTATAAACAAGAACCTTTTTATTCATGCTAATAAATATCACATTGATACAATTGTTCAGTGATCTTAGGTATTCTGCGACAACAAGCCTTGCTACCCAGTAGAACTGCCCATCTAATTATGCAGTCACGATCTAAGCTTAGTGATCTTGTACAAAACAAAAATTACAAAAGTCTGGACACAAGTGGCCAAATTTAGCTATAAGTAAAAGTAGTTCACAGTAAACTAATGATACTGCAGAACACACAATTAACCTGCGATTTATCTTATTCTAAATTCTGTGATCAAACTAAATAAATTGTAAATAATAGCATAGGAACGATTTCGATCAATAAGTTTTGATTCTCATGCAAAATGACGTCATATTGGCTCAGGTATACACATTCATCTCATGATACGTCCAGTCTGTAAGTTGTAATAACCATTCAGGTTATTGTTATAGCACACATGGAAAAGAATAATGAACTTTATATAAATGGATCTTGACAAACATGTCTATCACAGGGTTTGGGCGACCAAAAATAGGCAAAGTCTTTTGTCTTTTTTTTTTTTTTTTTTTTTTTTGCTAGCTAAGAACGGGATTAAAGGCGAGCCATAGCGGTGACACTATTCGTTCGTCGGTCTGGCGTCAACTTCAGGAACATTTTGTTTATTAGTGAATCATCATGAAAGTTTGCACACAATTGCACCAGGGGACATGAAACATCTCAAGGGATGGGCTGCTGAAGGTCAAGATCACAGGAGACAAAAGGTGGAGTGTCAATCGATACGTTTTTGGTTTTGTGTGTTTGTGTTTCATCTGGTCGTATCTTCATTGTTGTTGATGAAAACTGTTATTTGACAATGCAAAATAATTCACTTTGAGACATTTAGAGATGTACGCGTTAGAAGGTCAAAGATCAAGGTCACAGTGGTAAATATTGTTAGTTTTCGGAATGACCTGAAATCGTTCTTCCATGAATCGGTTGCCAAAATGTTCAGCGGTGTACATCCTCGTTGCTCACAGATGAAAAGATCACAGGGCAAAATAGTTTTCGCCTTTTTGGTAAATTGTTACAATGTTTAGGAAGAGGTTATAGTTTGTATTCCCATGGATGGATTATTATAAGGTTTTGCACAAACGTTTACCAGAGTAGAAGGAAGGTTTCTATAAATGGGATGGTCTAAAGGTCAGAGGCAATGTCACAGTGTGGTTGGATGGGTAATGCATCCATTGCGACGTTTAGCGCAGGTGAGACGAGATTTACTGATTAATATTACGTCCAAGAAGTATTGTGATTCGATATTAAATATCAAAGTGTGTGTTAGTGTCACGAATCTTTCCCTGTGTTTATCTTAGAAAAAAGGTATGAAACATGACTAAGTTGAGAATAAGAAATCTATGATGAGACTGTATAACTTTGTTTTCTTTTATCACATTCAATCACACAAATGTTGCTAAATTCAAGCCAGTTCAACACTAAGGACATACAAAAAATTTGCATTGATAGAAAATGTTTACTGCGATACCGTAACCTACACCACTGCAGTTTGCCGATCGTATGTCCTGCTCGCTCAAGTTCATAAGCGGTCACTAATCCGGAAATTCCTGCACCAACAAATGATCACGTGTTTACGTGATGTTGTCTTTGGTTGGGATTCTTATGTCCTCTTGCTATATAAAGTCTCCACTTGCACCACGTGCTCTATACTGAGCATACCGTTGTGAAATGCAAGATCCTAATTTTCTGCAATCATATATTGCGTAATTACTGTAAAAACGCAAAATTGTCATTCAGACTTTTCAAATTGGACTTATAGATATCTGAATTCTACCGTCTTAAAAAGCATTCTTTGTGGTCGTGATTTACAAATAGCGCTTCACTATTCTCGAGATGTAGTTATTGTTTTGGCACAATCACAAAAAGAGTTAATTTCCACTCCTTGTTTACGAAGTGTTCACTGTTTGAGAAATGATGCAAAGTTATATTCGTCTACATATGACTCTCATTGTACCCATCTATATCTCTCAATAAAAAACTCCAATAGTTTCCTAAAACTTGACATTTTGAAAGTGTTGCCTCTGCACTTGCAAAAAGCAAAGAGAAGATTTTGTAATATTTCAGTCCTCGGGCATTCATATAAGCCTGTGATTGATTTATGCTATGAAAATTAGCATTGAATAATTTTTGCCAAATAATATACACTCGTTGTTCTGCGAAAAGTTCGATTTCCTTCTCCGTCATCGGTGTCGTTAACACGTAGTGGTGTGTATCGCCACTTTAATAACGATACAATACGTATCGCAATACGAATGACCCGATACAATACATATCGTGATAATATCGTTCTATTGGTTGTTCAATAACTACATTTGTTAAAGATCAGTTTCATCGAGATAGTGTAATATTATTCTCTTGAATTTTAAGAGAAAACGGGCCTCGTTCTTTATCACATGCGAATAACTCATGTCCTATGAGCAGGAATAACTTTACATATGTATATATTCACTTTTGCAGTACGCGTAGATAAATTTGGAATATGTATTTCATACCAATGCTTTCATAAATGGAATATACTTTGATTTTAAGTCGTATCGTGAGTATCGCGATATGGGATCGAATTAGGACATATAGTATCGCCAAGAAAATATTGCGATATATATATTGCTTAAAAAGGAGGGTAGGGTAGGATTGGGGTTATTATAGAAGAGAGTAAAGTTTTTAACTTTATAAGTGGGATCATAGGGTGGTAAGGGGAGATATAAATGTTAGTTTTGTCATGAAGCATTTAGAGTGCAGACAAACTCCCACTTTCCCTGTCGACAAACTTTAATCCCTTACATTTCCCTCCAAAATAGAACTAACATGTTAAAAAAAAACAGACAGACTCCTCGTGTGAAACGTATGTCGTCATACTTCATTTCAGTTCGAGTGCAGACTGTCGCCTCTTACTACATTGTTGAAAAACATACCTTGCAACATTCCGGCCTCATGTTAATTTCTCATTTGTCCCCATAAAGTTTCTGCACTCTGTTCCTATAAATGTTCAACAATTAATTTTTCCATCTTAATTTCCCGTTTGTCCCTATAAACTTTCGACATTTATTTAACACATGACTCCCCTACAGTATTTCATTTAGAGAGCAGAGAGTAGACAAACTCAAATTACCCTCCAAACTCACGCAACACTGTTATAGAAACCTTCGAATGCAGAGAGTCACCTCATGCTACACTGTTACAAAACATACCTTTCAAGATGGCGCCTATCTTAAATTCCCCTTATGCCCCGAATCTTTAGACCCTATTTAGCATAGGACTCCTGTTTGGGTCTAAAGTGCCATCCTGTACTACTCTCCGCACACTAATGGTCATCTAGTTAGTTAGTTATTTAGTTAGTTAGCTCCTTCCGTGCCAATGACACATAAGCTCCACATCGACTTTATAAGAAGATTTAAATGTAAACCACTTTCAAATATGTTTTTTTGGCCCTTCTTTTCTACGTCTGCAAGTATTTCTGAATCCAATTATTGCGCGCGCGCGCGAGTGTGTGTGTGTGTGTGCCTATATGGGTCGATGGCCACAAATGCTGAATGAATAAACTGATCTGTATATAAGCGTGACACCAAACTATGTCATAAAATCTAACTGTAAATAAGAGTAGCCATTCAACTGTTAATCGTCGTTTTTGCTCTTATGACAGTTTATCTGTAGAAATTTCATGGAAGACGATGAAATGAGAAACATACAGACGGTGCTAATGGATTTTATCAATATTCTTATAAAATGATAGAAATAATGAATCTTGATTTGCTCAGTGGTAAATTTTATACAAGCAAACATCTATTCTTACATAACTCTGTATTCAGTTATTATTATTGGTATTGTTATTATTATTATTAGTAGTAGTATTAGCAGTAAAGCTGATCAAAATTATAAATATTTACTTGAAAGATATAAAGGGAAATCAAAGGTTACCATAAGAATATATAAGTCAGATCTATTGTAAGTTCGATGCGTTATGTTCACATTATACAGTAAAATGCGCAATAGCAGCATCTAAATAGTACTAATCTTCGGTTGTTGAATCTCACAAAATAAAGAATCATTATTATTAATAGCTTTTTAAAAATGTATTTATTTTATGTTTTGAATGCTAAATATATCTGATCCTGATCATATTCCTCCGCTTTTTAAGTATCGATTCCCTTTTTCAGTTCCTATTATAAAAGTAATTTGCTCCACAGTGTGAGTATGATAAGAAATCACAATTACATCTTAAGAACAAAAGATTTAATGTCTTTTCTTTACGTAAAGCGAGTTGGAAAGTTACATTTTCAAAACACAAATCACATATTATAATTATGCTTTAAATAGCTATAAGCAGGCTTAGATGATTTATACCAGAAACGACTATGATATAGTGTTTATTGAACATAATTGGTTATCCGATAAATGTCATCGTGGTCTGAAAAGGAATTTCTTTACCAATAGTTATTCCTTATGTCTATTAACTATGTTAGTATTTTAATGCTGAAGCATGAACAAAAATATAATTAGAGGGGAAAATTTCTCACTTAGTGTTGCCCCGCATGTATGCACGTGCTTCTCGTTTAAAAAAAGTACCCCCGCGTATATAGTATCGGGATGCCCTGTGTGTTTATAATCCCGTAGCGCAGTTCAAGATGTGTATGTAAATGGTCGGTCACAAGCGAAGTATATTTTAGCAGCTGGCCGCACGTGAGTTTACTCACTGCTATGGTTTGATTTGGTTTTGTGTGGTTTAACGCCATTTTTCATATCACGATAGGCTATACATGGTGGCTAGTATATTTGGTGGAGGTAGAGGAAGAGGTGAGATGTGTGAGTGATCTGTAAAGGAGAGCGCCTAAGACCACGCGTTCACCCGGGGCCCCACGCTACTATGAAAGGGAATCGTTGTCAAAATTATATGTGTATAAGCAACACATGTGACAAAGGTAAATGCCGAATTTACAAATTGATAAATTTCTTGCTATTATGCATTGATAATATGTATTGAGAAATTTATGAGCAAATGTAAAACTGGTTATTTTACAAAATGTTAATATACATAATTTCAATTATGAAATTCAAATCTTAATTTTTAGATCGGTCATGTGTATTTTTAAAAAAAGCGAAGTAACATTCTCATATCCTGATCTTTTTTGTTGGGATCCTGAAAAGTACAAATCTGATATGAAAAATTGACTAACCCAAATTTACAAAATATCTTTATATATATATATATATATATATATATATATATATATATATATATATATATATATATATATATATAAAAATTCTTTCAGACTCAAGCGCTTGACGAAGCAATGCTTTGAGTGTGAGAGTCGTGATCACCGAAAATATTCGTAAGTATGCCATAATAATAGTAATAATAATAATAATAAATACTCCCTAACTTCTCTGGTTTCTTACAATCCTTGTACTATCTTGATTAATTATCAAACGTTTCAAATCATGGGACTAGACTAATTCTCTTTAAAGGGACGTAACGTTTAGGAACCGAGCTCGTATTAGTCTAGTTTTACACATACACACACACACACACACGTTAGACTGTATATATGCGTGCTTGCGAGTATCCGAGAGAAGAAAAGTAGGAAATAACGGACGATTTCACCTGGTACTAAGCTTTGATAGATGACGAATCCAAAGCTACAAAACTTTTATAATACTTGACCACCTCGAATTGGAATAATATCACTGTTAGTGACATACAAAGATTGTTTTCACACTAATGGACTCTACCAAATACAATAGTCCTTTTGTGCAATAAAATTTTATTTTGAAAATCACAGCAGTGTTTGAAAGTTACGGCATACATAATAAAGATAGACATCAAAATCAAACAACAAAATCACAATAGGTAAGACTGATATAGCTAGAATATATTGATATAGATGGAATACATTTACAAATGCTAAGTAGATATAGGAATACACATATTGATTCAGTAAATATGTCAAAAGTAAACAGAATTTGTCTAAAATGGAAAGTAATTCATAGAATAAATGGCTGTAGAGATACTATTAAATTAAACTGGGTCAATGGTTAGAGAAGCCTAACTTATTTAGCTCCTCTTAAAGCTTATGTAAAACCTTTCCCTTGATGGTCGCATGTAAACGTAACACCGCACAACACAAACTTTTGGCTTTAATGGTTTACAACACTGATTTTCCGCAAGGTGTGGTTTAAGTTCCCGACTTGATTTATCACATGTAATATCTGTCAATACTGAAAGAAATAAAACAATATAAAAATACGTATATGTCAAATTTGGACACTACAGATTTAAAGCTGAATGCAGCATTTTCGGCAACTGAGAGAAAAGCTCTTTTGTACAGTATTTATTACTGTTTAGAGCGTTATTTACTTTGCGCATTGCCTATTTAAGAAGCATTTTTTAGGTGGTGAGAGTGGGGGCTAGGGAGGTAATAATATGGAAACTCCTGACCAATCCCAAATGTTCACATATTTAGCACTTAAATGAGTTTAACGTCAAAGTCAATTGTAGGTGTTTTATTGCATATAACTGTGAGTGCATCGTTTTGGTAATACATTTTCACTTTTATTAAATTGGTCCCGTATTCACGAAACTCCAAACGTTGCGTGAATCAAACGTTTAGCGCACTTATTCGCTTCAGCTAAGGAGAGGAAAGCTATTTTGTACAGTAGTTGTTACTGTTTTTAGCTTTTTTTAGTTTGCCCATTGCCATTTAGGAAGCATTTTGTTTGCCGACTATCATTCAAACAGGATGTACTACTTTCTTCCTTTTCATTGGTACATCCTAAAAGTTCAAAACTAAGCCATGGCTTATATTAGTTATTAGTTCGTCTTGCTGGACTCAAAATTGGGGTCTGCCTTACTTATCAGGTTAGATTCATTTACGAGTAATAGTCCGTTCTATCTGAGAAACGCAAAAGGAAAATAATAATTTGATGACAATATTAGTGCTATCTCTCGTGGTTACATGAGAGATTTTCACATATAGATGTCCACGTTTGTGTCTCTTCTGAGTACACACCAGTTTTTCTACATCATTTGCTTCTTTTCGAGAGTATAACATAATAAAAATGTGATGACATATTTTCGAGGCAAACCTTCTTGTAAAGCCGGCTAAATTTCGAATATTTGGGTATTAAAACTGCATCCAGTAGGTGAATTGAGCATCGTATATACATACATAGATGATTTAATTCTCAAGACTTCTTAGAAAACCTAGTAAATCTATACCAGATTCCCATGTTACAATGTTTGCCTTCATATCCAGTTCACTTTCGTTTCCTTTTAGAAGTCCAAGGCGCTGCATCTCTTTCCAAAGTTTAAAGTCTTTCCGTGGGCAGATATAATCCTTTTGCCGCAAAGTCAAAGCTGGGCAGAGGTCATTGTATCCATCACCGACATATACAACATGTATGAAGTCCACTCCCTCTTGCTCTCTCTTCTTTACATGTTCTTGCAGAATGTGACCTTTACACAAATTTTCTGTACTTATCTCACACCAGTCCTGCTCGTGGTATCGCTGAATTTGGAGGCAGCCAGAATTGTCAAAGTATGCTGGATTTGCGTACACTGCGTTAACAATGTTTGCGATCTTAGCATTTTCAATGAAACATTTAATGAATTCTGAGTTAGAATCTGAAATTATGATCACTTCAAAATGTTCATCATTTAAATACTGAAATAGGTCTTGAAATCCTGTAGTGAAGGGGAGTGTTTGGATGCATTTCAAAATGTCCTCTTTGTTTTTACCATTTTCATGCAGATATTTAAATATGGCACCCATGTATTCAATGAAGGCTCTAGGACTGTATTTCTTCTGTATTTGTCCGGGAATCCAATCACCAGGAGCTAGCTTTCTGACGGAGAGATCACTGTTCTCATCAACAATTGTGTAGTCGAAATCGAACGCAACTAGAATTTTCTCTGACATCTGCAAAGTCAAATGTTTAAAGTTCAATAAATAAACTGTTACAGCTATCATGACGCTCTCTTACACAAACAAACACACATATACTGATAACTTGTTCCGAGTAGGAATCGAGCCCGAGCCACTATGTATGGCAGATATCGCCCACCCAGCCATACAAGAGATAATACAAGGTTGAAAGTTTAAAAAGAAGGGCTTGCACACATAGGAAGAGGAAAAGGGGGAAAGGGGAGTTGGTTTGTATGCCTATCAGAGATGAACTCTTATATTCTCAGTCCCTTTAGATTTGAATACCAAATTTCTCAAATATATACAAATAAATTATCAGTATTACTACTATTATTTGACAAATGACATGTATAACGGAGTGGAAAGCATCGACAGAAAAAATCGACATGCACGATAGACAGATTGATAGCTAGATAGATAGATTGTGAAAAATACATCAAGAAAATAGCTCAATTGTTCCCAGGTACAGTATGTAAAATAGGAGTCGTTCCATGGAAACTTAACCCGAAGTTTAATGGGAAAAACTTGCAGCATTTTAATTCGTTTCGATCTTGTCGTGAATGAAACTTTTTTTAAGTTACATGGTAACTGTAATTTCAGATAAAGGTGGTGAAAATATTATGTAAAAATTTATTCGTCCACTTTTATCAGAAATTCTTTTTACTAAGCAGAATCTTTGGGAAGATTTAAAGTTATGAGCATTATCTATAAACATTAAGTCGAACGAGTTCGTGGAAAAATAAATCCGTTCTTGGCAAATTTATGGCGAAAAGTGTAGGTTGTAGTGTAACGGATGGCACGATTGTGGAAATAAGCTTATTTTTAAACTTTAAAAAGGAAACTGCAATTCCTCACAACATATTATAATAAAATGAGTTCACTGCTCATTACTGCCGATAAAAGCTATACAAAATGAAGCAGAACACCATAAAAATGGAAAAACAAAGCATACGATTATGTTGCAAAGGATTTGCTTTAACTGAGATGTTGTAATAATGACATGAATTGTTGAAAAAATTATTCCTTAACAAGAGAAAATTTACGTAAATCGTCAGGATATTTGAAAAGGGAAAGTTGGCTGATCAAGACTATGAGGGTAATTATCTACCAAAAACATTTAACTAATTTTGATGACGGAAAAGCAACAGTTAGGGATACTATCGAGAAACGGACATGAAAAACCCAAACAAAACCTCGATGAAAATAAACAAATAATATGACCAAAGATATATTTGAAAATATAAATATCAATAGGACTCCACTGTCCTTACCAGACAACAGAGGTATGAAATCTATGCGAGACGCAAAGAAATAACATTAGCAGCCACACTTCTGATTTCGAGCCGGACCTGAGAACCGAATGTCCTTTGATGACAGAAAGGAAATGATACATCTCATCAAATTGTATATTTATTCAAAACGACAATTAACTACTGAAGGAGAAAGAGAAAGTATAATTCTACAACATTAATATATTGACACCAGCCCCAATAAATAAATAAATACATAATCAACAGTTACAAGAAAACAATGTCTAAATGTTTGAATATCTAAATACCTGTAGGAAAGGATAGTCTCCAGAATGCTGTAAATACTTGCCTTTCACAGTGAATAAGTTAGGCATTAGGAATAGATGCCAAACAAATCATTCACACATTTTATCCGAAACTAAATGTACGTTATAATCTGTACTATTTCTACCTGATGTGATTTGATATAATCTTCCTAATACATTATTCAGTAGTAGAGGCGCATGTACGCATGAAACCTTACTTCAAACAGCATGCTATGAATGTTTAAACAAGTCTTATGTCTTATGCAAAACGGGTCTAATATGTTAATGAGTTAAAAAAAATAATTAAGGTTTTAAGTTCAAGTTGACTTATGTACAGACATCTAGATACAACAGAAATAGAAATAGCTTTACCTTAGACGTACAGTTTTCCTGATTATCTTTATCTCAGTATTTATATTTCATTGAGGGTTGGAAGAGCAAACCGTTTATATAGCCCATGTACGTGAAAAAGGCTGACGACATGGTAATATTTAGTTCCAAATTTATATTAATTGCATGAATAAGCCAGTTTTTCCAAAATAGTAAATAGATATAGGTAACTATAAATACTGTCAATACTTCCACTTTCGTTTTTATTTATTGTTTGCCAATTTTGAATATTCAGCCTGAATGGGTATTATCAGTCTCGATGTTTCTTTATTTGGTTTTTTAAATTGCAAACTTTCTTTGTATCATATTATATAGTAAAGACGATTAAGATTTTAGAATTTAAAGCAAACATTAACATTACAATGAGAAGTACATTCTCCGATGTTAGTTTGTAACATTGTAAGAGCATGACACACATATATTTATAACTCTGTTCCTAACTAGCTACAAATTTAGCTTCGACTACATACCTTTCTAACTTGTATAAAGTACCCATATTTTGAAGTCTATCCTGATCATTGCTTGTGATTCATTAGCTTCTAGTGCCAACAACATCGGATTACGGTTGCACTCGTTTGTACGACGGTCGAGCTGTGTAGATTATTTCTCTCGTACGATAAAGAAAAATCGCAGGTGAAATATATAAATCTATTACAAAAATAAATTTCACCACTTTCTCGTCTTATAAGCATTTTGTGACACTTTTTAAATTTTGAAAGAATACAATAAATAAAAACAACGGCGTGTAAGAAAAGTGGCATTATGTATCAGCTAAAAGACAATTCCAACATTTGCTAAAGATTTTCTGTTTGCTTGAACAAAGAACACACACAAAGTTGTTCACAAAATCGGATTATTGACAAATATCTTCGCTATTGTCTATACTCTCTTACGGAAACACATCAGTGCCAACTGAAGCTAGTACGATAAATATTAGAAATATTGTCATTCATTTTGTAAATATTTATAACAATTGCGAATATTTGTAATCCTTTTTTGTGGAGTTATTGTCATGTCATTGTATATGGCTGGCTGGCTGGATTTATGTTAGTATTAAGTATTTTCTTGCGTTTATATTATGTATGTGTATGAAATGTATGTGGTCATTTACTAGGTAGTTAGCTAGGTATTCAATAAATATATGTACCATTATTTAAATCAAACAGTGAAGTTATGAACGTTGATCATACATACATACTCAATGTCTTTAAAATGTTGATTTTGGTTTGATTTTAAACATTTTTATTGCATATATTAGGAAAGCAAAAGTGTTAGACACAAGTTCTTCCAGCTTAGAATAGCCGATCCCATAACAAATACAAAACACGTACTATTTCATGGATCAGGTGAAACTTACAAAGAAAATTGAAATGATATTTGAAATAGTGTAAGAACTTGAATGATCTAAAGCAAGCATTGTTTGAGGTGCGATATTATAAAGGAATAAAGAAAGGTGAGGCCCCATGTGATAATAGGTCGCACACAAATTTATAGATACATCTATGCAAATATGTGAACAGTTCTTATAGTATTGAACTTTATACTGGCATCCCTGGACGAATAAATTTAATCATATTTGGATTGTAGTATAATAGCTTCGAATACATGTAAACATATATGATCACAGATATATAGACATATACACACATATAGACATAAATATATATGCATATGCAAACAGATATACATGTATACATGCATAGATACTCATGCATATACATCTATATACATACATTCACACATGCATGCGTATACGCATATGCAGATACACATACACGACTGCATAAACATGCATACTAACACACATATATGTATATCGCTTAGTCAAATGATGATCGGCGGAGAAAAAACCAAGGAAATCCCTTACGGAAAAAAATATTATCCGACTTGTGACTACTTTTAAATACATATGTATGCGTTTTTATATGCAAACATACATACATACCAATAATTATTGCGAATATTCGCAAAGAAATTAATTTACCAAACGTATGGCGGATATTCGCAAATGTTTTGCGAATATTTTCAATAATACATTTTTTCGGACCGTCTCGGCTTTCACTTATATGGTTCAAGTCTCTGTTGTCTATTAAGGAAGAATAAACTTGATCTGTCATCGGTAATAAACTAGATCTGTCAGTGTTGAATAAATTTAATCTGTCAGCGTTAAATCAATTTGATCTGTCAGCGTTAAATAAAGCCGATCTATCAGCGTTATGTGGGGTAAATCTGTAGTTGTTGTTCATATATGGATGCATCTGGATACAACGCTTCTGATGAAACAGAAATAGAAAACATGTACACGCCAGTGATTTCCTCTACACTTATCGAATGTTACCAAGCATAAGATCGAACCTGTTTACTCATTAGTTTATCATATTTTCATTTAGTACAAACTAATAAATGAATTTGAAGGTGAGGGCGAGTGCTCAAATGAAAACTTTTGAAATATAATTATCAGGTTCAATTTACATATTCGCGTAAATGATATAGGGTATGCATGCATGTATTTCAAGTATGGTGTTATTAGTAGTATAGAGATGGTAAATTCTGGTGCAGTTACTATAGTCTTTTTGAGTGATTTTTTTGTTTTTAACTTACGAATGAATAACGACTAAGATACAAAATTTGAAATGTAATTATTCAATTATAACTCAAACTAAAAACTGAACAATCACTTTTTAAGATAATGACTTCTCTATATTTCGCCATCTGTATACTACTGTGCTGAAATGATAAAAAGACTGTGCCAGTGATGTTCTCTTTCCCCTTCATAACACTTATAAAGATGTTTAATTTTTTTAGACCGCGCATGCGATGTTCTAGTGCTACTGCATGAGTGCATATGTACGCTTAAAAAAGGACTCTGTACTGGTAGACTGTACACAGCAAAAGTTGCAACACAGGAACAACTACACGAAATCACTTTATTTTGAATTATATTTTAGAGGTGACACAAGTATAAAAGGTAGCCTGCTTCAGCTACAAAAGTCAACAGAAATATTACAAAAATAGCATAAAAATTATTCCCGTAAAAAACCTGTTATTTCCATTTTAAAACATATATTAACTAGTTTAAATGGAAGAACTCACAAATAAAGTTATAAAAACTTTAGTGATGATTATTAGAGCAAAAGATAGAATAATTTTCAGGTATCAGATATTTACGTTTACAACAGTGATTTATTTTTCTATATGTATTTAGCGCATTTCTCAATAATATTTTATATGTCTCTCACTAGGTCTTTCTTTTGATTTTTCAAGTGCTAAAATTGCAGTATTTGCTTTTTCAGTAGCATTAGGATCATCGGCTGATATGCTGTCTGGTTTATCTTCAAGCTAATCTATTTGTTGAGATACATTTTTCAATGTACTTTCAATGTACTTTTTTGTTGACTAAGTTTTATACTGTGTTACTCTATCGGATTAGATAAAATATTGTGAACGGTCTCTCTCTTTCTCTTTAAGGATTGGCATTAAATTATATTCACTTGCAAACTTAACTTACTCAGACTTCCCTTTAGACTTTTAATTTCATCAATTATTTTATCTGCATTTTCCTTATTGCATGTGTTGTCTAGAGGGTTATATGGCCCTCCTTTGGTATAGAAAGGTGTGTCATTATTTTGTTATTGTTTCTTTTTTTCTTCAGTATTTTTTGGTTTATTCTTCTTAGATTTCATTAGCAACTACATTAGATACTTTGGTAGGTAATATGTTCACATGAACAATATTTACTTTTTGTAGTGTACCTGGTACAGCTTGAGTAACGTCAGATACTGTTCTAGAAACTCCTAGCGAATCTCCTTTAGGAACTGATTTAGGATCTGATTTAGGTAATGTTTTAGGAATTCCTAGCAACATTCTTGAGGCCTGGAGTTCTTGAGGCTGTGAAGTTTTGACAGTCTCTTTCCTCTTATATAACTGAACCCGATTTCCATGCATTGCTGTCTCCAGTCCATGCAGGATGGATGCTCCTTTCTTATTTACATATTGTATTGTGTAAGGGCCATTCCAACAACCACTAAGTTTACCTCTTTTTCTGGTGCCTTTTCTCGTGTTATGGACCAAAATTTCGTCCCCAAAGTTGAAATGCACTTCCTTCACCTTGGCGTCATAATATTTTGTTTCTGTTTTCTCTCGGCAAACGTAATATTATCCGCTGCCTCCTCTCTATTGCATGACAAATTAATGAATGCGTCACATCCGTTCCTCAAGGAGTCATCTGCCGATTCTGCTTCTGCTCTTGAACAAATATCTAATTCCACAGGCAGTCGAACGTTTCTGCCATACACTTGGAAAAATGGGGTTTTCTTGGTGGACGCCTGTTCCGCCGTTCTGTATGCAAACATAGTGTATAGCAATATCTCATCCCAGTCATTTTGTTTTTCATTGACGTATTTAGATAACATGCTACATAGTGTCATATTATATCTCTCAGTTTGTCCCCCAGTTTGTGGGTGATAGTGCGAAGCAATACGGTCATCGATTTCTAGTTTTTGGCAAAGTTTTTCATTCAGGTTATTATAATGAGCACTTCAGGGGTACCATGATCGCAAACAAACTTAATAAAAACATTGCGAATGTTTTCTGCTGTCTTCTTTGCTTCAACTTCCATCCATTTTGTCAAGTATTCAGTGAAGACAACAATGTGTATGTTACCTGATAACAAATAGAGAATAACAATATCGTATATTCTCGATTGGTTTCAGTGAATACCCATGGCGTACACCATGAGATGTATAAAAGTGAGAACAAGATAACATTGAGGCAAAGCATAAAATCTCCCGCAACAAAGTGTTGTAGTGACTAAATATAGGTTCAATTACATTGATAGATATCTCGTGAAACGCTGCCATACACCTGATCATAATAGATGGATGCAGTTCGTCTGTCTCCGTTCCAGGCATAAAACCTTGAAGGCAACTCATTATGTCTCAAATAACCACTCAACTCTCTCATGTTGGTCACAAACTTATAAAAAATAGTACCTGTATACAGTACTCGATATAAATCTGAAGATAAAATGTTTGAAAAGACACCCAAATCTTGATTAATTTGATGCAGCTGTGCATTGAATGTGTTGTCGACATTGGTTGAAAATTGATTGTAAGAAAAATAAGGAAATACATGCAATGGAAGTGTGCCGCAACCCACTGTAATGTGCAAATTCTGCACAACCCTGCTGCAAACTTGCTTAAATGTTTCTTACTATTGTTAGTCGTTTGGAGGTAGGGAAAAAAAAGATTTTGGATGGCCAACGTTGTTATTGCCTAGGCTGAAATGCGTATTTGCCGCTAAGTTGCAAAGAATTATGGGATCGTCAGCATCCGGGGCGTCAGAGGTCCTATAAAGGAAATCTACATCAGGACTTGATTCTTTTTTAATTTTCACTCTTGAACTTTATCAAGCAAATGCTAAAATACGAAATTACTTACTCATTCTTAATAACATGTTGAAAAAAATATCTTTTGGGTGAATGAAAAAGACAAAAAAGAGATATCGCCTTGCTTTGTTTTCCCCAAGGCGTCCTGGAATTGAGCATTGGTAGGAAGCAATTATTTCTTTAAAACAACATATTAAATCGTGCAATTAAAATATTGACTATATATCAATAAAAGTATTTTTCAACTCTGACGATTGTTTTTTTATTGATACGTAACAAATATTTATGACAGGCGACAATAATCCGTCTCTTGGGGGTAGCATCTTGGTTACCCCCACCCGCACCCCCACCGCACCCTCGACTCCCTGTGCACTTGAACATTGTTTCCATTTACTTCAATATTTTGCAGTTTTTCTGGAACAACACACTACCTTTTCATTTCCTGGAACTCCCTGTGTTCCAAAGTTGCTGGATCCTCCCCTCAATCTATCTCTTAAAAGTAGCTCACCCCTAGATCGTGTTAAGTACTTTCAAAGCAGAGTAGTTTGCACTTCAAGGTTTCGTACTGGAAGGATTTGTTTCTTTCTCTCCGTTTTTCTATGTATTTATGTATGTATCTTTCTATCTTTATTTTTTTGTTCTTTATTTTCTTATTTATTATTTTTCATTGTGATTTATTTGTTTAAGTTGTGTGGTCCCATCGCAACAGATGAAAGATGAAATATGGAAATAAAAAGCTGTGTTTGTAATAAGTTTATATTTTACGATAAAAGATCACATCGGGTAGCTTTATTCTGTTTTAAAAGTGTGGTAAGGGATGTTCTGTTTCGGTTAAACAGAAATACGGTATGAAAATGCTAAAAAAAAGCGACTTGCCATATATGTAGCCATTGTTAAAATTGTTCGATTAATTGCAATGAAATGTTAAGAACATATCGGAGAAAGATATGTATAAATTTCATCACTATACATGTTTTCCGTTGATACTTTTTCTTTCTCCTTCAATAATTAATCGTCGTTTGAATAAAAACACAATTTTGATGAGATGTGTCACTTCCTTTCTGTCATCGATGAACATTCTGTCCTCAGTACCTGCTCAAAATCAGAAGCATGTCTGTTGATTTCTTTCCTTAAGCATTTTTCTACGCCAAGCATCGGTTGAATACCTCTGTTATTTGGTAAGAACATTGCAATCTAATTGATAAGGATATTTTCAAGTATGTCTTTGGTCATATAATTATATATTTTCTTCAGGGTTTCTTCGGATTTTCGTTTCTTTTTCTCAGTAGGTCCACTAACTATTGGTTTTCTGCCAACAAAACTAGTCTAAGATCTGTTTTTGGGTAGATAATTACCCCATCCCCGTGTTTTCACAGCCTTCTTGTGCTTTTCTATCATCCGGACGATTTAAAACCTCTTGAATCTTGCTAAGAAATACTTTCCCCACAATTGATCTCATTCTTACAGCCTCTCAGTTCAAGCAAAATCTTGTCAACATAATCTTATATACTCCTATATACACATTGAAAAATTCGTTCTGTTTTTCTTTCTTTCCTTTTTTCTTTCAAATGCCTCCAACGTGTTAATGAGATAAAAAGAAAATCACTAAAGTTGTAAGTTCAAATAGATTTCTGAACAGACAACTAGAGACAACGACAGAGATAGAAATTTCTTTACTTTAGACGTATTGTTTACCTGATTATCTTTTAGCTCAGTATTTATTTCTCATTGAGGATTGGAAAAGCAAACCGTTTGCATAGCCCATGGAAAAAGGATGACAATAGGGTATATTTAGTTCCAAACTTCTATTAAATTCAGGAAGATTTTGGAGGGTTTTCGAAACCGTGAATAGTTATATAGAATTTCACAAAATAATGGAACTTTAACCATACATACAAACATACATACATGCTCAATGTCTTGAAAATATTATCTGACATGTGACTACTTTTACATACATATGTGAGTACGTTCCCATATACATCCATCCATCCATCCATACATACATACATACATAAATACATGCATGCATGCATGCATGCATACATACATACATACATACATACATACATACATACATACATACATACATACATACATACATACATACATACATACATACATATACATACGTTGATTAACTACTGAAGGAGAAAGAAAAAGTATAATCGGAAAACATCTATACATTAACACCATCTCCAATAATAACTAAATAAATAATCAACAGATTAAAGGACAAGCACATATGAAAATATAGTAAAAGTTCCCTTTATTTAATGGTTTCACGATGTAGACTACAAAGATATTTTTCTATTTTCAAAATACGCGTATCTTCACACCAAAATAAAATTTGATGAAATTTAAGTAATATTCTAGATAGAAAAAGAAGTAAAAACTAATTACATTTTTAAATTTGGAAAATGTAATTTCAACTTCTTTGTGGGAATCATTTACATTGAATGTAAATATTATCTAACTATAACATATCTAACTTATTTGGCACGCTGACGATGTAATAATGATATAGGAATATATGAATATATCGGTAAACAAGATGACTATAAGAAAAGGAGGTTACTATACACAATCAGCAAATCTGCAGCATAAACACAACAATGACTAAATGTTTTTTGAATGTCTTGCTCCGGGTACTAAAGGATAGTCTACAAAATACTATAAATACTTGTCACCAAGACAAATATGATCATTCGTAAATTTTATCTAATTTTAAATACACGCTACATTCTGTCACATTTCTACCTGATATGGTTCAAAATAATCTTTGTAATAAGTTTGCTCGGTAGAAGAGAAAAAAAATCGAGGCGTCTATATCCCTGAAACCTTACTCCAAATTGCATGCGATGAATGTTTAAAAAGTCACAAATTTTATGCCTGCCCCCCTCCCCCCCCCCCCACCAAAAAAGAGAATATAACAAAACTGGTTCTAAATTGTTAAAGAGCTAAAGGAAGTCGCTAAAGTTGTAAGTTAACTTAGATTACAGACATCTAGGGACGACAATAGAGTTATAAATTCGTTATCTTGGTTGTACTCTTTACCCGATTATACGGCATTTATTTATGATTTTGGGATGGATCCGAATATTGTTGATATACCCTTCAGCTTAACTTTATTTAACCAATATATGATAAATGGGTGACGACAGCGAAATATTTAGCTTCAAATCTGTATTAAATGAAAGAGGATTTTGGAGGGTTTTTCTAACCGTGAACACATGTAGAGCTATTTATATATATTTATTTCTCCTACTATGTAATATTCCAAAAATAGTAAGTATACACAAGTAATTGTCAGTACTTTCAATACTACACATTCGTTGTAATGTAGTGCTTTCCAATTTGTATATCACTGAATGTGTATTATCAGTCTCAATACTTTTTTACTTAAACAAAAAGAAAACAAAAGTTCATTAGATCACATTCTTTAGCAAAGTCGTTAAAGATTGTAGAATTTATAACAAACACTACAACGGGAAGACGAAAAATCTGAACATTCGCCGATGATAGTGTCAAACATTATAAGAGTATGACACATATATTTATAACTGTTTTACTAACTATAACAAATGCTACAAATATAACCTCGACAACATACTTACATACTTATATATATATATATATAAATATATATATATATATATATATATATATATATATATATATAGAGAGAGAGAGAGAGAGAGAGAGAGAGAGAGAGAGAGAGCGGGGGGAGAGTCAGCACCGTGTTATGCGCTAGGCCAAATATGTCCTGTGCAGCTGATCACTCTGGAACATGACCCAAGTTGAAGATGTAATACTGCCATATATCATTCATACATGGAAGATTCATAAAGTAATATTAAATGGAAAATCCAATAGCTGGAAGAATACTGGGTCTAAGACTGAACATTGAGATAGTATTACTACTGCACATGATGACTTTGATCTGAACCACTGCAAGGTAAAATATACAATCCCAATTACAAGCTTAGTGTTAGTCCTTAGAAGTCTTGAAATAAAAACAAAAAAAAAATATTTAAAAAGACATACACCAAAACTCTCAACCATAATTGAGATGATTATTAAGACACGAAATGTGTAAATATTGAATGTTATTTCATATTCCATAATGTATATTAATATAAATCATTGTATTCATTGTTATCGATACAATTATTGACTTTTTTGGTCAAAACATTGAAAATTCAGACGCTGTTCTGAACTGGTGCAAATACTATACTTTGAAACCCAAAGTACCCATATCTTGACCTCTATTCTGATCATTATTTGCATTTCACTAGAGTCGAGTGTCAACAACATCGGATTACTGTTGTACTCGCTTGACCGACGGTCGATCTGTGTAGATTATTTATCTCGTAAGAAAAATTGTACGCGAGATATATAAATATATTACAAAAAGTAAATTTCGCCACTTTTCCGTCTTATAATCATTTTCTGACACTTTTTACATTTTAGAAAAATTAAATTAAATTAGAACATAATGACGTATAATCGAGAAAGAGTGCATTATATATCAGCTAAACGACAATTCCTACTGAAAATGTTCTGTTGTTTGCTTGAAAAATGAATGCACAAAAGGTTGTTCCCAAAGTCGAATTAATAAACAAAATCTTTGTGCCATCTAAATTTAGTAAGAAAAAATGGGAATATTGACAATAATTTTGCAAATATTTGTAAAAATTGCGAATATTTGGAATGTTTACTGTGGAGTTATTGTTATGTCAATATGTATGTTGGTCAATAGTATGTATGTATGTATGTATGTATGTATGGACATATGAATGCATGCATGCATGCACGCACGCACGTCTGTACGTGTGTATGTATGTATGTATTTCATTATATCGGTCTTATGTAATTCAGTATGTGTGCATGAATTTTTGCTGTGTTTATATTATGTATGTGTATGAAATGTATGTGGTCATTTACTAGGCAGTTAGCTAGATATTCAATAAATATATGTACCATTATTTGAATTAAACAGTAAATATAGGAATTAGAATTTAACAATAATGGAACTGTAACTATACATACATGCATACATACATACTCATACTAAATTTATAATACTAGGAATACTTCAATAATTATTTTTTTCGCTCAAATTCGAGTCGAAGAGCAAAAAAAAAGTTGTTCTTTTTCTAGTGAATGAAAGTTACCATAAAAGTACGCAATATTTCATACAGTTCTTGTCATTTAGCACCAAAGATGCGTGAACTTAAGTTCTAGTGTAATTAGTGTTATTTATCACAAATTAGCTAGTGCTATGTAGCATATTTAGCATAAATTAGCAAGTTAGATATGGGTACCTTTTAGATCATTCGTGTTTTCTAGTTAAATAGTAAATCAATGTTCGAATTATAATCATACATCAAGGAATATGTTGAATTCAGCAATGCGCGTGAAGACGAAGAAACATACACACACACAAAAAGAAGGTAGGGTAATTTACTGCATTGAGGAACACCTTGAGTAGCTCTTCAACTGCTGCAAATAATTTACCAGCAAGAACAGCAACAGAAGAATTTAAGGTTAAACTTGCTGTCAGATAACAACGAAGATAAACAACAAGAAAAAAAAAAAAAGAACAACTTGAGATGGAAAATATTTTTAAAGAAAGTCCATTCAAAGTAGACAAGAAAATTTGAATATATATATATGTACAATTTGGCTTTGAATCAGTTTAACATTTTGATTGAAAACGTAGACCTCTATTATCAAAATCTTGATATCATACAAGAAATCTTAGACAAGTTAGCTGTTTTGGAAGAGATATAAGACAGCAAGTTAAATAGGTTACTGAAGAATTTTAAAAAAATAATACAGAATAATTGTTAGGTGGAGAAACAAGTATTATGAAAAATAACAAGGATTTTTAAAGTGTATGTCATGGTCTACTTATGTACGCATGATTGTATCTACCTTGTTACTAAATCTGTTGAGCCAAAGCCTAATGGGGTTGTTACAGTAACTGAAACCAAAAATGGAAGAACCGATCAAACCAAAAGTACGTGTCACCTGTATATTACCACAATAGTTCGATCCCTAATCTGTTATACCTTTTTTAATAATAAATAAGTGGTGAAATGATAAAATGCAACCAGCATGATATATCATTCAGTGCTCGATACTGCTTTCATCGTTTCGTGTAGTATATTTGCTACACAAAATTGTTGAATTTCAAAATTTCACCACCATACACACAATGTTTTGAAGAGATGATAAAGCGAATTCTACCAGTAGGTTTTGATGGGTAAACCAATGACTACTTGATTAGTAGTGGCATGTTGCCTGATAAGATTCTACCATAAGCAGTATAGTCTATGAGTGTACAACTATCAGAGGGTCTTTTTGCTATCTTGAAGTTTTGAAAGTACATATTGACTCGTGCCTCTTCAGCCTCTTCAACTAGTGCGTTTATTTTTCTAAATTCATATATTTTTATAAGTGTCGTGTAGGGGTGTAAGTACATCCCAAGAGCAACATTTTTATAAGTGTCGTGTAGGGGTGTAAGTACATCCCAAGAGCAACATTTTTGTAAGTGTCGTGTAGGGGTGTAAGTACATCCCAAGAGCAACATTTTTATAAGTGTCGTGTAGGGGTGTAAGTACATCCCAAGAGCAACATTTTTATAAGTGTCGTGTAGGGGTGTAAGTACATCCCAAGAGCAACATTTTTGTAAGTGTCGTGTAGGGGTGTAAGTACATCCCAAGAGCAACATTTTTATAAGTGTCGTGTAGGGGTGTAAGTACATCCCAAGAGCAACATTTTTATATGTGTCGTGTAGGGGTGTAAGTACATCCCAAGAGCAACATTTTTATAAGTGTCGTGTAGGGGTGTAAGTACATCCCAAGAGCAACATTTTTATAAGTGTCGTGTAGGGGTGTAAGTACATCCCAAGAGCAACATTTTTATAAGTGTCGTGTAGGGGTGTAAGTACATCCCAAGAGCAACATTTTTGTAAGTGTCGTGTAGGGGTGTAAGTACATCCCAAGAGCAACATTTTTGTAAGTGTCGTGTAGGGGTGTAAGTACATCCCAAGAGCAACATTTTTGTAAGTGTCGTGTAGGGGTGTAAGTACATCCCAAGAGCAACATTTTTGTAAGTGTCGTGTAGGGGTGTAAGTTCATCCCAAGAGCAACATTTTTGTAAGTGTCGTGTAGGGGTGTAAGTACATCCCAAGAGCAACATTTTTGTAAGTGTCGCGTAGGGGTGTAAGTACATCCCAAGAGCAACATTTTTGTAAGTGTCGCGTAGGGGTGTAAGTACATCCCAAGAGCAACATTTTTTGTAAGTGTCGCGTAGGGGTGTAAGTACATCCCAAGAGCAACATTTTTGTAAGTGTCGTGTAGGGGTGTAAGTACATCCCAAGAGCAACATTTTTATAAGTGTCGTGTAGGGGTGTAAGTACATCCCAAGAGCAACATTTTTGTAAGTGTCGTGTAGGGGTGTAAGTACATCCCAAGAGCAACATTTTTGTAAGTGTCGTGTAGGGATGTAAGTACATCCCAAGAGCAACATTTTTGTAAGTGTCGTGTAGGGGTGTAAGTACATCCCAAGAGCAACATTTTTGTAAGTGTCGTGTAGGGGTGTAAGTACATCCCAAGAGCAACATTTTTGTAAGTGTCGTGTAGGGGTGTAAGTACATCCCAAGAGCAACATTTTTGTAAGTGTCGTGTAGGGGTGTAAGTACATCCCAAGAGCAACATTTTTGTAAGTGTCGTGTAGGGGTGTAAGTACATCCCAAGAGCAACATTTTTGTAAGTGTCGTGTAGGGGTGTAAGTACATCCCAAGAGCAACATTTTTGTAAGTGTCGTGTAGGGGTGTAAGTTCATCCCAAGAGCAACATTTTTGTAAGTGTCGCGCAGGGGTGTAAGTACATCCCAAGAGCAACATTTTTGTAAGTGTCGCGTAGGGGTGTAAGTACATCCCAAGAGCAACATTTTTGTAAGTGTCGTGTAGAGATACGAGAACATTGATAGGGGCATTCTATTTTTCTAAAATCATACATATTTATAAGTGTCATGTTGGGGTACGAATGCATCGGAAGAGAAGTCAATTTTCTGAAGTAATACACTTTTATAAGTGTCGTGTAGGGGGTACGAGAACATGGCTGGCACAATCGTTTTATCATTGAAGCATATTAGAATAGACAAGGTAGATTCTAGAGAGGTCACTATCGTTTGTTGTTGTTTGTTTAGTCATTTTTTTCAGTTTTGTTAATTTTCTTTGAAGTTGTAATTGAGCCACTTACTTTTTCAAATTGTCTTTCTTGTCGCAGCTAAGCTGTCACAACATCTTTAAAGTTTTGTATTTTAGTGGGGGTTTTTTTTCGTAAATTAAAAATTGAAAAATCACCCAAAGAAATGATGGTGACTGCCCATACATACTCAATCTATATTGTTTATATGTTATAATCCAGGACACATAGTTTTCGATAACTATATACGGTGTATTGTTTGCAATCTAATGCACGATGCAGATTTATTGAAGTCATATAAGTCAGAAAGGGACTGCCAGTAGTGAATTACATGTTTCTTCTTGGTACAGCTTCATATACAACCTTTTTTTGCGCTTTACAACTATTTTTCAAATATGTCGAACCTTAGTGTTCCTTGTGCTAAAATGTTTTATTGTGTTGTTCTACGGAAAAAAAGGACGTTGACTCATTATAGGTGTTGGTCAATTGTTTACTTTGCTTTTCTAATTTTTAAAAGTCTCCAATAAAGACAGCATATGGCTCAGAGTGACGTATGCACTGTTGCGGAAAATGCATACTCGTACGAGTCTGTCAACGTCATGCAAAATACTCTTCTTTTAAATTAAAACTTTTGAAAGAAGTGTTGTGTTAAAGCAATACATTTAGAGGTAAGACGCAAGCACACAAATTTGATATCAGGGAGATCGTAAAAATAATTGGAAAATTTGTTTGCATTGTTCAAGAATTTTGTGCATAAGTATCTTGAGACTTACTCATCAGAGATCAATCTTTGCGCGTGCGTATCCACTTCGCGCATGGACACGGAGAGATTATGATTAAGTTCAAATGTAATGCTATATAAGAGATCAGCCATCGTGATTTCAGAGATTATTGGGCAAAAGAGTATTTCTAATCATTGCTATAACTTAAAGATCAGATATGGACAGTCTAACTCTTCATTAATTATAACGGTATATTTCGGGGATTCTGTTGGAGTAAATTTTATCGGAGGAATGGATTGTCAATCTACTCATAATGTTCTAAAAAAAGCAGGAAAAATTCACATTTTGAAGATGTTCTCCATAACTGACCTTTAATTATTAACGTCTCATCAAGGCTTACCATGTGTACAAGTACTCGTGGCACATTCATACAAAAACAGTCGATAAGCAGAGCTGTTTTAATTTAGAATTTTAAGTCGCTTTAATCAATATATTGATAAAAGAACCTAAATGAACATTACAGCATTATATAGAAGAAGAAGGAAAAACCACATGCAATGTAAGGAGAAAAAAAATATTATACACACGTTGATTAGTCCAATTGTATCAAAACTAACACCAATCACGACAATCCAAGTTTCATCAAGTTCATGGACCTAAATTTTCTGGCTCAATGTGCAAAATGTTTCCAGATTTTCTTTTCCTGGCGCATCGGGCATCTTGCCTTTTAAAATAGTCAGTGATGTAGGCTCGATATACATTTTCATACAGGCATGATTTACGTATTTAACCAAGTATAATTTTTCCCCCTCAATATGTAACATTTATTTTATGAAAAGAAGGAGCAACAGTTACCTTTGGCTCTTGATCTCAACAATTTATGTCACCAATGACTAAATTTAGAAACATGTTTTTAATTAAGCATTAATTAGTCGTGTGGTTCTTAATGCATAAATTGCACAAAAACACTTGGATGCGGAACTTATTAGCTAGTAACATATATGTAGCAAACAGCTTTCTCTTTTTTTTCTTTCTTTTTTTGCGCGCTATATCCCAAACTGAATTACTTGCTGTGAAATCAAGTATCAGCATAGAAATTCAACCAACTCCAATTAAAACAGTATATGTACACCCGCGTTCGGTGATACGGTGATATTGGAAGCTTTCCTATTCTTGTCTGGTATAGATATTAAACATCTTTTAATTAAGTTTGATATTGCAAGAAACCTCAAGCGTTACCTGGTTTGGAGGAAATGCAAGTTTAATTTCCAAACTCCTTTGCTTTCAACAACTCCACCCATTTCAGCGTGCACAGACAAATAAGTTCAAGCAAAGTGTATCCAGATGTTTTGGAAATTAGGTAAATAGGCTTTGATGCTTTGATGTTTTCTTTCATGAGCTTCCGAAAGAACAACAGAGGAGTCTCAAGTTTACTTTAAAAGTCCTGACACTAAAAAAGCAATTTGAAAATATAATTACAAATCTGCAGTCACAGATGAAAGATTGTCTTCACGATTTAAACAAAAAAACAAAAAAAAAAAAAAAACGAATCCGAGGTTTTTAAGAAGCATACAAGTAACATTTAAAAACATATAACTCTGAGTACAGGAAAGTCTCCAGCGGACAAATTTTGCAAAACCTGAACACCATGTACAAATTGTTTCCTATGAAATTGTATGTGTCATGATATACGTAGTGAGCAAATTGTTTTGCTTTGGTAAGCATGGTTTGAGCCTGACAATGCCCGTGGACACAGCATGGTAGTAACAGCTTCTATTTGGAGACTACGTTGTACATGTTAGGAAGACTTGTGAGAATACAAAATGTATACAAAGAATACAAAGGCGAGATACGAATCTGCCGTCGATGCTCAGAAAAAGTGGAACTTTCTGGTAGAATCTATCAAATCAACTTTTAGATACCGGGTGATGATGACAGTCTGACAATGGATTGGTAATCTGGAGCAACCTGCTCTGCAACATAACCGGCTGTCAAAGGAGTGCCTTCGCCGTCAATACGATCGGTACCACTTTTTCGGGTGAAAAGAAAATAGTAACATTTTTAAAAAGCTGTTCCGCTATTATTAGCTAAAACAGAAAAAAAAATATATTATACTTGTCCTTTATAAATCTAACTCCTTCCTTTTATGCACACATTATCAACTATTGTCAGCTTCCAATCCGTTATAAATTGTACCCTACCTTCATTCTTTGAAAGAATTTACCTGGCAGAATTACAAGAATTTACCTGGCAGAATTACATTTTACCTGAGAATTATTTTTAGGGTAAATAAGTAGTAGGGTGGGGTAACTGGGGGTCGTTTGGGGCACTATGGGGTCCTACGGGAGTTTAACATGGCTGGGGCACTATGGGGTCCTACGGGAGTTTAACATGGCTGGGGCACTATGGGGTCCTACGGAAGTTTAACTTAGCGGGTGGTTGAACCGTAATGTAGTGACGAAGACAACCACGTTTACTACCATCAAAAAAGGGGTGGAGGGGTGGGGAGGTGTTTTGATAGTAGTAGACGTGGTTGTCTCCGTCACTACATTACGGGGGGAGGGAAATAGAATTAATCTTTCTTGAAAAAGGGTGGTCCTGATAAGGACCGTTGGTTTGTTTTTTGGTGGAAGAGCTTTTATTATTGGTTTAAACATCTTCTCCCTGGCTTTGCCCTCCTACACGCAGGGCAGCTCCCCCTCCAGGTTTCTTCTTTTACCTTCTTGTTGAAGGTTAAAAAGAAGGGCGGATGGTCCGCTTCAAACTCCCACTCTTCTTGAAGCATGGGGTGGGGTTTAATTGGAATATTTCTCTCCCTCTTTTGTTCTTCCTTCTTTATCATATCTTGGATGACATGAGATAGTACATCCAAGATTTGCTTAATCTGCCTCAGGTTTCTCAAGCTAGTCATTTTTTTTGGGGTAGCTTAACCGGTGAAGACGTGGTTTTAATATACTAGAAGCGCGGACGTGAAGGAAAACATCCCTTACACCTAAAAAACAAAAAAAACATTACCCCACTCCCCTGCGTCTGACGTCATTCGTTCTACGTCATTCTTGGCTTCGCGGAGTTTACACTCCATGAACCCTGACTCTAAAAAGCGCGGACCTAAAAGAGACTACTTTTGATAAAAAATCAACTTACACACATCATACCATCCCTAAATTTTTTTTTTTTTTTTTTTTTTTAAAAAAAAAAAAAAAAAAAAAATTAAAACCCACAAAAAAAAACACTATCTTCTTCATGTATTTTTTAGGGAAGGGAAATTTTATATATATCAATCACACCACACAAATCATATAAGGGAGAATGGGTTTTTTTTTTTTTTGAGGGTAGACTAACAGGAAAAAATAATATGTATATACAAACATATATAAAAACACACACTTATAAATATTATTTTTGGCAATATTGAAGAGTAGTAATCTTTTTCTAGAGATTGGGTGGCCCTAAGAAGGGCCGTTGGGTTTAAGAAGTTATGTTTTTAACTTCTTAAGGTTGATGTAGCTGTGGTAGTAGTAGTAGCAGCTCCAGCAGGTCGGCCACGTTTAGCGATAGTTGGTCTTACCGCTTTCAGACAGGCAGGTCTCTTTCGGGTGAAAGAGAAAGCAAATTCCTCGCAGTCAATATTGCATTGGACTTCACCGTCAAATAATTTGCTGGACTGCTGCTGCTGCATAAGTTGTTGCTGCTGCTGTTGTCTTTGTTGTTGCTGCTGCTGATGTAGGCGTTGTCCTGCTTCCCATTCTGTTCTTTCTCTAAGTATTTCTTCTCTCAGGACCTCTTCTACTAGATAATGAGCCATTTGAATGAACGTCATGGTCTTTCTCTCTGGGTTGGTCTCCATCAAATGATTCTTCACCCTCATTATGTTTACCATAGCTTCATTCAGCTTTGTAATCTTGGTGGCAGCCATCTTGTTCTTTTTCTTCTTGGAACTGTTGAGATCTTGACGAGTCAACGAGAATGACTACACTGGCTAGTGAACCGACTTATATGCTTAACGCGCGGACGCGATGGAAAACATGGTAAGGTTTTTTTTCAGATCGACAGGGAGATCATAGATAGAGGTTTTTTAGATCGATAGAAAGAGAGAGAAAGAACATATTCATTATTTTTTTTCAAATTCAATAAAAAACAACACAACACCATTTTTTTTCAAACAATTCACAAAAAATTATTTTATTCAACAAGAACTATTCTAACAATTATTAAAAAAGTAACCATGTAACAATGAAAATTTTTTTTCAAACAGGAACATATTTACAAGGTTGACAACGTTGGGAAGGTAAAGTAAATGTGAAACTTTCTACATAGACATCATCATTTTGATGTACATTACGATGGTGAGCTAAAGACAAGAGATAACCATAACGTTCACAAAACCATCTTTGAACTTTAGCATCATTTCTAACATAGTCACTATCAAAATAAGTGAGTAAATGTTCTAAGGAATATCCAAGACTGCGTTGATGAAGATAATGAACACAATATTGTCCACACACCATAGAATCTGATCCTTGTAGTCTCACATTATTGAATTGAGTTGAGATGGCATTTCTTCTCATAAACTCAATAATGTCTTTTTCCAAAGGAGGTAATCCATAAGAATCAAAATATTCCACACAGTGATCGTTGGGAAAGTACACGGCAATCCAATGGCTTCCTGGTAGATGACTGTCGTCAGTATTGATGACATAAGCATGAACGTTTTTCGGCTTACGATGAGGTAGTTCATCTTTAGCACATACCACAGGATTCCAAGAAGAAGTATAGGAACTACGATTCAATAAGTAATGAAGTTCCCTGGTATCCATTTGTCTTCAACAATGGAAATAACTCACTATCAATTCACACCTGACTTTATGCTTGAATTGTTCTGTCAAGTAATTCCAGGAATATTCACGTCGGATAATTTTTGCACTCTGATTAATGAGTCCTTCGATCCGTTTGATCTCCAGAGAAGTAAGTGGAGGAAAAGAAGAAGTCTGCAAGACTTTATACCAGTGTCTCAACACGTGTTCATCTGAGAGTTTTGTCCAGGCCGTTTCCAAATATTCATCCAATTGTTCTTCGCCTGTCATCATCATACATTTGTCGTGTTGTATCTGACTAGGATGATCGTTTTGACATCCATAACATTGTTCTTTAATCAGACTGTTAATGATTGGACTCAATTCCTGAGCATAACAGGTCACTAACTGTTTTTCGTGTTCTGGCCATCGACAAACCATAAATCCAGTAAACACAGGAACGGAATGGTTTTCTTTTTCTTCTTCTTCTTCTTCTATTTTAGGTTCTGAATGATTCACTTCACAGAATCCCTCATCTATCTCTATAGGTTCTTTTTTGTTCTGCGTCTTTGTTTCTTCTTCTTCTAATAGTCTACAATGACTTCTCTCAAACTGTTGATCTCTAGAGTGTTATCAAATTCTGCGAACAAGACGACGTTCACTGTCTGGGCTAGAGGTTGACCAAACTGAAGTTCCACACGAAGGGGGCCTGATTTTATAGGGTGGAAATGTCCTTCATCGCTGCCTTGGTCCGGAGTGAAATCAAATCCCCACAAGGCATACCCTCCTTCATAATCGTCGTAGGCAATACCGTGGCTGGTGTCGCGACTTAACTGACCTGTGGCTTCATACAGGCTCAAGTAAGATCGTAAGTAATTTTTCTGATTACCAAAGTCAGGTTCAAAAGGTCTGGTACACAAGGTCTTGCCATCTCGACTGACATCTATCTTGGTGACGTTAAAGTGTTCAAACTGGAATGGATTCTCATTGTTGACTCCGTTGAAGGCTGAATTTTTGACCATGCCAATGATCAAACGTTTGGGGAGCTGTCCCTGGAAGATGTGATCTTCGACTATGGATCTGAGTCCAGCGGCAATGGTAAAGGTTTTCACTTCCACACGTCTAAGAGGATACTTAGCAGTGGTTCTGCTCAAGGTTTGACTGATGTCGTTAGCTACTTTCAGTAAGATTTCTACACGTCGCACGTAAAGTTTGGATTCTTGGATGACGGTTTTCCACTCATTGTTTTCACTCATCAAATGGAAAGCACCACTACTACGATTTAGTCTCAGACGTATATCGACTCCGTTCAACAAATACTTGTCTTGCAACCACATGTCCAAATGCAAACGATCCATCAGTTCTAAACTTCGTCTGATTGTCTTTCGACGATCGTTAAATCCGACATTTTTTGGGTCTGCTGCTACTGCTACTACTGGTGGATTTGCTGCTGGATTTGCTGCCACCGCCACTTGAGGCAATTCTGTATTGTTAAACTTTGTTGCAGTGTCAAGTTTCCAGACCACCGAAGCATCCAGATGAGTGTTCTTGGCATCTTTTCCGTACGACAAGAGATTTTCCAAATAAGCACGGTAAGGGTAAGTATCCAAACTGCTGCTGATCAGTTTGTTATTCAAGTACAAATCTACTCCACTGAACAAAGAATGAAAAAAATTATTGACGGGAGCGACTCTGGAATTTTCCACAGGAAGACTGTTGTCATTTTTTTGTACTAACAGTTTCAGGTACAAGTAACTGTTATTCAGATCGATGTAATCTTCGGTTTGTCCTTTGATTTCAAATTCAATAGGAGCTGATTCCGTCAAAGACGATACAGGATGAAATTCCACCCATTGGGATTCTTGCATTGTCATCATGGTGGGACGCATAGAAAACAGATCTAGTTCGGACTTGGTACATTCGCAAGAATCTCGGTGCATCATTTTTTCACAGTTTAATAATCAAACACGTCTAATTCTCTACCAGTTCTTCTTCTTTTTCTATTCTTTCTGGAAGTACTAGCGTGTGTTCTTTTATGAACTTTGAAAGGATTTCGATGTCGTCGTCGTCTCTTTCTACCTTGTCCTTGCTGCTGTGAAGTAATGCCAGAACCTGAAGCGTGAAGCGTATTTATAGGATTTTCTCGGAGACCTAAAAGATCTTTACCAGTGGTCATCAACACATTTTTGCCTGCTCTCATAAAGGCTTCTTTAGGATTTTGTTTGTCGATGAGGACATTTTGCAAAAATTCTTTTCCTTGTGTCAAAGCAGCATCTTTTAAGGCATGAAATCCTCGAGACACCATTGGTTTCAAAATAGGAGCTACTGTCCTAAAAGCTGATCTTAACATATCTCCTAAACCATGTCCTCGTTGTCGACTCACTCCTTGGTACACTGGATACATTTTTTTTTTTAGGAATGTTAGAGAATTTGTTGTTTTTTTCGAAAATGTAGTTTCACCGTGACTTTTCCTTGGTCAATGAATGGTACATCTTGTCCTAAATCTCCTTTTATACCAATCTGGACACTGTCAAAATACGATTTACTGACTGGAAGATATTGAGGATGTACAAATTCACGGTGAACGTGAAAGGTGTTGCCACCAATACTAGTATTACTAGTGGTAGTAGTACTTCCACCCTCTTCGTCCACAGTAACACTAGTACCACCACCACCACCAATATCTAATTTGAAAGGTATGACTCTCAGTAACGGAGCAGATGTGTGTCCCACCACGTTGTACTCCACCACATCGGAGTACACAAACATTAAATTCAGTCCACCATTCAATTCGATAGGATGTTTAAATTTATGTACAAATTCTACATTGGTTCCAAACTCTAAATCACTGTCAGCGGTAAAATCTTTATTTCCACCCAATATGCCAAACAATCCAGATGAAAATTCAATAGTCAAATATTTTCTCTCTTCCAAAGGTAAACCTTTATCTTTCTCAGTAAGGAGTTGCCCTCTCTCTTTGAAAAATTGGACAATTAAACGGCGTGCCAAAGCATGGTAAGCAATTCGTACAGATTTATTGGCTGCTGATATGGCTTTTTGAAATTGCCGTGCAAACTGGGTTCTAATGGTGTCCACCAAATGTTCAGGACTAAAATAATACCCTGTAGGAATTCTCAGAGTAATCTGAGAATAGACAGTAGGTTCAGTAGATTTAGGATCTGGTACTAACTTTTTGAATTCTCCTTTCATGTCTGGATCTTCAGGGTCTTCTTTCCAGACTTCAGGATCATTATTCACCAACTCATCATGTATAGTTTTGTTCAAGATTTTTACAACCATAGTGTTTTGAGTTTTGTTGATGTTTTTGATTTGCGTAGGATGAATGATTTCTACCAAACCCACTTCCCAATGAGCATCGTGATCCAATTGAATGGATTGAGGTAATTTGGTGGTGAAACAACATAAGCGGTTGTTGGGAAACACATCCATGGAACTGTCACTAGGTAACGTTAAATAAAATTGGTCATTCATAGTTCCAAAGTAGTGGTTCTGGTGTCCGAGGTGTCAGTCAAGTGGTGGACAGAAGAAGGATGTTCAAAAGGTTCCAAAAGAGGACTGGTAGTATTTTGGTGGTGGTGGTAACTGGACGAAGAAGAAGGTGAACTGGCGTTGTTGTGGTGACTGTTGTCGGTCGTGGTCGTAAATTTCAAAGAGGGACTGGGTAAAAGATAACCGATGCAACTGCTCAGTAAAATGGTCCACAATTGTTTGTCTCCTTGTTGTAAACTCAAATTAGCAATCGCTGCTCCGATGACACAATACACTACAAAGATTTGGCAGAAAAAGACGATTTGATTTTAGGCACACGTTCTCCACACCACACCCAAAGTGGTTGTTTTTGTAATTCTTGAAGAGAAGAAGAACTCTGTGAAGGAGTCGTTGAAGGAGTCGTCTGAGTAGCTACTGTGTTGAATGACATGTTGTGAGTTTACTTCTTTTTCTTTTTATAGTCGACGACTTGAGAAGCTGCAATCCAAGAATCAAAACTAGGGGGATATCCTTTCCAACGTACTTTGACTTCTTCTATTCTTCGTTTACCCACTTTCCGTGTTCTTTGTTCGAGAATGCTTTCGATGTCGTACAAGGTGTCTTCTTTTTTAGTCACTCGTTGTAACTCAGGCAAGTAAAATGTTCCTTTGAGTACTTCACCGTGCATGTCTTCCAATTTATAAACGGGAGGATCACGACCACGGACGGGGGTAGTGACACGAAACAATTCGGTAGTCCAGTTAGGTAAATAACCTTTGTCAAAAGTACGTTTGGTTTTTCCGATGCGAACCCAATCTCCCGTCTTTAACTCCAACAAATTTTTCTTCTTTTTTTTCTTTTGGGGTGAACCAAATAATTTATCAAACACGGCCACTTCGTTTTCAGGGCTGACCTCTTCGGGGGTACATCCAATGCTACGATGGTACGATTGATTGTACGCTTTGACCAAACGAGGTAACACGTCGATGTACTTGAGAGTATGTTGATGTGTAAAATATTTCCACATGCGTTCTTTCAAAGTTCTTTGAAAACGTTCCACGATACTGGCTTTGGTTTCAGGATTTTCGGTCGTAAAAAAATGAATGTGTCTTTGTTTCAATTCTTTTTGAAAAGCTTGGTTTAGAAATTCGGTACCTTTGTCCGTTTGCCATCGTAAATGTTGTCGTCCACTTTGTTTCAAGACCAATTTTAAGGCTCGTACCAATTCGGTACTGCTTTTAGAAGTCAAAGGCACGACCCAAGCAAATTTGGAAAACACGTCGATGACACAAAACAAATATTTGTAACCACGATTGTAAGTAGCTAAATGAGAGACATCGGCTAAATCAGCTTGCCATTGATGATCGATCCCTTCCACTTGAGTGGTACTTCTAGAAAATTTACGTCGAATGGGTTTGTGTAACGTGTACGTCGATTGTTCTTGTAACCATCGTCGTACTTCGGGCAAACGTACACTTTTCAATTGACTTTTAGCAGCTCGATATAATTTTTGAACTCCTCCGTAACCAGGATTGTAATAAAGGCTAGCTAACAGTTTCTCCATGATTGATCAATAAGGCACCCACTGTTCGATGCTACTACTTTGGGTGTCGTGAGGTTTGGACGAAGTAGCTTGACGCGTTCGACGAGCCACAGGAGTGGTAATGGTAGGTTTTTTCTTAGTCTCTTTTTTCACTTCAGTCTTGCTGTCTTTCTTTTTTCTTCTGCTGAAGAAGGAGTGGACATCTTCTTATGAACCCAATCTTTCATTTTTTCTCGATGAGGAGTAGGTGAGGGTGTCAACAAGGACTCTGCAATTTTACTAGAGATACCAGCAGACGGAGTTTGAAACACTTCTCGAGGCTCCTCGTCTTCTGTCATCCCTGTACCGGTGTCTCTTTTAGTGGAAGTCACTTTAGGTTCGCTTTTCATTAGGGCCTTAAAATCTCTCAGAGTAGGTGGAGCTGTTTCGTCGACTGCTTTTTGACGAAAGAGTTGTAGACGTTGTAAAAGTTGACCGTACCGTTGGGATTTTTCTGTTTCGGACAAATCGTTACGTTCCATCAGGGATTGTATTTCTTGTTGTAACTGGGACATTTCGTTGAGATTAGGATTGACTGGTAAATGAGGTATCCGTTGTTCGTTCCAACGATGAAATTCCATCCATCGTTTGTAAGGTACTAAAGTCAGTTTTCGTCCTTCCATTTCATCCAAAGGTACCAAAAAGGTGTGGTCTTTTCAGAGAAGGGTGGTCCTTTTTATCTTCTTTTTTTATCGCATGACCCCTCCTAAAAGTGGTCCAGCAATCGTTCCTAACAAAGGAGCGGCTATTTTTAACAACGATCCTGTCAACATAGGTAGAAATCCACCTCGTTGTACCAACATTTTTTTCTTTTGTTGAAGAGGTATTTTCTTTTTGACCATTTGACGAAGAACGTTCCGATGTTTTCCTAATTTTTGTTTCTGTATCTTGGACAAAGGTACCGTTCCTTTCAACACGTTCAAACAACATTCACACACGGTATCAATGATTTCTTTAGGAGCTGTTTGAATGAGTTGTTTTCGCATTGGAGGTTTGGATTTGTTAAAGTCAGACAAGACATCCCAATGTTTAGCCAGACGAGGGGGAAGTCGACCTTTTTTGGTTTTCTTCTTTTTTTGGTGGTGGTGGTGTACACGTTTGGGAGCCATCTTTTTTAGTCGGTAGAAAACAAGTCTGAAGTCTTTTAGCAGGGTACCCTTCTATTTTATACTGGAACACGTCTCCACTGATTGTCTGCACGACGTACCAACTTCACGACAGGTCTCACTCGACGTTGAGGTGTTTTCAAGGGACTAAATCGTCTCAATTCTTCTTTGGATAAATCCACTAAACTTTGTAAGATACCAGTTCTTTCTTGGACTTTGGTTTTAGGGGATGGTACTTTGTGGGTGGCTACTGCCATGGCTAAATCAGCTGAAGTCGACGGTCCCGACGGGGTCACTTTCGAAATTGGTTTCCATTTTTGCATCAAATTAGGAAACACGGATTTTAAGTCTGGTTTGACAGGCATCATGGAAAAAGAGGGTGGTGAAGAAGACAAAGAGGAAGAGGTGGACGCAAAAGGAGACCTCGCCATCATCATGGGGGACTGTGATGATGATGATGGTAAGGGTAGTGGTGGTGTTTTGCGAGTGTACGTTTGCGTCCTGGCTGCAGTACCTCTTTTACGTCGGGTATTAGTAGTGGTGGTAGGTGTGGTTTTTTCTTCTGGGCACGACTTTTCTTTTTCTTAGGGCTGGTTTTCTTCTTTGGACTTTTCTTCTTCTTCTTCTTCTTTTTAGGTGAATTGGGTTTTTTGACTTTGACTTGGGCATTAGGATCCCATTTCAAAAGGGAACCAATCATGACTCCTCCTAAAGAACCACTTCCACCAGGAGTTAAAATGATTTGTTTTTTAGTCCGTGAATCGATTCTTGGATCAGCCAGTTGTGACAATGCCGATTTATGTTTTTGAAAAAAACGTTGAGTTTGATGAGGGATGTGAATGATGCCTTGCAGTAATTGACGTGCCGTCAAAGTAAACCATCGTAACACTTCTTTAAGACTCGCTTCTAACAAATGAGCACGGACTTGTGCATTTTTTTCACGACTGATGCCATACAAGGCACGAATCAATTTAGCCGAAGGATGAAATTGAAAGGAAGTCATCTTCTCTCCAAAAAGAGTGTGAGACAGAAATGACGTCGTAGGTTGTTTTTATAGTTTTTTTAAAAATGGGCTGAAGGGGACGTGTAAATGACAGGACCACCTTCTTGACCCCAAGAGTGAAAGATACTTGCACGAAATCTCAAATAGTCAGGAGTGGTCGGTTTTGAGTCGATGAGTAAATACTCGTGAGGGGTTTGAGTGGCATCGTCGTACGCATAATTGAGCCAAGGAGCTCCTAACTGTTTGGCTAACACTTGTACTTGAGATTTGTCTCTGGGGCTTTTAAACAAGACCACGTAATGAGCATTCAAACTAATGGTTCGATGGGCTTTACTTTGTTGAAATAAATTTTGTGTAATGTAGACAATACTAGCATTACGATGGTGTCCTTTTCGTGTAAACCAAAGTTTAATTTCTTCTTCGTCTTCTCCTAACATGTCATCAAAAATAACTAAATGAGTTTGACTCACGTCAGACACAATTCCATCGTCTTCGTGAGGAATACCATCCACAAAGGAAATGGTTTCTCCTTGACTTTCTTTCAATAACGTGTAAGACGGTTGCCACTCTTTGTAACACCACACGATGCGTTGAGGTGGACGATCAAACAAATCAGTTTGTGTTCGATCAATCGTTTGACAAATTCGGTTTTGCCTGAACCACTGGGTCCAGCAATCAACATGTTAAATGGATGGCGCAGATACAAAGCATTCCAACTTTGACGATCTAACTTTTCGTCAATCACTTTCACCACAGAAGAGGAGGAGGAGGAAGCAGTCGAGGTAGAAGAGGAGGATGTAGCCATGATTGAGGTAAGAAGATTTTTGAGAAGAAGACAAAAAACCCAAGGCATTTTATACGTTTTCATACACGTTTATTTTTTTTGTAAAACAAAACAACCAACACAACAAAAACATATTTTTACAACTTTACACGAACACGAAGAAGCGAACTAGTGAGAAAATAGCAAATTAAAATGATCACGTACAAGATTAAGGCTGCCACTACAACATTTAAAGTTCTGTATAAACAAGTCAATGTACAACATTCTGGTCTCCTAGGAATGAAAAACACAGGCACTGCTGCTTGGCGTGGCATTCTTCTGCTCGTCCTTGTTTTTGAATCCTCTGACGGCAGCGGCGGTGGTAAGGAAGGGTTGTGTTCCTCAGGGGGTATTTGGACAACAGTGTGGTCCTCTTTTTTTGTGGTGTCAGGTTCTTCTTCTTTTTCTTCTTTCAGGATTTCCCATCGAGGTTCTCATTTTTTCACTTTTAGAACCTTATGAACAAGTGGCCAAATCTTTGCTGAACTGGGCCACTTCTTGTAACCAATATTGGAAACCAAGGTTTCTCCAGGGGCGTACATCTTTCCAATTGAAAAGTTGTTGGTGTAACTCACTAGCAGTACACACTTCTTGAAATGTTTTATACACAGATAAAGTGTGACGAATGTCTTCTTCACATGGAAGTTCGTCACTAATTTTCATCATCACTCTCAACGCTATACGTACAATTTTTCTTTCGTGGACTGATAAAATCAAATATTTATAGTCTTCTTCTTCTACTAAGTCCAAAGAAGAACACACGGTCATATTGTTTTTTGGAACTCAACAATTGAGTCCAAAACAACCACGGATCATTCAAAAGAATCCAAGCCAAACACTTGTTCTCAAAAATAGTCCACAACGAATGTCTTGGTAAACGAATTCCAAGATAAGAAGTCACTATGACACATACCACATAACGTCCAAAATTCAATGGACACAGTTCTTGTATCACTTTTTTATAATCCTCTAAGGTCTGAATTTTATCTGTGATTTCCTTCCACGGAATCCGTTTCACAAGTGGTGTGTAGAGTTCAGGCATACCCACTCTTTTATAGCCAGGCTGTGTCAAACAATACTAGACACTTAGTGGTGACGGGCTAGATCTTTGGCAAACTGTGGTACTTTTTGTAGCCAAGCATCGAAACCAACACTTTTCCAGTCACGTATATCTTTCCAACCGCTAAGTTGTTGGTGCATCCAACTAACAAGGCACACTTCTTCAAACGTGTCACGGCAAGATAAATTTGTTCTAATGTCTTCTTCCCCACTTGGAATGTTCATCACCACTTTCAACACTTTGAGTATAATTTCTCTTTCATGTACCGATAAAGCATGAAGGCTCATGTTTGACTTCCTTCCACAGAATCCGTTTCACGAGTGACGTGAACAGAGACGTGCCGCCTCCTCTTTATAGGGGTCGATGGCTAAGGTTGGTATCTTGGCTGGCATGTTTTTATAGCCAGGCTCCCACGGTTGGTACCTTTTGAGAAAGTCTCCGTGAACGTAGCTATTGCAATATAAGTTTGCTAGAATCAGTCTTCTACGACTTTGGAAGATAGCATAGTTCACAGCTCGAGAAATAACTTTGAGTTTACGTTTCACTTGTAATTTCAGAAACTCTCGGTAAATCTGTTCTCGCACATTCAAAGGCAAAACACTAATGTACTTGGGTAAAGTTTCCGATTTGGAAAAAAATACTTCTCTTTTGTATTCTTCACGATACTGGTGATAGTCGTTGTTCAGAATCAAATTTCTGATGCGACGAAAGTAGACATAGCCTTGAAATCGAGGAATCACTTGAAGTTTACGTTTCACTTGAATCTGAACCAACTCATCGTAAATCCGTTTTTGCAACTTTGAAGGCAAGTCACGAATGCGATCTTGTAGAGTAGGTTTCTTGGTGACAAAATACTCACACACCAACCAAACGGAATCGGTAGGTAAAGGATATGAATATGATCCAACACCAGTTTCAGTGATTATCCTATCTAATTTCAAAAAATGAAAAGGCGCTTCGGCTTGAGGGGACAGTTCTTCTAACAGTTTTTGGTATTCGTCTATGTTAGTCACATTTTTTTCCTTCACATCCTTCCATGGAATTCTATATTCCACTGCTACATTGTAGGTAGCCCCCACCAATTTCTTAAATTGGTGATGTAAATCTTCATCAATGTCTGACCATTTGAATATCTTCTTAGCAATCAAATGTCTTATTGTATTCAAATACCATTGGTTACAACAAGTCTGTCGTAAAGGATGTAACTGTTTTTTACGTTTCAGTTGAATCTGAACAAAATATTGGTAAATCCGTTTTCGTATCTCCAAAGGTAATTTACCAATACGATCTTCTAAAGTAGGAGGAATATACTGAAAAATGGGATCTTGAATCTCTAAAGGTAAACCACAAATAAGTTCTTCTAAAGAATAAGTATTCTTCTCCTCCATTGTATTACTTCTTGTTATCTGGTTCATCGTATCCGTACTGTTCTCGAGCCACTAAAGGTAAGAACTGACAATGCGGAGACCATCGAGCATGTTCGATGTCAGCTAAGTCGTAAGGCTCCCAATGGCGAAGACTTGCACCGCAACTGAAACACTTCACTTGATCTCCAACTCCCACGTAAAAAAATCCAGATCTGGCTAAATCTTCGGGTTTAGGTCCATTTAAATATTTTGGCCACTTGTCTTGGAACGACTCGAGACGATTTTCATACTTGGAATAGTAAGACACAGCCAAGGGTATCATCAATTCATTTGGTCTGCAGGGAGTACCGTTTTGTGTACGATTAGTAAAGTATAAAGGGCGTCCTGCATCTTTTGAGTTGGATCGCCGGTGAGTGACTGAATCCACGATGTCACAACGTACGGCATCGGTCTCGTCATGGCATGGTTCAGCATCGCACTCAAATTCCTCAAAACTGGAAAAAATACTCATCTATTTTTTTTTTCTTCTTGCTCGGTTCACGTGAAAAGTCAGAATGAAGGTTAGGCTTGGAAGGGGTTCCTTTTTTATACCTGTCGACTGTACCATCCGAAAAGTATTGTAATGTGATCGGTGGAAACGCCAAAGAAAGGTAAGCACAGTTTGGTGACCATCTGGTATGTTCCAGGAGAGCGGACTTCTTACAATCCATACGAATAGTGACACCACAACTAAAACACTGAACTTGTGTTCCCTGTCCAAAGTAAACAAAGCCTGCTCTGGCTAAAGCGTAGGAAGTAGGTAATCCATTGTTCCTAAGTTTTTTGGTGCTCCATCGTGTGATCTGGAAGTCTCACTCTTTTTTGGTACACGATACGATACACTTTTTGAACAGTTCGAGTCACGATTTGATGATTTGGTTGGCGAACAATCTTCTGAGGTTCTATCGTGGCTACTTGAAAATCTTTCACTTGTCCAGACAACAGAGCATTTTTTAAAACCTCAAAGTTCACGACTTGGTTAGTTCGATAGTTCAGAGTCAATCCTTTGACTTTACAGGAGGTGTGAAGTTGACCTTGAGGGTCTCGGTATCGGTACCCATAATTTTTAGGGCCACCGCTAGCAAAACTCAGGATGGTATCTTGAGGGTGCTCGTCTGTCCAGGCTCCTAAACGATCTCCTTGAATGGTAGGGTGGGGGCAACCGGGACGATGAATGTAAATGCAACTGTCAGTATCAAAATACAGAACACGATCTCCCAAGACTTCTAATGCATCGTCATACAATTTCAAACGAGCATGAGCAGTCACGTAGGCGGCAATGACTACGTTACTAAACTTGTCAGGTTTAACAAACTTGGGTTCATCTTCGAAATTAACAATGATCAAATCCTCACGGACGATTTCGACGTGCTTGACTAGAATACTTTTGTCGTCCACCAGTTTAAAGTAACGATAAGGATCGTCCACGTATTCCGTTTTGGGTAAGATCGTACGTTGAGCCATTTTTCCCCACAAACAATTCAACATCACTTTAGCAAACGATCTTTTTCCTTCATTTTTTTCTACATCTTCTAAAGTGATGCCTTCGATGTCACGGTATTCTTCTTTGAATCGGACTTTGTCTTCGGGAGTTTGACACCACGAAGGATAACCACTAGCTTCTGGTTTCAGTTTGAGAAATTGATTCACGTACCCCGAAAAAATGCCTGGATGATTAGTAGCGTCGTCCTTTTGGTATTGGGCTGTAGTTGGAAAGTGCCAAATTTCATACACGTTCAATAAACGGTATCCACGATCCAATGCCCGAAACAATTCGGCACTGACCCACGTTCCTATCATTGACCGTTCTTCCTCCGTGTGGTGACAGGGATGATCTTGGTTACACGTTTCGGCACACGTCCGACATAAAGGAAACATCAATTTTCCTTGACAATGGCAAGGTAAGATGGGATGAAACAAGTTTGTGGGAGGTAAAACTTTAGATTTGATCAATCCTTCGTATTGACGAATGTGTTCCACGTCAATGTGCTCTGTTAAAATTTCAGGGTGTCCAGTGGGAAAACGAGAATATTTACAAAGAACACACGTCAATGTATTTGATTTCTTCTCCTTGGGATTCGTTCACGTCGTACAACAAACGAGTGGCATTGGTTCGTCCTCCAAATAAACTGTGGCGTGGATCTAAAGGTTCGATGTCGGCCGCATCGTAACTTTGAGTGATGGTCTTAAATTCAGGATCGGTTTTCAAACGTCGATCGTATTCGTGTTCCCACATTTCTACCACTTCGTAACCTTGACTTTCTAACTGAAGTCGTCGTTGACAAGTCTGTTCGTATAACTGATCCATGGTAGAATCTGAATAAGGGCTTTTCATGTCTCGGTTAGGATAACAAGTAGGGCATCCGTGAAACAAACATCCCTGAAACTCGTACACTATGTGTGGGTTTTCTAAATCCCAACCATCCACGGAATAACCTCCAATCTTTTTTTCTCCTCCACCGTTTCTAGCATGTTGTATCCATTTGTCTTCTTTTTGACATAAGTAATGAAGCCAACGTAAAGCTTTGACCGAATATTGACGACTAATAACGAGTCCCGTGTTGGAGTCGATGATGGCTAGTTGGTTCTCGGGCATGAAATTTTGTCTGTAGACTAAGGAACAGGCTTTAGGTAAGGTGGCTGCATCTTTCAAAGGATCGACCTCTGCACTATCGAGAAATAACTCTCGAAATTTTCCACAACAACGCCTTAAAATATCTACATCGGATCGACAATATTTGAGCATCTCTTCTTGAAAGTCAAAGGGATCGTTCTGGTGAGCACGGTACCAAGCGTGAAAAGCTTCTCGCTGTTCGGGTCGCATTCCATCGAGGTCATAATCATGAAGGTCAGGTAAATGAGGTAGGACGGCCTGTTGATTAGCTTTCGTGTTAAAGAAGTGAGGAAAGTAACCTTTTGCCATTTCTGTCATACCGAACGTTTTTGGCATGCGACTCAAAGGCATGGTCAAATAACTCATCGAATCTTTGAATTGAACTTGTCCTACTTTCATGTAGATGAGCTTTTTTCCGTTCATGGTGACTTCAGGACGTTCGGTTCCATGGTTCAAATAATAATTAAGTAAAAACTGTCCATCGTATCCCGAAAAATTGTGAGCTATGACGGTCGCATACCGATGACAATCTCCGTAACGATGAATGTCTTCTTCGCTCCAACTGTCGTGGGTGGTAGGGTCTAAAACCCATTCAGCAAACTCCAACAAAGTATTCACTCCACGAAAGATTTTTTCACGTCCTCCTGGAATCCTACTACAATTAGGACAGTGAAAATGAATCGATTCTTGAATGCACTGATCACAAGCCCGATGGGCTACACAAAAATTAGGAATGTGAGTGCCTGTTTCTTGCATGCATTCAAAATCAAAAAAGATGAAATCTACTTGTTTCTTGTTCTTTTTCATCTTTATTTCTTTCTTCTCTGTCTTGTCAAACTTTTGAATAAAACATCGATGATCAAAATCGACGATCTGATGACAAATAGAACATTTTTTTTTACCAGCACAAACGTGTCTCTTGGAGTTGTTGGTTCGAATCAGTTGCCCACACGTAGAACACGATTGTAATAACTCACAAGCACATTTTTGTTGCTGACCTTGGGTCTTGCGATGTTGTTGATAGCAAGTAGAACTGACAAAACGACGTCGACAGGTTTCACAATAAATGTGATGTTGTTGTGGTTCAGGAAGGCATGGTGGGTCGGCTAAACAACCCCGACATCTTGCTCCACAACCAATGTGATGCTCCCGACTATTACACCCTTTGTTACATTTCTCACAGAAGTAAGACTATCCCAAAAATCCAGTAATACTGGTAATGGTATCAAAATGTTCTTGATGGTGATAAAGATGAATGTATTTTCCCTCAGGAAAATCAGGGCCTCGAAACAGTAGAGCTCCGCGCACTTCTTGAGGGTGAACTTTTAACGTATAATGAGGAACCAAAAGATCTTGAAGTTGCTGTAATTGAGAAATGCCACACACGGTCTCTTTAGGGATTCCTGCTTGTTTCAACAAGAGTTCTGCTTCTTTTCGTTGTTGGGGTTTGTTAGATTTTCTAATGTTATTCCAGGCTTTTTTCCATTCTTTGCTCTCGTTCTTGTTAGCATAGGTACGGCCTACCACGATAGCTCGAGCTAAGCACATTGAATCGTCAGTATTGTTAATTTGGACGACACTGCGTTTGGTAGTACGAAGATCGTCTACCAATAACGGTTTTCTTCTTTGACCACCACCACTTCCTCGAGGTGGAGAAACGTGGGTCATGTAAAGGGTCGCCTTTCCATCGGTGATGGTAAATTTGTCATTGGATTGTTGTACATGTTCTATTTTAGACATAACTTTGTCTGGCGTTAATTCTGCCGGAGTACTAAATTCAATCCAAACGGGACTCTTCAATTGGTCATGATGGGTGGCTAGTCTCAACCGATCCTCTTCTTTGGCTCCACATTGCCGTTTCAAGTTCTGTAAGACAGATTCCCACAAATTGCTAATGAACCGCGCCGCTTTCTCAGGGAGGTACTTGAGACTTGAAGTCTTTGAAGTGTACTGTGTGAGTATACGCCGTGGTCCTAAATTTTCGAGAAGTGATTTATTGTGTCTCTCGAATCCGATAGTAATTTTCAGGAGCCACGGTAGCGGTAGTAGGACTTTCTTGGTCAGGGGTTCTGGTGTTGGTAGTAGTGGCTTTGGTTTTGGTTTTGGTTTTGGGTGGTAGTGGTGGTTTGGAAGTTTGGGTTTCAGGTTGTTCACTCATTTCGTCTTCAAAGTCACTGGCATGGACTTGAGCCAGTAATTCCTCTAAGGGTGTTTCAGGAGGCACGGAATACCTTCGTCGCCGTGGCTTCTTGGTTTGTTCTTGTTCTGGTTCTGATTTATCATGGTTTGGACGTGATCTTTTCATCTTGAACTCTGATTTGAAACTGATTGAGTTTTCACCCAGGTACCTTTATATAGAGAGAGAAGAGTATATAAAGAGAGAGCTTCTTACCTTCAGAATCAGTCTTCTTTTGGTGATTGAACTTTCAAGCTGCTGATAAAAAAAGATGGAAGAGTCAAAAAGACAGATTGCTTTTTTGGTGAGAGATTTACAGGCAGTGATTCGAAAGTATACTACGTACAGTAAGAGTAAAGACTACTCCTCCTCCTCTGTCAATAGAGATAAAAGTGAAGATACTTGTTACATCTGTCAAGAGAAAGGACATTGGGCTCCAGATTGTCCCAAACGTCAACAGCAAAAGAGAGATAAAGGGAAAGATATCTGCTATCATTGTAAAGGACCAGGACATTGGTCTTCGGAATGCCCACAAAAGAAAGAAGAAGAAGAGGAGGAGAGGGAGGAAGTGGATTCAAAATTAACAAACCTAGAAGAAGAAGAAGAACATATCATCAAGAAAAGTAAGAAGAGAGTAAGAAGAATGGAAGACAGTGAGGAGAATGAAGAAGAAGAAGAAGAAGAAGAAGAAGAAGAAAAGGAAAACAGGATTCCTATGAAGAAGAAACACAAGAGAGACAGCAGTGAGAAGGAAACTCCAGTGTTTCGATTCAAGCCACACAAGCATTACAGAAAGTGAACTTTGTTTTCTTGTCTGTTTTTTTTTTTTGGTGTTATATGTTGTATTGCTGAAATATTTTGTAAAAAAATTGGATGAATACACCAGACTGGAGAGAAAAAAAGTAAGTGGTTTTGTATTATTTTGTTTTAGAGTAGAAATGCACGCACGCACGCACGCACGCACTCACACTTGTACTATGGTGGGATTTTTTTAAAGTTTTAACTTGATTTTTGGCAATTTGATTTCTTTTCTAGAAATCTGGGGGCCCTTAAAAGGACCGTTGGGTTGTTTTGTTTTTGGTTTCAAAACAAAACTTTCAAATTAACTTTAAATGCCGTAGTCCTTTGCCAAGGCCCAATCCACATCCTCTTAATGCTGCTGCTACTGATGGCGTTTTCGTTATGGTAGTAGTCACTGGTGGTGTTGGTGGTGGTATCTCACTAACGCTGGAAGGCTTAGAAGAAGAAGAAGAATGTTGTTTAGCCCGTGATGGTCTTTTCCGTTTAGGTGGTTGATGAGTTAAAGAATACTTATAGACATTGGTCAACCATTTTAACTCATATAATATCTCTTCCATCAGACTTACAGTTCTTTCTTGAAAACTGATGCTTTCCTTTCCTGTTTCCTTCTTCTCCTCCTCTTGTAACTGCTGCTGCTGCTGCTGTTGCTGTCTGATTTCTTCTTCTTCACTTTGTTTTCTTCTCTCTTCTTCTTCTTTCTGTTGTTGTTGTTGCAGAAGAAGAAACATTTCTTCCTCTTCCCGTTGCTTTTTTACAAAATTTTCCATCTCTTCCATTTGTCTTTTTTTAAAATCATCCACCACCATTGGTACAGTAGTAGCAGTAGTAGTAGCAGTATTGTCAAACTCTTGATTTAGTAAATCTAAATCAAAGTCTTCCGGCCGGAAGTTCAATAATGCCGCAGCATTCATTATCGTTGCAGGATCACTCCAATACATTGATGTAGTACTTGTCTTTCCAGTCTCCATGAAGGCTGTCGAAAAAAGTAATAAACCCCCCTACGAACGCTACGATACCTTTATACCCGAGATGACGTCACACCTCCGCTCTCTTCCCATTGGAAGAAAACCGAACCGACTTGTAACGCGTGTTTGGATTGGTAGTTGATTTGGATCCATTTCAATCCGATCGTAAGGTATATATACAACCGCTGGTTTCATCAAAGCTTCACCGGTTTTCTCCAAGACGACCACTCATAAAACAAATCATGTGGGTTAGTGTTGAATCCTCCAACATTGTTTCAGGAATGCTGTTTAATCCAGCATTCCTTATGTATGTAAAAGCATCATGGGCTAAAACCAAAATTACAGACACAGCTACATGGTATAGACAAACTTATGTGGAGAGACAAGGTTGTCTAAAGAGGGTTTTGCTGTATGGGCCCGAAGTTAGAAGAAGTTTAAGAAGAAAAAGAAAACCCTCTAGGAGATGCTCCTGTTGTTAAAAACAACAACAATAACAAAAAAAACGGTCCTTTTTAGGACCACCCATTTTTCAAGAAAAGATTAATTATTTTCCAATATTGCCTATATAAGTGTGTGTTTTTTTATATGTTGTGTGTACATTTGTTTTTTTGTTTTTGTCATAGTCTCCCCATGTATGTTATGTGTGGTGTGTGGATTTTTTTTTGGAAAAAAAAGGGGGATGTTTTCCATCACGTCCGCGCTTCTCGCATATAAAGCGGTGGCTTCCACAGTTCAGCCATTCACACTTCAACATCTGAAATGACAACCATTGATAACCTACAGGAAGCCTGGGATGGGATGGTGGGAGTGGAGTCCCTGGTAGAAAGGATAGAGTATTGTTGGAGATATCCAACCACTCTATCCTTTGTCTCCAATCAAGTAGCAGCCATTAAGAATGCCAGGAGTCTGATCCATCAAGTCATGGTGGAGGAAGCTATGAAGGCCACCTCGGAACAACTACCCTGTCGAGTAGGGCTTCTTAAGAAAGCCCTTGACTTAGTGGAAGGGGTGGAGAATTTTCTTCACAAAGTCTCAGAAGATTTGTGGCTGTATCCACACACCCCCCCCCCCCCCAGTGCAGCCAAACGGGAAGCCATAGCCCTACTGACAGCAAAAATTCTAGTGAGAGAAGTTATGGAAAAGGAGGTGGCCAAAATTAAAAAAATTTGGGCAGAGGAAAGATTGGAAAGAATGGAAAAGAAGAAGAAACAAGAGTTTCATCGCCTGAATTTGTCCTGGATGAAAATCCAGGACAAGTTCAGGCAAATGGGAGATCCAAACTGGCTACCAGAGAAGAAGAAGAAGAAGAACAAAAAATTTCACATCCCAGGTTTCCTCACTAAATGTTGGAGGAAATAACTGAAAGCTCTTCCACCAAAAAACAAACCAACGGTCCTTATCAGGACCACCCTTTTTCAAGAAAGATTACTTCTATTTCCCTCCCCCCGTAATGTAGTGACGAAGACAACCACGTCTACTACTATCAAAACACCTCCCCACCCCTCCACCCCTTTTTTGATGGTAGTAAACGTGGTTGTCTTCGTCACTACATTACGGTTCAACCACCCGCTATGTTAAACTTCCGTAGGACCCCATAGTGCCCCAGCCATGTTAAACTCCCGTAGGACCCCATAGTGCCCCAGCCATGTTAAACTCCCGTAGGACCCCATAGTGCCCCAAACGACCCCCAGTTACCCCACCCTACTACTTAAATATACTTTTATTCAGATTGCATTATTATGGAAATCTTTCGTATAAAATAAAACAAGGATAAAAAAAATGCATACTCTACTTACATGCCAATTTTTATGGTTCAGAGAATTATGTCACTGTGGTTTCGTCTCCCGTAATTTAACCATAGGCGTATATATGTACTTACTTTTTATTTACATTCACGAAGGTCCACGTCACGTGTACATTAAGCTGCACCACCTCCTAAAATTAGCAACGAGTTAACATTGTTCTCGCCGTTGATGACTATATTTTTCGAAATTACAAAGTTTCCGCGTACGGAGTAAGGTATGGTTTGACTTTGTCACTTATGAAGCGATTGAATCATTCTCAGCTAAACTGTAATTGTGCCATGTAAATACTTTTGGAGATAGACGGTCGGGTACGATTCATAAAGACCGGAAATGACTATACTTCGTTTTGTCGTGAATTAACACCTGTAAGCATTAAACCCGTGTAGGAAGTGGTAATCTTATCACTATCGTTACATAATTACCCTTAACTGTCAACGACCGGTCGTAGAAAATATTACAAATAATTGCTGATTAGGCCAACATCGCTGCATTGTCTTTTAATCCCGGTGCAGGTATACGTTTGCGGAGTAAAACCTTATGTTGGTTCATATATCTTAACAGCTGACTAACAACTTTGTCGGATACTTCATTAAATATATCATTAATGAGATTATTTGATTACTGCCAGAGATGTCTTCATTCTTTGATGTTTTAATAATGTCGTTAATTGATAATTACCTGGTTTGGAATGACCAGTATATATTTCCTATCGTCTATTATGATTTTATCATTACGAATCATTATCCTCCCCTCTGTGTGTTACGTATACGCTATTGATGTTAAGGAAAACATACCATCTATTTCCAAACCAAATCAGCCCATCGGCTTTCACTTTCCAAAACGTTCTTTTGGTAAGAAAATCCTGTGCAGAGATCCTTCCAGCCGATGAAGTTTTAGATTCGACCCTGGCTGCGTTATGACTTCCCGTTCTATCACATATTTATTACTGCATTTATATAAAGAAGGGAATCTTTCCAAATCAAGTATTGATTAATCATTTATAAGTAATGGATACAGCAACTGGAACGATGCAACCGTAAACATGAAAAATCACGAACTTTTCAACTGTCACAAAGAAGCTGTAGAAAGGGTTGTTACACTGTTGAAAGTGACGAAATATATAAAGAAAAGTGTTGCAGGCGCATTCTAAGGAGACAAAGTGATTCGCGAGTACCTGCTGAAGATCGTCTCCAAACAAGGATTAGCAATTCTTGGTGACGGTGATGAGACAGATAGCAACTTTATTCAGCTCCTGAAATTTCGTGATGATGACGACATAAACGTTAGTGAGTGGATGAACATAAGGGGCTAAAATTACACTTGCGCAGGCGTGCAGAATAACGTATTACATATTCTAGCTCTCTCCATGTTACGGGGATATTTATATCAAGTTAAAGTAGTATCTTAAATTTGGTCCCACCGCTTGATGCGACCTAAATTAGAGGTTGGAATAGTTTTTTTTAAAACAATTTTTGTACTTATTTACATCTAACTCATTGCATAATAATGATAGATATAACTAGATTTAAAACTTCCTGGAATCATCCATAAAATGCACTGTACCCACCCTCGCATCGCTTCGTGAGTTCTCCTCTCGAGTAGTTGTAAAACTGTAAAACTGCCGGCGACGGGTCTCTCTTACGCTCCTGTGCCTAGGTGACTATATATTATATACTAATTCAAATAGTTACCCATTCAACAGTTTTATCCAATTTTTATTTATTTTCTTTTTCTTATATGCCTAACAGTCATATTACATTGTAATGGGGCCATTTTTCTGACTCATGGGAAGTTTATACGGGTAAAAATAAAATGTTTTACAAAGGTAAACGCAATCATACTGGGCAAATTGCTAAATACTACTACTGTTAAAGTACTGATCAAATTAAGAAAGTTTATTAAAATTGTTTGCAGATCATTCTGATTCTCATGTAAACTTATGAATTGCGTCATCCTGGTTCCCCTATAAACTGATGTAGTTATTACTTCTATTACTTATACCTTAATCTTATAATTACTGAACAGACTAACACTTCCTCTTTCGCTACGTCTGTTTCTCTTTCTCTTTTCATCTTCACACCCCAGACATTTTATTATATGCATTTTCACATAACATATGTCTATTTTTAGGACTGAGTTGAGAAAAAAAGTTATTTTCTGTTCTGTTGAAAGTAAAACGTTACTTTTCTTTACAATGTTTAGCTGATGACTACTCGTGATTATATTGGCTCTTCTGATAGATTAATTGTGGATACTTTTGACAATTGCTGTGTGTGTGTACGTGTGTGTGTGTACGTGTGTGTGTGTACGTGTGTGTGTACGTGTATGTGTACGTGTGTGTGTACGTGTGTGTGTACGTGTGTGTGTACGTGTGTGTGTACGTGTGTGTGTACGTGTGTGTGTGCGTGTGTGTGTACGTGTGTGTGTACGTGTGTGTGTGTGTGTGAATTTTTACGTCACTAGAGCTAATACTTTAGACAGCCCCTGTGCGAATAATAGATTTAAAAAATGTAAATAAGGCTTTCATAAAAACGTGTCAATGTATACTGAGACATAAAGTTCCACGAAATAACAAGTTTCAATAACTTTATAAAGTAAAATTGTGTAAATTTATAAAATCACTGAAGTACTGTATTTCCGTCTTGTATATAACCGTAAATATTTCTCGAGAGAACTTTTAGTTAAATAACTCTTTTATAAATTGATGGATCTGAATCTGCACTCGTGCGAATAATTTAAGCATATGACGTTGTTATAAAATAATGTCTATGAAATGCACATGTATTGTAGTGTTGAAGAATGTTTCAATTTTCTGCATTGTTTCCTACATGTTTGGACACGAAAAATCAAATAATGTCTATGAAATGGACAGGTACTATAATTTTGAAGAATGTTTTATTGTTCTGTATTGTTTCCAATATGTCTGGACACAAAAAATAAAATATTCTTCAAACTACAATATCTGCTATAAACTACTGTATTAATTTCGGAACTATTTAGAGGTCGGTGTTTTTTAAAAAAATTTTGTTGCAACTTAGTGTAGGTCACTGTGTTGCAGACATTTTACATTGTTTACATTCTTTCTATTCGGGAAATATATACCACAGCATCTCTATATGCTTTTAAGGTGAATAAATAAATCAACTAATACATTCATGTTTTCTTTGTACGTTAGATCATATGATCCTTTAAAGGTGACAGATGTATCTATACTATTTTTTTCCTGAATCGTTCCTTACAAGTTCAGGAGTGAGATAACGAGAAATTTATATCCCTATTCCCTTGCATCCAACTAATGCTTTATGAGAGAATAGGCAATGGACAGACGGAATGACGGATAGATCTGAAAGTGATTATCACAATATCCCTGACGCTAATGCGTGGGAATCAGATTTTGAATGATCGCAATTTTTACTTCATATTTTCAGAACTAATTGCAACTATTCTTTAATTTCGTAAAGTTGTACATACATACATATTACATACATACATGGTAACAAGGACACAGGTACATCCATATATATATATATATATATATATATATATATATATATATATATATATATATATATATATATATATATATATATAAGATGGTGTCTTCATAAATCCCTTTAACTTTATTTTATTTCTTCAAGTACGACGATATTTGTAGTATGAATTGAATCGCTAACCTTGAAAAGATGCTTTTTTTAGGTAGTGTTGCTTTTTAATATAGATCACAGCTACAAGGAAGAAAATGCTAATATCCAATATGTTTAATCTGGATTATATATATATATATATATATATATATATATATATATATATATATATATATATATATATATATATATATATATATAAAATTACACCAATATAATCTAAGAGGGTAGAGAATTATAATTCGTTCCAAGCGGGAATCGAGCACATGTCTTGAATAACGGGGCAACTATCGCTTAGCTTTAAGTCACCACCGCCCCAACGCACACTTATTTATTCCGTGGCAGGTCGTGTTTCAAAACGTTTTACCTAGATCAGTACCTTTGCTTGCAACAAAACTTACGAAACTGGATAATACAAGCAGAGTTATTATTTGCACTTTATTGCTTTAGCCTGGGTCGATCACCAAAATACGTAAATTTGGTAGTAAATGGAGTGTTTCGAGTGTGGTATTCTCGGTAATTCGACACTAAGAAAATAATTAAGGAAATCGACTGAAGCAAAATGAAAGTTGGTGATATCTGAGTCATTCAAGATTTTCCAGAGTAAAGTGCGTCGACACTATTTATAGAAAGCTGATAGATGGAAGAAAAGTGTCTATTGTTGGCTTCTGGTTGTTGTGACAAGAACAAATACGTGTCCTGAGTGGTCACGCTTCATCTTGTTAAGTAACAGGACTTGCATCATTTACGAGCTGAATGTGTAATCTGTTTCATCTTTACAGTTGTAAATATTCTGGTTTCAAAATATACAGTAAAACGGCGATTATCCGGACGCCAATTATCCGGATTATTCGCTCGTACGGACTATTACCGTATCCTCCGACATTTGTATTGATTACAGTGTACATGTGTCTATAAATTAGACTAATCTGTCGATCATGACATCAACATAATAAAGACTAGCAGAAATCAGAAATAAACACAATCGCGTGCAATCTCATACAAATATAATGACAATGGTATTATGAATACCTAAATTATCTTTTTAAAGTAAAAATAAATGTAATTAGAAGAGAGGGATGGTGAGAGGGAGATACAAAGAGATAAAAGTTTATTCTTATACCCGATTGTTTCTAAATGAGTGCTGCTATGAAATTATGCAATTTTCTTACAGAAATCCCAGTTTAATCAAGCACGATTAAAGACTCATAACGGTCGGATTGAAGGCATTCTATAGCTTAAACCTATGCAATTAACTGTCGCTTAACAGGTGATAAAAGTTAATTACCTACCGGCACAGGTGATAATAGAATCCAACTTTATCTTCATCAAAGCTCTTTGATACTTGGATTCACAAGCCCTCGCATAAAACGACCGCTCATCACACCTAGGGCAATTTACCCAAGACGCACCCTCTGCACAAGACACGTCCCTATTTATGTACAACAAACCTTTAGTTTATAAGGTAAAACTTATTTACCATTTACAAGAGGGTGCTGTGATACACGTTTTGACCTACTAAACTGTTGTCAAGAACACATCACGCCGAGCGGACACAAACGGTGCGTTTTTCTTAAGTTTTTAAAGTTTATTAATGTTTTTTTACTTTCGGATTTGTCAGTTTAACTGTTAAAGACATCAAGGTTACTGTTTATTTATTTCAAACGGGTTTAATTCACTAACAAATGCCCATGAAACACAAAGACAATTGTATCTAATACAGTCAAATAATGGCGGATGATTGTCGTAGGGTGCTTGCCATAAAACGCACGTAGTGCCATGTTGCCCAAGATGCACCAGGGGTACGTCTTGGGCTTTTGTACCTTTAACGTAGCCTACTTTTCAAAAACAAAATTTGTAGTTAAAACTACGTGTATTATTGCATTTTCGTTATTAAAATTACTGCTTTTATTTCAATTTAATTTGTTTGCAATTTTGTTATACAGGTTGCCAAGGATGCACCCCCGGGGAGATTCTTGGGCTCATATGTGCCCAAGATGCACCCTCTATTATTTTTTAAAAAATTATTTAATTGTATGTATGCATTCTATAATTCAACATTGCTGTCTATGGAATATTATTAGTCATGATTGTGTACTAACCACGTTGATTTTTATTTGATTAAATAGCCAATACCAACCAAACAAATGTCAGAAATTATAATGTGGGTGCGTCTTGGGCAAATTCCCCTAAGTGGTCATATCATCTTGAATAGTCTAAGTAGATCTCCGATAGCTGTAAAGCGCAAACATTAAATCTTATCATGAATTTTAGTATCTAATTAAAGGATCTGAATATTTTTGTTTCAACTTTTTTTCCCCTTTAGCATGTAAAATGTTTACAAAATGGTAATATTTGCTTAGTTACTGATTCATATACTGTCAAACGTACGATTATTGGACCAATTTAATCCAGATACTTCCATTCACAGTTTTACTATTTCACCAAAATTTGATCATCCGGATTACCGATTCTCCTGACTAAATCTATGTCCCCCGATGGGTCCGGATAATCGACGCTTTTTGTATATATATATATATATATATATATATATATATATATATATATATATATATATATATATATATATATATATATATATATAAGGATTGACCATTTATTTTTTTTACGTTCAAGCGCATCATACCTAAGTTTGCACAGCGTTTTTTCGGTTCATACTTCAATGAACGTAAAAGAATAAACTGGTCAATCCTTATAATAAAATTTTACATTTAGTAAAGACAAAATAATTATAATTCTTTTAAAAAGTATATTAAATCGATAATTCTAATCTTGTTTGGGCGTGCATGAATGGCACAAAACTGACCCTTGGTCATTAAATCATTATATGTGCAGCCTCCATTAAACTATATAGTTCAAGTACCCAAAGTGAAATCTATGGTGGAAAAATACGCATATGATTAAATTGCACCATTAATTTCGATTTGTTTAATTACTTTACCCTTATTACAAGATGTTGAAATTTGGGAGAGGCCACGACTTGTCAAAGCAAGTGTATACTATTCACTATTAAAAGAAAAAAGGTTTCATTACTTAGCTTTTACAATATTGTCTATAGTTTACCGGAAATGACAAATATGTCTATTTAACAAGATCTATCTTTTTTTTGAGAGAGAGAGAGAGTCGCCGTTGTTTATAGACCTCACAAGGCACGAAGTGATCAAAACACTCAAAATTAAATCAATTCGGGTTGACAAGAGCTGATAGCTAATCTCTTTTTTTAAACCTTAAGCGGATGGGATGGGAGAAATTCAACCTTTTTGTCAAGCTAGAAAATACGAAAAGGTCAAGGATGTTGCGATGGTGTATATTACTTTTCAGAAGTTCAAACTGCTATCTCTCTAAACGCCACTGCAACCGCAAGTGAAATCAGATCGTGCTCGTTTTTACATCATTTTTCAAAAGATTTTCAAAAAGTAGCGGAAATATAAAGATATTGTAAGACTTTTGCCAGCAACTCTAGCACTGTAACTTTTCATATCACGAAGCCACGCAATTTGTCTGGTCTGGCCCAACGAGACCAATAGAAGTTAGATCACTCATATCCTAGTCCCCGGTCCGGTCTGTAGCTACTGTGTAAGTTACTTTAGTCAAATTAGCGACAGCAGACCAGTCTAGATTCTTTCAAGAAATATTGTCAATGTTGTAGAGCTGCTTGAATGTGCCATTACTTATAGTCAAGCACTTGGATATTCTTAATTTTTCTTTTCAGCAGTCCTTGACCTATGTAATCAGAACCACATATTCAATTTTTCCACCCTCTCATCTATCCCACCTTTTCATGTATTATTTTTCTTCTTTTATCATGTAGTTCTTCGCTTTATACAAGGTACTGCGTCGAGTGCGTGTGTGTGTGTGTGTGTGCTTTGCATAAACTCTGTACAAAGTTTCAAAATTGATCCACAACACCAAAAGTGAGATTGTACCTTAAGACTGAACTCAAACAAAGCACCAAATAAGTTAATTTGTACAATGTTTATTATTTATAGGCGTTTCGAACTTTTCTATAGACATTTCACAAGTCCGACTAAATATATCCACAAAATTCCTCAAGTAATAAATTTTACATTTTCTCGGGAGGGAATACAATCGCAGACATCAAAAAGTGTACATACGCAGTGGTTTGTTTTTCTTTTCCTTTTCACGACACCTTAAACTTTTCATACTAGCCTTCCTTATAATGTACATGTACGTTATAATATACTAATTTCAATTATTGTCACTTGTTTTAAGATTTGACATTTGTTATTTATACAGAGAAAGAATTGAAAAATCCATTAAAATTGCACAACAACAACACAATTCTGCAAGTTTGACAATTTCACTGCAATTGCATAATGCACAGTGAAAAATCCACATTTTGTGGAAAGGTCTGCAGGTGTGGTCACCCTGAAAAGGGTGGACGTTATAGATCAGAAGCTGCAAGTAGAGTAAATTTGGGGCCAGACATGTCTCGTTAGGTGATTATATGATTTTGAACAAAATTATAAGAATTAACAATAGGTCGATTGAGTTAACTCTGCAAAGTGTTGATGTAAATATTATTGTAAAACAAGATGGCGTGATCCAACTTTAGGGAAAGAAATTTGTAATATTTAATTCCAAATAACAAAAAGTCAGAAATTATTAATTTATTGCAGACATAAGCAAGAATAAAGTTCCAAGTAATAATGTAAAATTCATTCTATTCGTTCATTTATAATCTACATGTTATCTGTTTTGCATGTAAGATGGGCTCGATACGTTGTGTTTGCTATAGCAGATTTATCTCGCATAAACTACACACCATTTTCATGACATGTTCTTGCGAATTGACAAGGCTTTAGCTTCAGCGAAGGTCTGTTTCTCTTCAACAAATTTATGAATTCCAGGCTTGACCTTTAACATCCTGCTGGATAATCTTGCATGGTGTTGATGCAGTCTACCTGAAAGCATGATAAGAGTAAATGTGCAATCTTTAACAGACTTTCGTAATCTATCTATCTATCTATCTATCTGTCTATCAGCAGATTGTAATTATAAAACATACCAAATTTACCTGATTATAATATAAGCCTAATGCACATTAGGCAGTAGCATCACGGAGTGGTTAAACTAATATTTTTCATCAGAGAGAAACTGGATGAACATCAACTGAGAGGGTCAAAAACATTACTGCAAAGCTAGACTCTACCATACATTTGAAACTTTTGAAATTGATTTACTATATTTGAAATAATCTAGAAAGTCTATACTTTCCTGCCTTAAAATTTTATTTAAAGGAATCATTTTAAAAATGACGCAAACCTGTATATTTGAATTCCTCGGCAACTAGTTTAGGGGATAACCGGAAAGTTCCTTCAGGCAGTGAAGCAGGGAAAATCATTTGGATGCTATAGCGTACCGATATCACTTTGAGGAACATTCTGAAACTAAAATTCTACAACCACATACATAATTATCCGGATTTACATAGAAAAAATCTCACATTTCTGCTAAGTTTACAAAAACATAATACACAGTGGCCTTCCACATATCAAATTTTGTTAATCAGCGTTATAAGCATGCTGTTGTGACAAAGTTAGAAGTATATGAAGTAATTCGAGAACTAAAACCAACATTCTGGAATATAATTAAGCAAATATAAAAAGTAATATCCTCATAATGTTCAACGTTGTTAATTGCCCATAGCTGCTATCGTATTTTGATCATTTTAATCTCATCACATTATTTTCATCTTATTGTGAAATAGAAAAGTTCAATCATCCTGATTGAAGTCATATTTTGACGCATTTGTTTTTATTGTTTCCTGCTGTATTTGCCATCCGAACCTTTGATGGATTGATCGAAATAAAATTTTAATTTGCAATATTTCAACTCTATATTGGTTTAAAACAGACAATTTAATTATTTTCTTGAATTTCATAATACAGTGCTTCGAAGCATATTGGACCTTAGTATGCACTAAGGTAGCAGCTAATGCAATTATAAAAAAGAAAGCGAGAAATAATTATTTACAATAATTAATTGATTGTACTTATGCCACCAACAATAATCAAGATCTTGCAAATATCGTACAAATAATACGTCATATGACTGTCTAAAGCTATTTTACACTTCTTGTGGTTTTGTTTACTGTATATATTAACAAACAGCACGTACACATGTACGATATTTTAGGTATTGCGTAAGAGATAATTCCGTTTTAAACAATAAAACAGGGGAATCATAGTTAAATCTCTAAGAAATCGCCGCCTAATTTTACGAAAGATAACGAAGTATGTAAAACTGCTCCATATATTTGTTTTTCCTTCTTCTCTCACTTAGGATGCCCCTAGTTTCTATATGGTGGAACAGTCGCTTGCGAGTCATACTCACGATATCTTACCCGACGTGTAGCCAGAAAATCGTAAAACAATGTATGTGCTAAATGGTTATTAGATCTTTTCTTATTCTGAGAGTAAATATCTGAGTGAACAGATTGAAATAAACCAAGTTTGATGGTCTTGACTTTCGTTATTTGCATATATTGCATTGAATACTTAACTTTATCAAGTTATTAATTTTGACCAATAGCATAGCACCCTTCCCTAAAGTAGAACTAAAATCCATAATGACGTTGTATGCTTTCTCAGATAAACAATCTATGATAACTGCTTTCATCACTATATAAAATAAATTAGACTTCTGAAACCAAGCAAACCTTCTACAAAACAAACAACAACAAAAAAGAATTAAAAATGCATGATTAAAAAATTTGAACCCTAACAGATGAACACAAAAACATGCATTTCAAAACACTCGAAAGCATATATATATATTGTGTATACAAAATACACCTTGAATATCAGATTACTAAAAATGCAAACTCACCAATGATGCACCTAACAGACTATTTGCGAATTACGACCTAGATACATATTTTTTTACAAGAGTTACCTCTCTTTGTGAATAGTAGAGAAACAATAAGAATATATTTCTTCTTCGAATAGGCAAATTTCACGCTCAAAATTTCAGTAAACAATTTGTCATTTGCTCATATAACTTTTTGGCTCTTAGACAGACTGATGTTTGGAAACTATCATCGAATTCCGACATTCTGAGATGCAGGTGAGCTTATGAAATTATTTTTTTAATAAAGTCCAAAGATGAAATTGTACTTTTCGTCCTAATGAAAGGGAAATAACTCATACTAAAGTGTACACTTTAGCTCGTGTAACTTGCAAACCAACTATAATAGATTTATTATTATACCAAATTTTTCAACGTGACACGCGGATCCAATTATTCATAGTTAAAGAAGTGGTCAATACTTTCTAGGAGAGAGAAGTGGTGTAATTCAAATGTAGGTGTGGGGTTTGTTTTGAAGCGCTCAAAACAATATAGGATGCAATGTCCTGTGAAAAGCAAATGTTTCATGCAAATGTTACGTTTCACGATAGGGTACGATATATTATGTAGCAAGGCTCGTATTGTATTCAATGTGATTTGTCGTTCTACAGCCCATCCACACAGTAACTATTCATTGTTCCTTTACTTTGGATTGAAGCTGATGATTGATTGTGAGATACAGTATCCAATTCTAATTTCAAAGACTTCTTTACGAATTGATTTCTACGAGCACAATACCGTTATTTATTTTCTTCTGGCAATGATCTAAAGCAATTGGCCTTGAGATCAAGTATATATTTCATGACTTGTCAATAATTTATCATAAATTGAGAAGTCATTTTTTCAACAACTGTTGCACATTTTCGAAATGGAAGAAATTCAAGCACTGAAGCTCCAGTTCATGCCTACTAGTAAAACTTTTGTATTTAATGTCTTACTGTCGCAACATCGGAACCGAACAGTTAAAATGTGTTAAGGTCTAAGATTTACATTTTGTATAGCAAGTTTGACGATGGGCAGGTTACAAGGTATTTAAACTAGTGCAAAAAATAAAAAATAAATACATCAAAATAAAGAATAAAAATTAAAAAATGTATAAATATGTGTGCGAGTGTAAATGTAATGCTGTTCAGGTTAATTTTACATGTATTCCATCGCATAACTCAGTACCTACTGTATGCAGTACGGGATCAGTACACGACTTCAAAATTCACACTCATTAGTTATTATGAACTATTTAAAGCTGTTATCATTTGTGTAGGATTTCAGTGTTTTCTCTAATTATAGCATTGTCTAGGAGGTAAAACCAAACATTATTCGGCCTTTCAATGTAATCAAATACATGTATATGCATATTACAACTAATAAAATATAGAATTTTCAACAAGATGCGCAGATTCGCTAAACAGCAGGAATAGAAGATTATGAAAAAAGTCATTCTTGATAAACAACTGTGGAAGGAAGTTAAATGTGTTGGTGTTGAAATATTGTCATTTACTATCAATATTCCAGTGCCATTTTATGTGGGCTTGTGTGTTTATTCTATTTCCAGTACCTGAAGAAGTTTAATTTCATAGCTTCCAATGTACCTATGGGTAAGATTAGCGAAAGAGGAAGAGTGAACTTCCCCGTAAGCCTAGTGAGCTACATAGTTGTGAGAAAATTCGCGATGTCTTCGTCAGACCAATAGTCTTCCACACTGGCATTTGGTATCTTCTGTAAAAACGCTGCTTTCGCTTTAATTTCCTCAAGTATTCGCACTCGAGCTTCCCAGCCATCTTTTAATTCTCTCTTTTCGCTTTCTAACATAAGATTAACATAGTTTACCTCATTTAATGGGTTTGGTTTCAGAGCATACTTTTCTAATTTATTGAAGCTTTCCCTGACCGTCTTCATCATATACATTAGGTTTCGTCCTACAACTTTAAAAGCTGATTGAATCTTGTTTAACATGGACATTTGTTTCTTTTCCCCAACAACAGCCGATTTATATTTCGTCTCCAATTCCTTATATGTCTTCTGTTTCTTTTCAACGTAGGTTTCGTAATAGAAACTGTTGTTAGTATGCTCTGACCAATGGCACTTTCCTGAGCATTGTTTGCAATTGCCGGTTGACTCCATGGCGCAACACTTTGCTTTTTCCTGATCATCTGCATAAATACATTCTTTATGACACGTAAAATTGCAGCGACGGCAATTTGTAACATACTGTCCAGGTTTTGTATGCACCGTTCGCTGGTGAATTTCGTCGGATATGTATGTAAAGTTCCGGTTGGCTTCTATGTCTCTCTTATGCCTCTCCAATATTTCTGTTTCCTTTTTCATTGTGTTCAACTCATGCAGGCCGTCTCGAATTTGCGGCTGCAGGTTGTCAATCGTATTTTCAATTTGTTTCCTTAGCGATAGGACCTCTGAAGTTAGTAAGAGACTTCTTTTTTCCATGTGGCTTAATTCGACAAAAAATGTATCAAAACTTGTTATACCTAATTTCCAGAACATTTGGGCAAACTGTTCTGCGGAATCTGTACGCTCAAACAAGGCAGAGTTGTTAAAATTAAAAGCCTTCTGGAACGGAACATTTGCTTCCTTTAAGGCTGCAAGAACTGGTGGTTCCTTGCCATCTGCAAATGTAATCAGGACAAATATGTTGTCCTTTACATCTTTACCAAATACAGATAGGATCGAGTCAAATATATACTTCTGAGTATGCGTCAATCTTGCCAGGGGTGCTTGTGTAACGAAGCAAATTGCGTCTATAGTATCTATACCTTGATCTCCAGGTGCCATGAAGAACTCACGGATTTGATCTACAATTTTCTTGTCTTGTTCAATTCCTCGAGTGTCACCAAATCCTGGTGTATCGATGATATTCAAATCGTAGTCAATCCGACTTCCATCCCGGCAGTTAACCTCGTAACATGTGATCCAATTTGTTTGCGAGATGGCCTACAAAGAATTACAAATATGATATCATGTCGCTTATTATTTGTGTATTTATGCATAAAACATAAGAAAACGAGAGAAACAACAACAACAACAAAAGCGAAACAGCCACGAGTATCATTTCATTTCGTGACTGTTAATCAAACCGTATAGTTTGCTGATTAGGACTCCGTCGTTATTGCTGAGCAAATACATTTATGGTACGGCTTCGCATGCACTTCTCCTTCTTTTGAAATTAATTCGTTTGTTACAGATGCATTATTCTATCCTGGAATATACAATACTCTTAAGATAACTACTTGGACATAAAAACAACACAAAAAGTGCTTCAGAGTCATTAAAGAACAATTATTTGATGAAAAAGGACCATTGTAATATCTAAAAAAAGCAACAACACCCCCCCCAAGTATATATTTATATTATTATATGGATATATATATATATATATATATATATATATATATATATATATATATATATATATATATGGTACTTTTTACACTAGTGTGCAAGTAGGGATTCGGTTTGGTGCTTTACGGCCGGCACAACAAGTAGGTTATTTAGTGCCGAGGCAATTGGAGTACAGTGCCTTGCCCAAGGACACAACATGGCAGCTAACCCAGGTTGCTCCGATCCTAGCATTGTGTGAATTTAAACATTATAAAGTAACCCTATTTAAGAGATGCTAACATAAATAAGCCTATAGATGATTTTAAATGTACAAGTTACGTGAGTATTGCGGATTTTGTAATACTTGTATGAAGTAAATTTTGATCCAGATTGCCGAGAGATGATCTGCATGTATTTCACGCGTGTAGCGACATACTTAGCAATGTTTTCAGAAGAATTTCTCCCTCAATGAGCCTTCTACCGTTAATTCATATTTCTGCTTTATCTTCTAGTCTTCATTTGCCTACCCCAGTACACCTGCCTACTTATGTATGTATGTATGTAAGTATGTATGTATGTATGTATGTATGTATGTATGTATGTATGTATGTATGTATGTATGTATGCATTTATATATGTATGAATCTATGTATGCTGTATGCATATATGTATTTGGGTGTGTACGTAAATATATGTTTGTCTGTATGACTGACTGATTGAATGACTGACTTTATTAACTCTTCAACAAAGATTACACCAAGTTAATCAAATTCAGGATAATACAAGATTTTGAAACACAACTAAGAATCAAAGTGAAAAAGAGAAATACTGCGTCAACTAACGAATTTACAAAATGAAACATCTTAATATATATAATCATAAAAATATGTCTATAAAAAAATCAGAACCAAATATCACTAAGCTAGGTATGGCACTGACCTTCATGAACCATATTCCTAATGCTGCTAATGATACAACGAATGTCAGTATATCTGGTATATATTGCTACATGTTTTGCAATATGTTTCAGATAAGTGCTGCTAGTATGTATGTATGTATGTATGTATGTATGTATGTATGTATGTATGTATGTATGTATGTATGTATGTATGTATGTATGTATGCATGCATGTATGTATGTATGTGTGCGTGTATATGTATATATGCATGTATGTATGCATGAATATATGCATACATGCATGTAAGTCTATATGTATGTATATATGTGTGCATGTATGTATGTATATATGTTTGTATGTATGTGTGTATATATGTATGTATGTGTATGTATTTATTCCTAAACCTACCATCCATGTGTGAACACACGAAAAGTCAATCGATCTATGTATTATACTCGAATCATTCCAGTTTTTCTCACACAACATAATTCCCTGTATCCGAACAATTCCATGACTGTGTGTATATATATATATCTATATATATATATCTATATATATATATATATATATATATATATATATATATATATATATACATGTGTGTGTGTGTGTGTGTGTAGTCATGGAATTGTTCGGATACAGGGAATTATGTTGTGTGAGAAAAACTGAAATGATTCGATTATATATATATATATATATATATATATATATATATATATATATATATATATATATATATATATATATATAGGTGTGTGTGTGTGTGTGTGTGTGTAACCATGCACTGTAAACAGGTCTTTAAACCAATTGTACCTTCCTTGTTTTGAAAAAAATTGTTTATCGGTATGAATGGGAGATCTTTTCCATAACATGTTACGTAGAAAATATTAGGCAATCCTATTTTCAGAAATACATCTTTGTTAGTATGTTGTTCTTTATTTAGTATAATTTAAAATGGTTAATCTTGAGATTCATAAAAATCTGAACAATATGTAAATATTTATAACGATCTCTAACTTTGGTACATGTCTTGTTTTCAAATGATAAATCGGATTCGAATAAAAGGTTTTAGAAAAGTTATCTCGTTTCAAATTGCCAGGATCTAACTTTCAGCATTATATGTTAATGTGCTTGATATGTTACATTATGTTATGTTACCATCATAAATGGCTAAAGCTTCATACTAAGAGGAAAAAAGTTCATTTCAAATGAGAAAAATCCATTCGTTAGTATGTGGCCACGAATATGTCCCCAGTCTGGAAATCCCATTGACTTTTACAGTAAATGACTATGTTTTAGATGTTTATTATTTACAATAAAAGAGTGTGACTACATGCATTTAAACCTTTTTTCTCGTAATTTCTGGGTTACTTAGAGTTAAACCACTAAACGTATAGATTCTTACATGATTGGGCTGGTTTCGGCTGGTTTGACGTCTGCGTTTTTATGGCGTAAACTGTACTCACAAACAGGAAATTGGCGTGCTGCGTGTGTACGGTTTAAGTTTTCTATGTGCTGACTCCAGAGCAGCCTCATGCAGACAGCAATGCTTCTTAAAGTGGTTATCCGTGACAAATCTCGGTGGCCAAGCATATAACAAACATAAACTCCACTGGTACACAGTTGTGTCTATGATTTTAAGACAAGGCTGGAAATACTGACATACAATAGTTTTACTGGCCTTTTCTTACACAAGGTTAAAGAGAACATATTCCAAGGGGAATGCCCATATAAAGAGGAGACATTATCATAGACATGACAGGAAAACATTAAGTTTATTACTGGTCATTTTGTGATGCCTTTTCACAATAAAATATTTTCAAGTTTTAAAGAAAAGCATGTAAGGAACTATCAGATGAGAATAAACAAAATAAACTCTAACAATGTTTTAATTATTTTCTAAAGTATTTAAATTTCAATATGATGCTTTTTGTCAATGTTCTCAAATAAAAAATGAAGTAGAATCGAAAGTAAAATTTTAACGCTCGTCTTTAAATTGTTGAGCAATGTCACCATTGTGTAATATCTATCAAGTAAGATCCCACATGTACACCGCAACGTTTGGCTATGAGCAGAGTTCAGTTACTAATTGTTAAAACAAATGATCGTTAGATGCTTATTACTTGCATTTTAATACAACCAAGCCAACCATAGACATTAAGGTCATATGTCGTTGACAGAGAAAGTCCTTAAAGTGTGAAGAACACTAAAGTCATTTTCGGCGACTTTTGTAATCACTTAATTTCAATAAAACCCTTTGCGTAAAGATCATTCTATTGCCTGCAAAACTGTCTTAAAAGAAAACACTTTATGTTTTAGTCTATAAATTATTTCATAAGCACGCCACCAATTTGAAAGATTCATAAGGTATCTTAAAAACAAGTGAGTATCCCTGTGTCATTCTTTTCCTTAGAGTTCTGCACGAATGAACTGTTACATCATAACGTTTTTCTTAAATACATGAAGTAATATAAAATCTTCATTACGATATGTGTTTCACACATAGGAGATTTTACCTCGTTGTGTCATATGTGTATTATTGATTCATTTTAAATAATCAGATCGCTTAAAAGAATTTTTAAAACTTTTCTATTAAGAGATTATTAGCTTATCCTTGTAACGACACTTTACAAATATGTCATTATCATGTCACGAATTAAAATATAACCTAGAGAGACGCTAGATACCTAATTGGACCTATTGTTGTACCTACCTGTTGGTGTGCCTTTGCCTTCTCGTCTTCAGTCAGATCAATCATAGTAAATCTAAAGTCGTCCTCCCAAGCTACATCCACTATGTAGTTGATCATGCCATCAATCAAGGTGCTTTTTCCTGCACCAGTCGCCCCAACAACCATAATGGTCTTTGTTTTTTTACGAAGTGGATCTCTTGTGCCTGGAAAACGTAATCTTAAATGCATATGTATAGACAGATGGCATTGAAGTACAATGTTTTGCAGCAGATTTCTTCATGCAAATGTTTTTAAGTTCCTGTTTTTATTTGTTGTATGGGGAGAATTAGCCATTTAGATAATTTGTATTTGTTTTTCACACGGCAGGGTATTTTCACTTCTCTTTTAAAACGCTTTTAAACAACTGATAATTCTAAACACTAAGATTGCGAATTCGAATCTCGTTGATGACTCTAGTACATTAGAGAGGTAGTTTGGAATTTTTCAAGCTCTGACATACTCACATTTAAGATTTTTAGCAGAAAGAGAGAACCAGCAAGAAGGAAACATATGGTGTCCACCATAACCGAGCAATAGAATCAGTCGTTCAGATAAGTTATTGCGAAAACATTAGTCAAGGAGTGCGCTTAGTTTTTATATTAAAACGGTGCGTATTTGTATATATTGACGATATCTACAAACCTTTGGTTTATCTTTTGTATCCTCCCTTTAGTGTATACTTACTGAGCAATGTATAGGTGGAAAAACAGAACAATATCAAAGTAAAATTTGTAGATATATAATTATAATGTGCCGCAACATACATAATATTTAAAGGATATTGACAATCAAATTTTATATATATACCTGAGTAAATTTGCTATAAAAACAAGACTACCCACCAAACTTTGCTTTTCTTGTCATAGCTTTCTTGTTCGTGGTTTCTTCGGAAAATGTAAGGGGTATTTTGTATCTCTGTGGCTTTCCCGATTCTCTTTGACAACGTGTGGCATTTTGTTTCAGTCTTGTGGCCAGCGATTCCTCTGTTGTAATTGAATCACTGACTTCACTAAATGGTCCTTCATTGCCGTCTGAAAAAATGGCTCTAACTTTGAATTCGTAATTATTTTTACTCTTCAAATCTTTCAAATCTAGCGACTCAACAGGCTGTGTTGTGTCCACACTCAACCATTTAACTTCTCCACATGATCTGTATTTGACTTCATAGTAAGATACTTTATACTCTCCTTTTGGCTTCTCCCACGACAAACACGCAGAAGTTGCTGTCGTTTTTAAAGATCGGACTTTCCCTGGTTCTTGAGGGAATTTTGTAATTATTACATCATCGCTTATTTCACTAAACGGGCTATCTTCACCATTTTTAGTTGTCCATTTTACTTTGAATATGTAAGCTGTATTTTTTTCAAAATTTGTGATTGGAATTGTAATTGACGTGGAATTATTATCGGTGTTTTTCCGTCCTGGCCAAGCTATTTCATCTTTTTTCTTCCATTGTATTTCGAACAAGTTTACAGCCTGGAGATCGGATGATGAGACATCCCAACTTATTGAAAGATGTGTATCATTACTGGTGACTCCTTTCGGTTTTCCAGGTTTCTGAGACTTTTTAATCATAATATCATCACTTATATCACTGAACGGACTTTCTTCGCCTTTTAGTGTTGTCCATCGTACTTGGAATTGATAGGCAGTATTCGTTTCTAAATCGGTGATTGGAATCTTGATTGATGTAGAATTGTCATCGGTATTTTTCCGTCCTGACCATCTTTTTTCTCCTGTTTTCTTCCACTGTATTTCGAAGACCTCTACAGCTTGAAGATCGCTTGAGGAGACATCCCAGGTTAGTATGAGATCTGTATCGTTACTTGTAACTCCTTTCGGCTTTCCTGGTTTCTGCGACATCTTGATGATAATATCATCACTTATATCACTGAATGGACTTTCTACGCCTTCTTGTGTTGTCCATCTTACTTTGAACTGATATGCAGTGTTTTTTTCTAATTCTGAGATTGGAATCTTGATTGATGTAGAGTTGTCATCGGTATTTTTCCGTCCTGACCATCTTTTATCTTCTGTTTTCTTCCACTGTATTTCGAAGACCTCTACAGCTTGAAGATCGCTTGAGGAGACATCCCAGGTTAGTATGAGATCTGTATCGTTACTTGTAACTCTCTTCGGCTTTCCTGGTTTCTGCGACATCTTGATGATAATATCATCACTTATATCACTGAATGGACTTTCTACGCCTTCTTGTGTTGTCCATCTTACTTTGAACTGATATGCAGTGTTTTTTTCTAAATCTGAGATTGGAATCTTGATTGATGTAGAGTTGTCACCGGTATTTTTCCGTCCTGACCATCTTTTTTCTTCTGTTTTCTTCCACTGTATTTCGAAGACCTCTACAGTTTGAAGATCGCTTGAGGAGACATAGAAGGTTAGTAAGAGATCTGTATCGTTACTTGTAACTCCTTTCGGCTTTCCTGGTTTCTGCAACATCTTGATGATAATATCATCACTTATATCACTGAATGGACTTTCTACGCCTTCTTGTGTTGTCCATCTTACTTTGAACTGATATGCAGTGTTTTTTTCTAAATCTGAGATTGGAATCTTGATTGATGTAGAGTTGTCACCGGTATTTTTCCGTCCTGACCATCTTTTTTCTTCTGTTTTCTTCCACTGTATTTCGAAGACCTCTACAGCTTGAAGATCGCTTGAGGAGACATCCCAGGTTAGTAAGAGATCTGTATCGTTACTTGTAACTCTCTTCGGCTTTCCTGGTTTCTGCGATATCTTGATGATAATATCATCACTTATATCACTGAATGGACTTTCTACGCCTTCTTGTGTTGTCCATCTTACTTTGAACTGATATGCAGTGTTTTTTTCTAAATCTGAGATTGGAATCTTGATTGATGTAGAGTTGTCATCGGTATTTTTCCGTCCTGACCATCTTTTTTCTCCTGTTTTCTTCCACTGTATTTCGAAGACCTCTACAGCTTGAAGATCGCTTGAGGAGACATCCCAGGTTAGTATGAGATCTGTATCGTTACTTGTAACTCCTTTCGGCTTTCCTGGTTTCTGCGACATTTTGATGATAATATCATCACTTATATCACTGAATGGACTTTCTACGCCTTCTTGTGTTGTCCATCGTACTTTAAATTGGTAAGCTGTGTTCATTTTCAATTCTGTAATCGGAATTGTGATTTTTGTAGAATTGTCTTCGGTGCATTTTCGTCCTGACCATCTTTTCTCTTCAGATTTCTTCCACTGTAATTCAAAGAATTCTATATCTTTGGGATTGCATGACGAGACATCCCAGTTTATTATTATATCTTTAGAGTCACTTGTAACTAATTTCGGTTTTTCGGGTGTCTTACTAGACTCTGTCATCATTATCATGTTTTTAGGATCCTCCATAGTCCCAGAAATATATTTTCCGTCAGTGTCTGCTACTGGATTTTTTACACTGTCTTTTGTTGGTTTTTCAATAATAGAGTCCAGCAATTCCATTTTTAAATGAATATACTATTCTACATAGGTTTTACTCGGCCCAGGTAATATAGCACCATTAATACACTTTTGCACTATCTGCCACCGACATAGTTTTGGCCAGGGAAACTTTACTGAAGCACCAGCCAATGACTCTTTTCTCTGATCTGCACCTCCACTAGTCAGGGTTGATGCATGAACTCTTTTTTGGCTAAAATAAAAAAGCGTTGTCATTCTGAAAGATATGATCGGAAAGGCACTTTGCTTGAGGTTGTGAATGAAAAAACGTCTATTTATAATCGACATAAACAATATACTTTATTTCTATCATCCAATAATGTACAACTGTATACAAAATACCATCGTAAAATGTAGTCTCAAAGTTCCTAGAATTTAAATTTTTGTACCATAAGAGTCAAATACAGAAAGTGTTTCTTGCAACAACATGGGCAAGCAAAATACTATCTTTAATGTAGTTCTCATTATAGTTTTACATTTTTTTTTATAACAATCGATTTTCAAGCTTCATAACTTCATCAGTAATGTAAAATATAGAGTTCAATTCTTATAATCATAAATAGCTATCAAAATAATCACGAATCGCAAAAACTATACCTAAATTTTAACCATAGTCTGCAAATATCAAAGCAATGACGCAAGCATTGAGTATGAATACATAAGTAGTTATTTTCTGTTTTTATGAAACAATAACTTCTAGTTATCTGAGTTATATGATGCTGCTATAACGAATATAGATGTTTGTTACTTCCAGCGTGATAAAAAATACAAATTAATTCTAAATCTGTACATATTTCTTATATGCTTAACTGCATAACTGATAAATTCTTCTAGCACTTAAAGATATACTTCGACCTTCTCCAGTCGAGCTGCTGCTTAAATTCACAAATTCTACAATGTTGGTTTGGATTTTCCTTTGTTTCTTTTTGTTTGTTTGTTTGTTTTTTGTATCTGTTCAACTGCATAGATGACGTTTACAAGCTAAGTATATTCTTTGAAGTCTATATCACACACGTATCTTTCGTAGGAAATACTCAGTTTATAAGTTTATATTATCATGTTTGGAAACAATAAACATGCACAGACGGGTGTTACAGTTTGTAAGTTTATATAACCATATTGGAATAATCAACTTTCACATTTACATGTATCTATTCGTTTGCAGGTAATGGATGAGACTGAGATATCTGACAAATGAACTACCCAAATCCCGTAATTTTGAATCAGATAAAATTTTAAACAACTGTATTCTGCTAATCTCCTTTGGTTTATAGATGTAATAAAAATAGCTATGACTCAAACTATTAACAAAATGTCAATAAAAAGTAATTGTACATATACTTGTTTCAAAATATGTACATATGGTAAATTGCTCATAAATTCAGTAAATGTGTTCCGTTTCTACGAACGAAGTCAAACATGTGTCTTAATTCGAGTGCTGTATATGTTTGACAGGGACTAGCTGGATAAATGCGTTCGAAGTAATGGTTTGTGTTGGTATTGCAAGCCAAATAAAACGAAAAAACAAACAAATTCCTGCCAACTTAAAGTTAAGTTTAAACTTGATACCTTTTGTACAGATCCCTACAAGTTTAACCATCCATCCGTCCGTCCGTCCATATATGTATACATACAATAACCTCTGCTTCCTATTTTTCGTGCAGATCAGCACCAGTCCATACATCTTTATAAATATCTATACATATAGACAGGATACATACATACATACATGAATACATGCATACATAAATGTATCGGACACAGATTACTGGAAAATAATACTTATTGCAATCAATGTTCTGCGTGTATTTATCTTGGTTATATACATCCCGTCTAACTATCTAGCTATGCATCCATCCATCTCTCTTTATATCTATTTGTCTATATATCTATCCATCCATCCATTTCTCTCTGTCTATCTATTTATGCTTTCCTAAGAATTATTCCCCTCTCCACTTCTAGTATTATTCGCCAAACAGAATCCAGAGGAGCATTTCTGCTATTACTGACTTACGCGTGAACTGATAGTAATTATTTTCATGTACTTCCCATTGTATGTCTATCCCATTTTCTCTCACTATTTTTCTACATATCCACCCGTTCCTTCATGCATACAGGCTGTTGTGTGCAAGCCGGAAAATGAAAATACTTCATCTACTTTTTCATAAAAGTCACATATTCTCCTGCACCAAATGCTGCCTCATTACATAGATTTTGAAAGGAAAAATAAAAAAAGAAAAATACTTTTTTCTATTTAAAGAATCTTCTTCTTCAGGAAAAATATATTACGTTATAATATTGAGTGAAAAGTAGAACCCAAAGGCTATTTTATGCCTTCTGTGCAGATTAATAGTAAAATCACTTCGAGTATTCATTACATGGTGTATATCGCCAATTACAGTTCAAAATTGTTAGAATTCAATAACCAATCTGATACAACTTGTGACTTTTTAGTCTAAAGATTTATGTGTTTTCTTCGATCATATAAATAACGCCAAATATTATTCAAATGACCATTGTTCGTGTTTGCTAGAGTCTTTGCCTGTTAAAAAATGTTATTCATAGAGTCTTTGATTCATGCAATGTTAATAGTCATTACAAGCAAGTATAGACTGACACCATCAACAGACTATCGGCTTTAAAGATGAGGACGGAAAAGTGATAGACTTTCACATGGTGTGTAACGTATTTCCCATGTAAAGTACATAACTTTGATGGCGTGCACCTGAGGTTCAGGCTTTATCTCTAGATAAATGACAGAGAGATATTTAAGAGGTCCTAGTGAGTTCTTACCTTTAAGCACTGAGGCAGACACATGTGGAAAATAAGTCGTATTAGGCAAATCAATTAACAGTGACTTAAACCTCAAGAATAAACGTACTACAAATATAGCAAATTCTGCACAAAAACGTAATGCAGTTAATAGGAATTATGTGCAAAAACGAATTAATGCTTTAGAGGATAACAATTTGAAGGACGTTAAGTCATGAAGAGAAAATCTAGACAATTAATTATTTACTCTTGAACAGAGTCGTACAGAAAGAGCAAACAATGTTTTTTTTTCCGAACTAGAAGAAATAGATAGAGCAGAATAAATAACATTTTATTTGAAGTACTATACGATTGGTTCAGAATCTAGTGAACAATCGGTAAATTACAAATATTGAAATGGAATGACTTTCTTTAATGACTACATTACGAGAGAGAGGCGAACGTCTCTTGGGTTTGCTCATGTTCTAGTTTTAGTCTCACGTTTTGAGAATTCTATATAGTATAAATGTATTAAAATCCTACCTACACCACCTATACTGTGCGTTTTTATGACAGTCGTCTGTTTTTTTTTTGTGGTTTTTTGTTGTTGTTTTTTTTAATGTCTGAGTGGAAAAACGGCCGTCATATTGTTGATAGTAGTAGCAAACTACAATAGCTCCTCTAAGCGGGACAAGAAAAATTCCCACGGTCGCAGCCAATCAATAATGAGAATACTGTGTAAGGATTTCATTGGTATATCTGGCCCATTCAAAGTCACAGAAAGGGATATGTTAACGTGTTGACATATCGAATATAATAAACCATAAACACTGTATGTAAATTATACCAACTATGTGATAAATATAGGTAATTTGTAAAGAACATGGTGATAACTGCGCAAATGAATGAATTAACAGGCTTCAGTTAGTTCAGGACCTTTCTGCTGCTAATGCAATCTATCATTAGTTCTGCAATGTAAACTTAAGTACTGGAAAGCAGGTTCCAAAAGCATTTCAGCCTAGAGACCACAGGCATAGCAGGCAATCGCGTGGTAGTTCTTAAAATTGCGATCAATTATAAGCTTTCCTCAGGGCTGCACAATTTTTAGAAGAGAATAATGATGATCAGATCACAGTTTCAGATCTTGTGGAGAAAATGAAGGAGTAGGAGTCAGTAAAAAAAGATGGTTATGTCACTGTTTATATGAAAAAGAAATTACAGGAACATTTTGGCCTGTGGATCATTATCACAAAAATCAACGGTAAGCCTATGTTATAATCTTCAGAAGTACAAGGCTTTCCACTTTACAAGATTTTTTTTTAACCAAGGCCCAAACATCGAGATTCTGATGCATTAAATGGTCATCACTGAGACAGCTGCTTGATTGATAAAATATAATATAAAATATATCAATGCAACTAAATTCATCTGTCTTTCTTCTTCTAAAATATAGTGTGTAGAAAACGTTTTGTGTAAGTCCATGAAAGTCTACAAATTATGCTGAAGACAATTTTCGCACAGCGTGATACTGACACGAAGATTGCATCAGTTGGACAAGCTATTATCCAAGCATTGCGTCCTAGAATTCTAATTGCACCTCTCCAAGTCGGACTCAGAGTACAAATGCATCCTGAACATTTTGTTTAATAAAACTCGCAAGAAAAGTCTGAAAGTTACACAGCTCTTTCTATTTTGATAAGAATAATTATGAGATCCTAACGTTGCACGAACAGTAAAACTTCGATCATCAGATCCAACTCATTCAAATAACCAGCTTCCTCATAAACTATGGCAGGTACTCCAAAATTGCTTCAGTGTCTGGGTCATTTATTTCTAATGATTATAACTTTATGTAAAGTCAGTTCTGTATAGATTATACCGTCAATCAAGATGATTGAGCCTCAACCGTAATACTGTGTGGAATTTGAGCAGACAGAAAGTAGGGATTGGGGTAACATTTAAAGTTATATATAGCAGAAATCTTTTATTCACACAGCCGTTCCTTCCTAAATAACTGAAATTATATATATATATATATATATATATATATATATATATATATATATATATATATATATATGTGTAATTAAAATGGTAATTGAGCTGACACCTTTCACTAAATATACATATTTTATAGCCAAGAAGCAGGTTAATTATTTATTTTGTTAAAAATAGTTTTCCTTCTAATACATTCCAGTTTGTAAAGTTTATAGTCTTTCATGTTTGCATTTGTGTTTATCTTTTTCTAAAATCTACCGAATTTGCCATATATAATAGTACAATAACTTTAAACCTGAAAATAAAGGCAAACTTTTGTATTTGCCTGTATTTGAAAATAGAGGTGTGGGTGCTTTTCAGGCCTGTGTCACCCTAAAGGTAACATAAAATGTCAGTTTCATTCAGCCATCTTGTGGACCTATCTTTTCGCTTTCTAATGATTCTATATACTTGCTTTATGTGCCTCAAATGCTATTAAGAATGATAAAACACATAAAAGCTACAAACAGGTGACCGCATACGCTCCGTATGATTTACCTTTGCTCTAGCAATTATGTTTTGTTACATTTTTATATATCATTCACAAGGCCTATATCAAACTGAAAAATTAAAAATGATTTATTTTGCAATTAGTTTGAGGTTGGTCTATATTTTAGGTAGATTGACTGGACTACAGGAAAATAAACCGCCGATTAGAATCGATTCCTGAAGGGCCAATAATCCTCAATCAATCCTCACACAGTATTGAAATGTCCGCTCGTGTGTGTGCGCATGTGTGTGTTGTGTGTTTGTGTGCATGTGTGTGTGTGTGTGTGTGTGTGAGAGAGAGAGAGAGAGAGAGAGAGAGAGAGAGAGAGAGAGAGAGAGAGAGAATTACCTGTCATTCGAAGATGGAACCCATTTTGTCTTTTCCATTAGCGGCCTTCTTGAGAATTTTTCCCAGAGCTAACTTGGCTGGATAGTTATCGGGAGCTTTATATACACTCCCACTTTGTATCTTGGCCACTCCTACTTTGTATCTTGGTCACTACATTGACGACGTTTCCACGCTAAGTTTATATGACCATATTTAGAAACAATCAACATGCACGGGCGGGGTTTTCACTGTAAAACGTATACATTCGTTAGAAGGTAAATAGCATAAAATTTATATACCTGACAAATGCACTAACCAAATCACGATATTTGGAATTTGATAACAATTATGTTCACCTTTGGTTTATAGAAGTAAATAAATATTTATTGATTCAAAATGCATACAAATGTCAATTCAATTAATGTATATAGAAGTGCTTCTAAATATGCACATATGGTAATTTGCTCTGCTTATCATATGCAAGAATAGTTGTTGCACTCGACACGCTGTGAGTCATAAATTCAATAAATGTTTTTCTCATGATGAGTTCTACTTTCACTTTCGTGCGAAGTCTAATATATGTCCTAGTTTCAGAGCTGCATTACGACTGACTGAAAATTGATGGCCAAACGCGTCATAAACAATCTGCACTTTTGGTATTGTGAGAAATATAAAACAAAATGGATATGTTTCTTTTCTAAAGGACTTAAAATTAAGTTTAAACTTTATATTTTTTTTACAGATCTCTACAGATTTATCAGCCCATCCATCCATCTACCGATTCATACATCGATACATACATATGTTAGAGACATGTTTCACAGATAATAATCTTCGTTTCATATTGTGTTGTACAGAATCCAATCAATCCATACATCTATCGAAACATCTATTTATACCTGCCTACATGCTTGCCTACATACATACATACATACATACATATCGAATAGAGATTTATTGAAAATAATATCCATTGTAGTGCACTGCATCTATTTTGGTTATATGCATTCTATCTGTCTGTCTGTCTGTCTATTTATCTATCTATCTATCTATCTATCTATCTATCTATCTATCTATCTCTCACATAATTATTTACTTTTACTATTATGCGCTAAGTGGAATCTAGAGGTGCGTTTCTGCTACCATTGACTTAAAGGGTTTCTTCCGTGGTTTTTAAAAGTTAGTTGTTTTTTTGTTTTGTTGTCGATATTGAGGATTAAAAATGTAGTTAAATACGTCTCATATGCTTACAGCCGCCCGTATCCTTGTAGGTGTCAGAAAAACGACCAAAGTATACGAGATCTTTCGACTGTTCCGAACATTAATGAACTTCCCGATCATGTGACTCAGTGTCGTCAGAGACGGAACACCTGAAGTGGTGGTCGGGAGGGGGCAATTGGCCCAGGAGCATGTCAAGGGGGGGGGGGGACGCCGCCGTCGGGAGCGTATTTCGGGGTGGGTGGGGGTGGCGGTTGGCAACTAAGGCCCAGATGGTATAGGTGAAGATGACTCGCTCAAGCTATCTACAGAATCTAATCTTGGCCGTCTCAGTGATAGGTTTGTTAACTTCAATTCACTGATTTCAGGCCGACCAAGCAATTGAGATTTTGCGTGTAATTCATATTGTATAGATCTTCCTCAAAATAAATCAGATCTAATCATTGAAAATCCATAGCGAAATGTAGATCCGTTAACAAGGTATAGTCAAACCTGTCTGCAAAGACTACTCTGAGGACTATCTGGAAGTGGTGTTTATAAGCATGTCGTTGTTATATACATGTTTTGATTTATGTATAAATGGGACCTATGGACCTTTACCCTTATACGCAGACAGGCCTTATATAATGTTTACTATAAAGATTCTCTGATTTATTTATTTATTTTGTTGACGTTACTTCTTATATAAATTATTGTATCATGAAAAGCTAAATGTTGCATTTCTTTCGGATGAATAGCATGCTAGACTATATTCAGATTCAGTTTTAAATAAGACCTCTATTTCGGTGCAGCTAGTAATTGCATATTTGATCAAAACTTGATAATGGATGGAAAAAGGTAAAATTTGAATAAAAGCTATGTAGCGAATGTTAAAATGAACCCTAGCTATTATGTTTACATAATAAAAAATATTACGTAACTTAGCCTAACAGGGTCGTCACATTAAACGACATACATGGTAAAAAATTGTCTTCTCAAGTTACACCACGCCCTATAGTTTACACCTAAATTATTTCAGTCGACCTTGCATGAAACATTTATGAAAATTTCTGAACACATATTAAACACTATCTGCAATATTAAGATATGAACTTACGATGTCTAGAAACGTAACTTCACGCTTATTTTTAAAAGGCATTTGATACCCCAACAATTATACATATCTTCGAGGTGCTGATTTTGTAGACGTTATTGTAATTTCTGGGCAAGTATTAGGAAAAGAAAATTGCTTGGTTTAGAACTTAAGTTCCCTTTGATCATTAACCTAAGAGTTAAAAGTTGAAAAACAGAAATCATGATATGTTTTCAGTGCGTCTTAAAATGAAATTAAAACTGCTTTGTCGAAGGATATATCTCAATAGCACTGATTTCTCACCCTCTCTACGATATTGTGTAAAATATAGCTTGCTGACATAACAGCATCAAAAGGTCTTGAATGACGTAAGTACCCATCGACGATGAGAGGTCATATCATATGACTTGTTTGCACATCAACTTTGAGAGGTTGTATGCAGCAGAGTATGTTGGCATTTTTCCTCCTAAAACTAGCGTGCATCCAGCATCAACTTCCCACAGCAGCGGTCGTGCGCTGATGTCCGTCTCCCTCCTCTGACATCACACACGCTCGGTTTCCGAAGATTTACGGAAATTATGCATACGAAGCGGGCACGCTTATTTTGACCTATTTTATAGAAACGACTGGGTGCTTGACGATCAGACTTTCTGCAAAGTAAAACATGCGTTTGGACATTTTAAGTACTATAGTAAATTGGAAAAAGCAAAAACCTTGAGAGAAACCATTTAAGCATGAACTGGTAATAGTTATTTTCATGCACGGGTCCCTATATGTCTACTCCTCGTGCTCTAATTTTTTCTCTATATTTCCGTCGATTCATTCATCCATACGGACATATAAACAGATAAAAGAAAGATAACCGAATACACACACAATTTGGGACAGAATAACAGCTCTGTCAAAGAGATATATTCCAATCGATAGTCATTGAAATGCATCATCAGTTGTTTGTGTTTCCGCATAAATTTAACATATCTATCTATCTATCTATCTATCTATCTATCTATCTATCTGGATACTAGAGTATATTTCAAAGAAACTGACACTCATTAATTACTACATAAAAACAGTTTTCATCCCACGGCATACGTTCAGGAGCATTGTTAAATTATAAATACTGTAGTCACGCCGGATTTGAAACATTGAATAAGACTGTCATGACGCTTGTTCATTTCTATTCGCAGGACTACGAGAAAGAAGTTACGAAATCGGGGAACTGAGGAAAATGACATCTGACTCTGCATAGAAGTATGCTAGACAAAATGTTTGTGATTTGAAACACTTTCATGAAACTTTTGGAAAATGAGCTTTAGCTACAGTTTATAAACGAAACAAGAACATGGGAGACATTTTAGTGATCCAAACTACCCAGTATCGACAAACCTGGTTGTTTTAAGTTTAAACGTTAAGATTTGTACGTTGTGTGACTTTCTGATTAATTCATAGTAAAAACCTTGAAAAGTGGCCATTTTTTTCAAATTAAACAACATATTTGATGAGTTACACAAAATGTGATCTATGTAGTGTATTATTTGAACTGTAAAGAGCAGTATAAAAAGCAGTATCTATGGGAAACCGGAAGAACTTGACGCCTTAGGGTGGAGGAGAACATTTTGTACAAACTGTAGTAAAGATCATTTGTGAGTGATTGACATTGAGCACAACATCTGCTAGTCAAACGCTGATACAAGAAAAAGAGAACAATTCTAGATTAACCCTTTAAGAGCTGAAATCAATTTTGAAATTCCACCGACGGTGTAACCTAGACCGTGGTACTGTAGTTTTAAGCTTTTGCTTTTCAAACCTTTCCATTTTGTACTAAGCATTGTGTGGGACCATTAAGATAGATTTAATGGCATCTATCCATCTATTTATAGTAGTACAGTGTGGTAGTCTTGCGGTAAAAATGACACCCTGGCAGCAATGGAAATTAAGAATACGGCCGCTATCTTGGACGTATGACACTCTGGCGACAAAATAACACTCTGGCAACCATGTGAATTTCGCATTACGAATCTATTATGATAAATGACACTTGGTCGACAAAGGGAATTTAACATTAGTCTATGAGTTTAACATTAGTATGACACTCTGGCGACAAGGAAAAACGTCATGTTCAAAATGTCAATAAGTCAAATAAAAATCATGGTAATGTTATCGGACGGTATACGGACAAGTGGAAATGTAATGTTAAAACTACACCTACTAACCAACATGTCGTTTGAACTGACCAACACCCACTCATCTACTGATCAACACCTACATGTATTAACCAACACGCCATTAGTTGTGAGAGACATATAAAACATAAAACAGACAAATATTAACAATGATTCAGTAGTATATCCCTATTTCTAAGAGAATTGAGCGACCATGAAAAGGGCTGTTGGGGATTGTTGTCCTGGATCGTTGATGTTATCGATATCCAGGACAAATGTGCCTCTAAAATTAGGCTCATTGGCGTCTACTTCCCTATTATACACTTGTGAAATCAGGGGCTATACTGGTGACTACCGCTGTTGCTGCAGCTCCAGTTCCAGCTCCATATCCCAGTCTTCTTGTACTTCCCTCTGCCTCAACCGTTACTACACTCTCTCCCACCTTTCGTTAAAGCGATGCTGCTCCCTTCCCAGCTTCTCTCACTTCCTTTCCCTCTATTCCTCCGCCCAAGCCATCTTCATCTTCGTGTTATCCTCCTCCATCACCCACTGATGAGGCTCTTCACCATTCTGAAGACTACCATTTCCCTCTTGAGGTGACACTTGTTCAGATGGCACTCCATTTCCTTCACCCGGCCCAGAAGGTACTCCACCCTATTCAACAAGTACATGGCTTCACTCACCTTCCCAACTTTACAGTGTTGGCTGGTCATTTTACCTTTGTGGACGAGTCGACAATGAATGACATGACTGACTGCCTGATCTTAAATTATCCACGTTTGCGGCCATACGGCCATGTACATGTAATTAATACACACCAGTCCCTCACTGCATAGTTTCCCCTTTTTCGGGGGTTCATTGAAGGCGCGTTATGAGAGGGTGTGCAATTTATTTATCCTTACGGTTGTATCTGGAGTTGAAAAGGCTGCACGGAATAGGCAAGGGAGGCGCGAAGCGGAACGGAAGTACTGAAACGCCACGAACGTACATGACCAAATTCTTCCCAGTTAGCTAAATCGGGCTGTCTCTAAAACCAATTGTGTGTCCGCCACATATTGTAATTAAAGTTAAGTTAAACCAGTTGAGAACATTTCCTACTTGTAATAATTTTAAATTTTGCGTACTTAGTGTACTTTTACATGTTCCGAAAATAATAAAAGTAGTTGGTGGGTAAAAGTAACCTTTTACTACTTTGGTGATCGTAATTAGGTAACAGTGAAGTAAATATTTTGAACGGTGGTCGAATGGGTCATTATTTTGTAATCATTTAAAGTTAGTTTTAGTCAAAACGGGTTTTCAAGTCAAAGTGAAAACCTACAGGCAATGAGATTGATTCCTTTTAGCCCTTAGAAGGGCTGTTTTTTGGCGACGACTCAGCGTAGAAGGCTTTTTTAAGGTGGGCAGCGGTTCTTGCGGCCCTGGGACAATCACGTCTGCGACAATAGTATCTCCTGTGGCGTCGTTCCAACCGACTTCTTCCGTGTCTGTCATATTGTGAGTATCAATCAGACAGTTGCAGATTATGGTGGCCAGATGTATTCGGCCAATCAGTGTATCGCTTTCCTCGACACCGAATGTTGTTTACTGCACCTGCCCAGCGTGTTTTGGCTGCCTCACTGTGTCCTTTGGGTTGGTAGACAACTCAGTAGTCCTCAATGTGTTGGCGTGCCGCTTCCTTGATGTTATATAGGTCGCCCAGTCCTATTGAGCATGCCTCCTCTTTAATATACTTGAAGGAGTCCAATTATAGCTGGCTGGATTGTTCAGTTACCGTCTTCTCTGCTTCCGCTGTTGGGATAGTTGTTGGAATATCTGCCTGTTTTTGTTGTTGTTGTTGATACTTCTGTTCTTTGTGGGTCATTGTCGTGGCTGGGGGTGAGGTATGGGAAGGTTGGATCCTCTCCCCGGTCCCCTGCTGCATGGATTCCCCACTTTTTTTCTGTTTATTTCTCCCTTACCCCTTGTTGAGCTGATTTCTTTGCAGATGAAGGTGCTAGTGGCGTTCGCGGCAGTAATGGTTGTTGTGTTTTTTCGTCACTTTTGGGATATGTACTAAGGGCGCTCGGCAACTGGTTCAGCTTCTTGGGTTGCTCACTCTGTTCCTGCGGTCTCCCTTTTCTCAAATCCATGGGGCTTCTGTCGTAGTAGTTGTTTCTTTTTTCTTTCCAAATCAGTAGAAGAGTGGTTCTCTTCTCCGGTGCACGTAGGCCCACCTTGAGGCTACACATAGTCCTAAACATCTGAGAGCACTCAGGGCGTGATCCGGGATTAATTGTTCCATTGCTAGCGTTATTCGTTGATGTGTCTTCTTCTATGTTCGCTGCTGACTGACCACTAAGGCATGACTGGTGAATGCATCCCTCTATATCCTGTATGCGCGGACGTGAAGGAAAACATTATTCAGAGTTGAGACGCGGACGTGAAAGAAACATCCTCTTAGAAAAATTCAAAGATCGACAGAGAAATTAAAGAGCATATCAAAAGATTTTTTTGTAAAATATCCAACCAGCATCAATTTTTCAAAATCAAAATGTAACTCATTTATGAACAAACGAAGAAGCAGGATTAGCGATAATCCCTTGCTCTTCATGAACAACTGGCAAACGCCCAAAACCTGTTACACTACGTTTATGAGCTAAAGAAAACAAATATCCATAATGATCACTAAACCACATTTCTCTATTTTCATCGTTTCTAGAGGAAAACAAGTCCAAAGCAAGTCAGTATATGTTCTAATGGGAATCTAAGACTGCGTTGATAAATAAAATACATACAATTTTGTCCACACACCATAGAATCTGATCCTTGTAATCTCACATTATTGAATTGCGTGGATACAGCATTTCTTTTTATAAAGTCTATGATATCGTCTTCGAGAGGAAGTAATCCATAGGAATCAAAATATTCCATGCTGTAGTCGTTGAGAAAGTAAACGGCTTCCCAATGGGTTAATGGGCGATGACTGTCATCCGTGTTGATGAACTAAGTTCGAATGTCTTTAGATTTTCGATGAGGAAGTTCATCTTTAGCACACACCACTGGATTCCAACAAGCAGTGTACTAGCTGTGGGTCAGAAGGTAATGATGTTCCGAGCTATACATTTTGTTTCTCACAGGAAATGGTGGGTAATGAGTTCACACTTGACTTTTTCTTTAAAAAGATATTTCAAATAATTCGATGCACTGGAAGTCTCGGTACACTGTTTCAAGAGAGCTTCGATGCGTTTGTCTCCAAGGATGTCAATGGAGGTATGGAATGGTCAATGAAGCCTTATCACACTCTTTCAAGATCTTCTCTCCTGGGATGAGTGTCCATACTTCTTCCAAATACTCTTCCAACTTTTCGTCTTGACTCGTCATCAAACATTTGTCGTGTTGCAGTTCACTAGGCTGATCGATTTGAAAACTGTAACAATGTTCTCTGATCAGGAATGTTATTCTTTCAGCCAAGTGACAATCAAAACAAGATGCTAAGTGTTATTTGTGTTCGACCCATCATAAGATCATTACAGTGTTTTTCTCTTCTTCTCCATTTTGTATCTATGACTGGTGTAGTTACTGTTCTGGATGGAAAACGTCCTCTTCGCCTATAACTATGGCTTCGTGTTCCATGTTTTGTTTTAATAGTCTAGGATCACTTTACTTAGACTATTAATTTCCAGAGTATTGTCAAACTCTGCATACAAGATGATGTTCACTGTGTTCTCGAGTGCAAGTGCAAATTGAAGTTCCACACGTAGTAGAAATGTCCCTCGTCGCTGCCTTGGTTTAGAGTGAAATCAAATCCCCATAAAGCATATCCTCCTGCATAATCATTGTTCGAAATTCCATAGGTGCTGTTGGTTCCTAATTGTCCTGTGTCTTCAAACAGAGTCAGGTAAGATCTCAAGTCGCCTCAAGTTCAAGGTCACATACATGGTTTAAAGGTCAGCAGAGAGATTTTAGTGTTCGCTCTATAACGTTTGAATGGGTTGTGAGATTTTAATGAAATTTTGCTCAAATTTGCAAATGTGACCCGTGTGCACAAGGTTAAGATCAGAGACGGAGCTAACAGATCAACTTAGGATATTCGTGTCCGCTCTATACTTCGGCTAATATACCTCTGCAATAACAATTGATTGCATGAAACATTTGCTTGACTGAACAAACATTTCTTTCCTTTGATACCCATGAACAGAGCTAACAACCTGCTTACAGCAATAATAGTTTCAAGTTTCTATGATGTATATATAGATGATTATGAATAATAATAAAAAAAATAAACTTCTACTCCTTTAATAACATACGACATAATGCATCAATTTGTATATCATATGTTAATACTTCATTGTTTTAAGGCAATTTTAAAGGAATAATATACAACTTGTAATCAATTTCTGTTAAACAAATTCATCATTTGAATCTAAACATTTGAGAAAGACATACTGAAATGGCACCAGAGAACTGATAATATGGGGAAAAACATTTTGGACTAATATGTTTCATAATCTAAAAAACTACTCGCTAATGATGCCAAAGCTGGTTAATATGATTCTCACACCAACGCCAGTTTACTACCTATGTGTTTGACATTACGATGTCACATGTCAATCAAGATTTAACAAGAGGCTCAAGTGGTTCTGTTATCGCTCACCTGGCTCACATAACTTAAGGGTTAACCATTTCACCAAGCAGGTTTATGTAGTATTGTAAGAACAGATCCTATGTAAACTATCTCCCAAACTTTATATCATGTTTATTTTACCTATTGTACTATATTCTGATACAAGTTCTTTCAAAAGATAAAGGCATAATTAATATGCACAGTTTCTTGCTCATAATCGAAGTAATTCAGATTTTGATGATAAACCCACCAGATCAAAAATATGGCTTAGAGAGTGGTACCAAGATCAGCCAATTTGATGCAAGAACACCTCTGACATTAATGTGTGGATCCCACTTTACAAACTGTGCAAGATCATGACGATATAAGCCCATTATTCCAGTTTAGATACAACTTATGCCCTCCAGAATGGTAATAAGCAAGATCACCTCATAAATATGCATGGATCTCGCTTATTATTGAAACAGTCGAAGATCAAGATGATATAAGCATATATTCCAAGGCTGGTCTAATTGGGTCACAAATAAGGCTTCCAGAGTGGCTACAAGTTCTGCCAATCAGATCTAAGGTTACATCATTAATATGCGTGAATCTTATTCATTATCAAAATCATCCAAGATCTTGATGATATATACATATTATTATCACAGTAACGCGATCTTGATTGCTGGATCATGTCGAGTTGTCAGCATTAGAAAATCCGGATCATTACGAGACACAATCTGGCAATCAACATCGCATTACTGTGATAATGATATTTTTGTTATATCCATATCAATTTTCAAATAATTTAATAAAATCACTATATGTAGCAGAAAAACACAAGAAATTGCTAAACATTTCAACCTCTTTAATACGAACTTCATCTAAAAGCATGAACCGAATTACTTTTTGAAAAGCTGACATGCGCATGAATATTAGTTTTATGAATGAAACTCGTGAAACAACGCTCACTCAGTCTGACTACCATCACTGTCAATAATATGAATTCTTCGACGCTTGGGGGCAACAGACTCGTATATGTGATTTACAGTTATTGTGCAGTTCTCAAATTTTGCATCACGGAAGATTTCACCAGCTGAATGACTGGAAGTTTTTTTTCAGAGGCCAGGTTGATAGCGGTTGAACTATTTCTGGAGGAAGATTGTGAGAGGCTCAGATGGGAAGTTGACATGGGAATGTTGGACATTTATTTACAACAGGATTGGAGAAATTGTTGGAACTTGATGGTACAGATATGTTGCAGAGAATGTTACTTATTTATAATTTCAAATTGATCCATTATCCGTGAAACTCAATAACGTTACTATTTATGAACTTCCGTAAATGGGTTTTACTGTACAACTGTAATGTTTTGGTACGCGATGTCCGAATGTTTCATACGAACCTTTTGGCTATATTTTACTACTTCAAAATAGAGGAATAAATGTTTTTTTTTATTGTTGTTGTGACAAAAACGTGGTTTAGCCATTTCAAATATTTTACAGATAACGCAAGGTTTCTTAACTCACGTCGCTGTGAGAGCTTTGTTTACTGCTAGTATTGGCATTCCGTCGCTAGGGGTGCTGCTATCTTCACCAGGAAGCCTCGAGGATAAAGTAGTTCCAGCGTCGTTTGAGAGTATGGTAATACGGATTTAGAAAACGATAGTATCGTTTCCTGCTTGTAGGAACTGACGGTAATATTCTGGCTCTTTCCTGGGTAGAAATTGGTAGGTATATAATAAAAGCTGATATTTCAAGTTTGTTCCGAAATATGGTTTCCAGAGTGGCAACAAGCTCGGCCAATCAGATGCAAGATCACCTCAATAATATATGCATGGATCTTGCTGAACTTGTCAAAGATCTTGGTGATATAGGTATATATTTCAAGTTTGATCAAACCTAGATCAGAAATCTGGCCTCCATAGTGGTAACAAGGTCAGCCAATCAAATGCAAGATCACCTCTTTAATATGCACATATCTTGCTCAATATCGAAACCATCCATGATCTTTATGATACAAGCCCATGTTTCAAGTCTGATCAAAGTCAGATCAAAAATATGACTTCAAGTGGCGCAACTAGCACAGCAAGACCAATGCAAGATCACCTAATTAGTACGCGTGGATCTCACTCATTATCAAACTCGTTTGAGACCTCAATGATACAATCATATATTCCAAGTTTGATCAAATTTAGATCAGAAATCTGGATTGCAGAGTGGTAACAAAGCTCACTAATCAACTGCAAGATCACCTCATTAAAATGCATGGATGTTGCTCGTTACTGAACTCATCCAAGATAAACCAACATTCCAAGTTAGACTGATATTGAATCAGAAATATGGACTCCAGAGTGGTAACAAGTTCACGACGGGCGACAAACGATAAATGTATGGCTATACGATGAGCTCACTTGGCCTTATGAGCTAAAAATGACTAATACAGTAACAAGTGGATCCTTACAGATTTCACCCCTGCATAGCTAATAGTTAATTAAGCAGAATCAATACCATTTCATGTTCAGCAATACAATCAAGAAAGTACAATTGAAAAAGCTATTTAAAAGTCGTTCTCCATAGGTGGCATAAGAAAAGGTTATATGTCACACGAGCTACAGTTTGGCAAAATTGGTTTCTTTCTGCTCCTAATGTCTTACTGTGTCACAAAGCCTGCCTAATCGTTTCATTACACTTTCCTCACACCAATATTAGCATGTCAAGCAAAATCAATAAATGTTTCTTTCGCAAACTCAGTAATTAGGACCCATTTCAAGTATAAGTTCAGATTCCAATCGATGCCTTCACTTTTGCTTAATATAATTATAATTTTCAAGTCTATGTTTTTCTCTACTTTGTGACATTTCAGAATTAAGCTGCACATCAAACAGTTTATAATTTGGCCTTTACATAAAGTAACAATCAGTGGCGTACTAAAGATAAATGGCGCCTTGGACAACGATGATGGCCCAAAGGGACAGAATACGAGGCCCGAATTTGTATTAGCTGTTTTTGGCGCCCCAAGACCTCTGGCCCCCGGGGCAACCACCTCGTCCGCCCCCAGTTAGTATGCTACATGTAACAATGAAGCATATCTTGTTAATACTTAAAATAACAAGAGTCCCAGATCGACATGTATTTTAAAGATGTTTGATGATACTGGGACAATACTTGTATAATTTTACTTAGACTGAGAATCTGACAGGTACATCAGAATTTTTTGAAGAAAAGTTTTCAAGCTACTAACAGTCAAGCTAGTCAAGGTGAAAACCTCCAATTTGAAAACAAAATATATAAAAAAACAGCTTATACAAAATTTCGAAACTTATTTCCATGTACAATGAATTGCATTATTTTGCAAGAGATCATTCTGAAGAAGCATAGGCCATTGGACCCCTTCAGTAGTAATAAAGACAAAACCAATATTAGTTCTGTGTATTGCTAATTGTGATACTGGAAATGTAAGATTTTCCACAAATTTCAAGATACTTTCATCTAATACTATACACAAATAAATAATATTATACATACATAAATAAAATGGAATTAAAGTCAAGCTGAAGTTATTGTTTGATGCATTAAGAAATCTGTCTAGACAGCATTTGCAACACGTGTTGTTTTACAAATGGATGTAAATCTTCAACACTGGACAGGAAGCTTATTTTAAAAAGGGAAAAAATAAAGTAACATCCCCATATCGATACAACCATTCCTTCTTGAAGAGCTGCAATAATAAGCTTTTCAAGACGGCCACCATGGCAGCCATATTTGACATTATAACAATATCATTTTTATTTAGGAACAAATGTATACAACCATCTGTCCTGAATGAGTAGCTATAACAAGATTTTCAAGATATGTACCATGCTAATCATATTGGATTTTGAATCAGCACTGCATGCTGCCTTTTCATTTTGGTTGGTGGTTAAAACGGCACTTTTAACACATCATTGGCTATATCATGCCAAGGAAACAGGAGCTACATGTAAGTGCCTTTCCCAAGGATACGCGGAGGCAACTGACGCGGGTTAGTCTGGGTGGGAATCTATCCCATGACCCTTGGATTACAAGTCCAATGCTCTACCAACTAACCTATGGTAGCTAACTACGTGATGCAAGAAATGTTGTAGTGAAATCCCCAAACTGATTAGACCCTTGATTTCTTTTGAAGGGTAACACGATTTTCAGTATGGCTGCCATGTCACATTGGAAGTTGAATAAGCACCACTTTCATGTAGGACCAGCTACATATTGAAAACCTGATGTTGACCATTCTTTTATGAGAGTAAGAATTAGATATTTTCAAGATCACTTGGCATTATGGCAGCCATGCGATTTTCTGACAAAAGTGTTGTAAAAATCCATTAAGTGGTTTAGGAGGAGTAGCAATAACAAAATTTGTCTAACGGACAGACATATGCTGGAGGATGCTTATATAGCATAAGCACTGTTGGTCTCCAAACAGTAAAGCTAATAGGCTGTCTACATTTACATGTATATTTGAAAGGTTAACCATTATGACAATTTCTCCAGATTATGTACACGCATGACATTACCTAGATACAAGGGACTCTCAAAAAACCTAGGGTACTACTTAATGAGAGGAGTTTTATAGGAATTGGAAAAGGTTCACACATTTTCAAATGTATTATATAATTCCTTGACACAAAGGAGCATGACATAATAAAGGCTACAGAACAGTATGTTTTATTTATGCCCACTAGAAATACACTAACTCCATGTTAAAAACTGGTGCATGCTCAGCTGGTTTGTTTTCAATCTTACTTAACTCTAAATTTTGCACTTTTTGTATTCTCGTTTTTCTGCTGATATAGATTATTATGTACATGTATAGGATGGTTTTCGATGACATCACTGCACCAGTTTTTTTTAAAAATCTCCAATAACAAAGTCACTTTTCATTGAGTTAAGAGTTCATAATTCATATCAAAGTCAGTTTTGTTCAAGTCATGACATGGCAAAGTGGATAATGTTGATCTAGAATAATTAAAATAAATGCATATATATCATCTAATCAAATAAATTTATTGTTTTTAAATGTAGAAAAGGCCTCGATAATACACAAATTGTTCATTCGCTAAAATGGAGTGCAACAGAAATTACGAATTAGAAGTAGAACCTTAAGATGTATCATTGATCTAAGTTTTGATGCTGAAGCTGGAGATATTCCTGAGAAATAGAGATAATTCAAAAACTGTATCAGAGAACATGCCACGTGTTGATAATGTGAAAGGTAATCTTTGAAACAATGTTATGTTTAAAATAAAAATTAAACTAGGTATTTGTTTAGGCAATGGTAAAAATGTACATGTACACATAACTGAAATAACTGAAATTGGAGTACAGATACATGTATATAAGTTTGCAATTGAGGTTCCAGAAACACGTATTTGAAACTGGAGTCCCAGAAATATCACAATTCAATTACTATCATGGTAATTAAAAACTAATTTCAACAAAAAGTTTTTTTTTTTTTAAAAAAAAAGGATTTTAAATTATGTGACCATTATCAATGCTTCACATCTTTTTCAAAAATAAAATACATGAACACATTGCATGCAAATAATCAGAATTAGTCCAAGTAAAATTACATGTAATCATTTGTTGAGGCTTTATTTTAATTCAATGCAGTACTTAAAACTATATTTTTTATATGTATAACAAACACTTTTTTAACCATTTTTTAAACATGGAATTAGTGTATTTCTACTGGGCAAAAATACAACATACTGCTCTGTAGCCATTATTGTAACATGCTCCTTTGTGCCAGGAATACTATAATACATTTGAAAATGTGTGAACCTTTCCAAGTTCCTACAAATTCATTCTCATCAATGGCTTGTAAAGAGATGTTGCACTGTAATTATCTTGCATTTGCTGTTTTACAAGTTTTACAAGTTTATGAAACCACGCCACGTTCGAATGGGTGTATCGTCTACCACTGTGACAGCCACTGCCTGTAATACTAAGCAATCTTAAATCTAAGGTTATCAGCATGATGGGTGTGTGGTCATATATAAGTACAAAATCCGATCATAATACCAATTATGTGATAAAATGAAAGACAGTCTTGTGGTGATGTTGTGTTTCAAATATAGTTTTGTTTGTTGGTTTTAACAGTACTTTAAACACATCATTGGCTACATCAAGCCGAGGAAATGGAAGCTAAGTGTTGTTCTCAAGGACACAGTGAGGTCGCTGACCCGGGCTGACCTCGGCGGATATCCAATCCATGACTCTTGGATTACTAGTCTGACATTATCAACTGAGCTAATGCCACTTCAGTTTCAAATATAGATTAAAGTAGGTATTGGCTTATACTACAGACGATGGGTAATAAATATATATGTACACAAACTTGAAAGTGAAGTCTCAGACACACATATTTGAAAGTGGGGTTCCATAAACATATACATGAAATTGGGGTATCATATATATATACAAGAATACAAGCAATAAAGTGGGGTCAAAGAAACACACAACTGAAACTGGGGTCCCATAAACACATACTTGAAACTGGGTGGGAAATTCATGTTGATTCAACAAAAACAATCAAACAAGAGGCCCAAGGGGAGAACCTTCACCTGGTTGATATTTGCCTAATAGCCAAGGCAAGCGCAGCTGGCCAAGAAATTTGCATCAGTAGGATGCTTTCTGTTTAAATTTGCTGTTGATTGCATTTGATATAAAAACAACTGTTTCGAGATTTCTCTGGTTCTTTTATCTTCATGGGCCATTAGCGACATTTATCCATGCAGTTTTTGAAAAGTTGTTGAAAGGTTTTCTATTTTTATCAATGATGGCCATATTTGAAAGCAGATCCGCAGCATTTATATAAAATATAATGCCCATTATGCCAGAATACTTTCTGTCAATTTGTATCACATTTCTGTTGAGTGGTTTTTGTGAAGAAATCATTTAAAGGTTTGTCTATTTTTATTAACAGTGACTATATCTGATGGTGAATCAGTAAAAGCTGTATAAACGTTGAAGCCCTCTATACCAGGATGCTTTCGGTCAAATTTGGTCAAAATCTGTTGAGTGGATTTTGATAAGTCATTAAAGGTTTTTCTATTTTTAGTAATGGCAACCATGTTTGATAGCAGAACAGTATCGTTTGTATAAAACCGAAAGGTATTCATTCCAGGATGCTTTCTATCAAGCTTGGTCAAATTCTGTTTAGCAGTTTTTGAGAAGTAGTTTAAAACTTTTTCTATTTTTATTATTGGTGGCCATATTTGCTAGCAGATCTGCATCATCTTCACAAATTTGAAATGTATTCACACCAGAAAATATTTTCTGTCACGTTGGGTCAAATTCTATTCAGTAGTTTTGAAGAAATTGTTTAAAGTTTTCATATTTTTAGAAAAGGTGGCCATATCTGAATGGTCTTCATGCCAGGATGCTTTCTGTCAAATATGATCAAATTTTGTTCATTATTTTAGGAGAAGTCATTTAAAGGCTTTTCTATTTGTAGTAATGGCATCCATACTTAATGGCTGACTGGAATCATTATTTTGTACAAACTTTAAAGGCAATTATGCCAGAATGCTCTGTACTAAGTTTAGCTGAACATGAATAAGTCTCGAAAAAAGTTTGAAAATAGCAATTCTTCACGGAGAAGGTTTTCTATTTTTAGTAACAGTGGCCATTTTTGAAGGCAGACCGGTATCATTTACCTAAACTTGATAGGTCTTCATGTCAGGAAGCTTTCTGTCAAATTTGATCAAATTCTGTTCAGAAGGTTTTAAAAAGAAGTTGTATAAAGGCTTTTCTAATTTAAATATTGATTCATATTTGATGGCAGATACAACTGGATAAATGTATTTCCATTTTCCATTTATAGCTGATTTTTCTCTTTCTGCCGCTCGCTTCGAATTATTTGGGCACATTTCTTCAGAGTATATCCTAGTTTCAAAGCAATACTTGGTTTTTTCTATATGCATTATTTTTTTCACTATATTCTGCCATTTGTTCACACTCTCCGTGACTGATTCAAAATGTCCTGAATCAAAATATTCTTCTAAAGTTCTAACACCTGCTATTTCCTTTACCTCTTTCAAGAATCCACCAAGATCCCGCATTTTGCTTGAAATACAATTTGATGTGTGCTCCTCGTTGTCCTTTTTTATTCCATAGGCGTTGGCCATAGCTAATTATGCGAAGGTCCACTTTTGTATTATTTGTGATATTTCATCATGTTTCATGGTGTTCACTACATTAGAGTAAAATGTTTCTGTCACATTTTTAGAATGCGATGCAATTGTTTCCCTTCCTTCACTACACTTCTTCTTTTCCCCTTGAAACTCTCTGAAGATTTGGCGATTAATTACTTTTTCTGGTGTTCTGCCAGTTCCTTTTTGCAATATATACCTTTGCAAGAAGGGCAAGGAACAAGCTCAGATGTATCATCTTTTCTGTCAGTTAAAGCACTATTTGATGGTCTATATTTAGGAATCAACACTCCTTTACTTTTTAGATATGTCTAGGTTATACTTAAATTCACCTTCACTGCACAACACTTTCCAACCTTGTCTGTGCTCCTGTGAATTCTTTGGAAGTAAAAATATGCTTGCAATCTCCAGTTGATCTGAATGACATGCTTCATAATGACGTGCAATTTTCCCCACGAATTTACTACAGAAACTGCAAGCATGCATTTTGGATTCATCAGTATTTGTGGTCTGAATTATAATTCCAGGTTGGTAAGAGAATCCTATATCAATGATTATGGTACTACAGTAATCTGAAGAATTTTCATCAATCATCTCTTTGGGTTGAGTATCAGTTGGATATTTCATCTGATATTGATGTTCAGAGCTTTTAGGAACCTCCTGCTCCTTACACGTGTACGTAACTGTAAACAGATAAACTAATGTCAGTGTCAGCAAATGTTTTAATGTTGTTATGATCTTGAGGAAATGTGCTTACCATAATTCTCTGACGTAGCCAACTTCTGGTAAATTATGTTGTATTAATGAGATTTCAGTGTGCTATATTGTGTTTTAAAAGTTTAACTTAGTTTGGAGATTACTCTGGTGGCCGAGTGGTCTAAGGCGCTCACCTTTACAGATCACTGACATCTCACCTCTGTCCTGGTGAGTTCGAGTCTCGGGCTCGGCCAACGTGGGTATGTGAGAAAGCTTGCCAGTAGCTTCCCGTGGGTTGGTGGTTCTTCCCGGGGTTTTCTCGGGTTCTTCCTCCACCAAATATACTGGCCGCCATGTATAGCCTATCATATGATGAAAAACGGCGTTAAACCCATAACAACCAACCATCCAATTTGAAACTAAATTATACCATATATTTTTATTTAACAAGAATTCTGTCAAATAATGTGTCTTGCCAGCTCAGAAGCCATAAAAACAGTAGACTTTTCATATGAAAAACTTAAACCCACAACTTAACGAAGATTCTAAATTATCTTCACCTTGTCCTACCAATGCATGTACGAACTCATCTCGTACCCACCTGATTTATACACTCATGTGGTTAAAGGGTGGGAGTCATTAATAGTTGACCCAGAGGCCTTTGATAGATGCATTTGGAGAGTCAACTCCTCGTACCCATCAATGTACATATGGTTACAGGGGTAAGGTTCTTAACAGCTTTCAAATTTTGATCCAGGGGCAGGTCCGCTACTCCTGATGCATAACCCTTAGACCCAAGTTGTGTGGACATATGAATAGTTACTGTCTAGTGAAGCTATAGTCCAAATATAAAAGCAATCCCTTAAAGGGTTTGGGCATTATGACAGCTGAAAAAATGTAACTGAAAAATTAACAAGCCTTTTGAGTGACCTTGCCTTTGTCACCAGGCAAGAGAACCTATACAGGGGTCAGATTCTAAATGGGTACTGCCTATTGAAGCTCAAGTCCAAAATACAAAGCAATCACTCAGAGGGTTTGGAAACTATGACCGCTGAAATAACTTTGACCTAAAAACTTAACCAAGTGTTGACACTTTCAATTGACCAAATACAAATTTAAATTTTTAGGGGATTTCGATATACAGAAGGTTCGGTTTTGAGGGATTTAACTGTACAACAATAACTACATGAGCAGATGCTGAGCAGAAACCATGATTTATGCAACTTCAGGTATAACCATAAATATGAGGTACACAAAGATGACCATTTAATTAATTGTGCGTATAAACTAGCATAAAAACCAATGAACACAGAAGATGTTGCAAAGAACTATTTTCTCACAAGGAGTTACTGTGCCCAAGTTCTTATGTACTGCCAAGTTGAACAAAGCCATATATTTTAAAAAAATGGGAGGACAATGGCCATCAAACTCATATTAGGTCTTGTGGTTATAAACTTGAATACAAAATTTCATTAAAATACGAAGAAGTAACCTTCTGTATCTCACATAGCTTCATTGAAAAGGGGATAAATATGAAAGTACTACTTTATTCCGCCAGTACAAGTTATTTCCATCCCCAGAGTCGTATCTAATATATTCACCACTGTCAATACTTCTGGTTGGAAACAGACAAAGCCTTGGGTAAGAGTTGTGCACTTTCAACTTCATTTGTGCATTGATGACTTTTAGCTTTATGCAGCATCATTAACAAAATGACACATATATCCTCCTGTAGATGTTGCATTTATACTAAAAGCGAAAGAAATTGTATCTTAAAAATCCTGCTATCATCTAATCCCTTAAATAGAACAATGATCGTACCAATAATCTGCTCAAGCTGTCTACCAAAAGAAAGTCATCAAGTCACATTATCCTTGACTTTGACCCTAGAGTAGATTGGGAGATGAAAAGAACACCACCCACCTCATGACATATAATAAGTGTTTTATACTTATACTTACAACGCAAACATGCTTACATCAAATTCTAAAGGAAATATTTGCAACACATGAGTTGTCTTTTCTCTAATCCTAAATGCATTGGAATGCTTCAAAGTACATATATAATTACGTCTGAGGGCAGATATCTGTATATATGTAAAAGTGTTGTGCTTTACACCCCACTTATACTATGGAACACTGTAAGGCATGAGGTTGTGTACCAAATTCAGCACGTCTGAATGGTCCTTATTACTTATTCTCATCTCACTTTCATCCGCGTTTGCCTGGCATTTGCCTAAATAATCCTGATACAGTATATGCTGAATGGACTGTAAAAACATATTTCATCATCATCCTTTCTAGTGTTAATATTCTACAGAGCTGAAATAAACACCAAATGTTGATATTCTAATATATATGGCATGTATTAGGATAGAATTTGAATATTCGTTGATGATAATAACGCTATTAAATGATCTCCTCTTCCTTGTTCAATATTTTGGGGGTCTACCATGGTATTATTGCCAACTCCCACAACTCCGCAACCATGTTGCACTGAAAACACTGTAAACTCAGTCATCTAAATTAAATTAATGACATTAAAGCGGTCTTGAGTAAATGTTCTTTTATATTCAGACTAAAATTCAAATGAATGTAGGTGCTGTTTTTCCCGTTTATCTTCAAACTCATTATGGCCAAAATGTTGACTGAAGATGCACTATGAGCAAAAAAGAGAGTAAATCTTGTTCAGCTAAATGCGGGGATTATTTATAAATACATTATATAAAAATTGTATCCATATGAAAATCGCACAATTTGACTTTCAATGTAACTTGACTGGTGTTAAAAATTCATGCACACAGTCGATGACTCATTTCTTAATTTCAACATGTAAAAAAATCCACTTTAGACTGAATTAGACGATTGTAAGTATTGAATCCAATAGTGCACAAATAATGGTGGCGCGAGGGTTCGGTGCGCTCAGAGGCAATGTTATTTAGCGGCGTCTCTACTTTGCCACAGAGAACTGTTTTTATGTCAGTTGCCAACCTCCACCCCCCTCCTAAATATAATTTTTGTCAAGAATTGCCCCGTTACTCTAAGGTGAGGTGAAATACTATGAAAAAGGTCCCGACGGTACCCCCCTTCATCTGGCGCCCGAGGGCAATTGCCCCCCTCACTCCCCCCAGCGCCTCCACTGTGCACACATTCCCAATTAAGTTACTTTGCTGAAAGCATTTGTTGTCTTTGATATGCCCCCTGTTCTATATCATGTTTTTATGTCATGCAGCGAATAAGCCACTTTCAACGATTTGTTGTACAGGTTAATGCTAATCTATTCCAGTACAGGGTAAACAATAACCACTAATTAGAACAGAAAGTAGCCTATTCAACAAGTGACATTACAATGTTTTGTATACCCTCAAAACTTGATCCAAGTAGACAAAAGATGAAGCAGTAGGGAAACTTCACATAAAAGTGCACCACAAATGACCAGTCAAGTATTTAAATAAATTGTACATGGGGTGGGGGGGTGGGAATATCTAATTGATATAAGTTATGAGTGGCAAAACATGCCAATGTTGTAAGATATTGGAATGGAATCGGCGTGGGGTCAAAATATTGAACTGCGCAAGTTAAACACTTTGTGTTGATTCGGAGAAGTGGAGTGGGTGTTATCGATAGTTTTTCTCATTTTTACTGACAGAAAGGAGTGCCTGTGGTCGGCATGGTCGACTTCCAAGTCTGATTGTAGGTTTCATTACTAACAAGCAAAACACAAATATTTAAATACTGATTTTCCATTCGAACATGTGCCCAAAATATTTTGATTCTAATGTTCGGCTATTCGTTTCAGCTCGACTATTCCAATATTTATGGTCACTATCTCAGGGTTCATTTTGGCTGTGCCCTTGTGCCAATGACCCTTATGTTTCATCTTTGGTGCAATAAATTACACTCCAAGGCACGCATAGGGCGCATAAAACAGACCCAAGAAATAAAGATCAAAGATCGTTATGGTAGATTTTAGACTGAACTGAGCTCATCCCAAGCTTACTGAGTAGAGTGCATTCATTGCCAAAGAAGCATAAGATGATCAATTTCATTGATTGACAGAAATGTCTTATGATTTTGATTAGCTTGGTCACCAATCGACAGCACATGATCCATGATTATTGATGAAATCCAGATACACCTCTCCATTGATAACTCTTGATGAGGTCCATAAACATTGATCACAGCATAGTCGGGGACACGAGATAGCAAGGGATGTTCAAATTTGGGTTAACAGTTGGAGGATTGGGTGCTGTGTACTTTCAACTTTCATCGATACATGGCAATTATGATCTCCATTGTCCTACACAAAAATTCATCTAATGCATTTTAATAGTTAAGCATATTATTCAGAAGTCAGTTAAAGTCAATAAATTGATGCAAGACTTTTAATATAAATTAAGTTGACAGGCACAAGCAGCACTCACTTTCCTGTATAAGTGGAGTTACTTCCCTTTTAAGGTGAGAACACATGTACTCATCGTAAGCAACACTAAAGAACCAAAGCTTAATTGCTGATTATATAGTTTCCTTTTCCTTGAAAATTTCCAATTAGCTATACAACTTTCACTAAACTGCCAGAAAATGGAATTTGTACATTATAATAATAATAATAATAATAATAATAATAATAATAATAATAATAATAATTAATAATGACTATTTAAAACAGAAGCTCATTTGGTCAACTGACCAATCTTGCATGAGGCCTTCTACAATTACATGTATTTGTTCAGGGGTCACGCTACCAGACGAAGTGGGCGACTAAGTCGCCGAAACAATGTAAACTTCGCCTTTTTCTATTAGGAAAGCAAAACGACTTCGCCCTGTCATTTATTTTAGATCTACACTGAGTGACAGTAGTTTATGACTTTTGAGATGCTCCCTCAACTTAGTCAAGTAGTTAGTGTTAAGCCCCAGGCGAAATGGATTGCATGTTGCCTTAGCAGGTGTTCATATTGATTGCGCCGACAAAACAAACTTTTGCACATTCACATGTATTTCGATAGCTGATTGACCATTAACTCTTCCCCCCCCCCCGCAAGATATCGCTGCCCGATTTCCGCAAGTTATCATTTGATGATGAAAGCTTAACTTGTGTGTCGAAACTAAATCATCTATATGTAACTAACAATTTGTATTTTAAGAATATAATCGGTGAAAACACTTTCTAAATGTAGATTTTGAAGATTTTAACTGCTGTGTCTTGGAAGTATGTCTTCATTAGACTGTCTGTTTTCATACTTCATTGGGCACATCAATTAAGGAAATTATACAATTCGTAGAAATCAAAGTGTAACTATTATGCGATAAAAGATTGAGCCTAAAAATAAAAAGGGACAATGCAATGTTGTGGAATCGATATGAGCTGTAACTTAAGGTCAAGGTTGTTTTCTTACATCACTCATTTTTGTGAAAATATGTGAAAGAGTAGTAAAGAAAAAATATCCAACCAATACATGATGTTATTACGAGTACATAGACAAATATTAAAACTATAAATTTTCAATACTATCTCGAAATTGTTGTGACGAAGCTAGAAAGTGAGTGGTCATATGAAGAAAATCCCTGTTTCTAAAAATAGATGCATCTACATGGCATTCGTCGCACCATATTTTCATATTTGTATTTGGCTGTGTGTCGATTCAGTTACTTCAGTGCTTCATTTCATCGTCGATGAATAGCTAAACTAGTGTTTCAACTAGATTACATCATTGTAATTATAAATAGGTATAAATACTTAATCAACTTTCACTAAAACAAGCAATTTAATATTTATACTTTTAAAAACTGCACCAATAAATGTCAAAATATTCAAATTTAATTTAGATTCAACTGCCTCAACATGCAGTTGTATGGATGAACAGTGGCAGCTGCTTAAGTATTCTTACCTATTTGTAATTACAATACTGTCATATAGGTACTCCGGTCAGCTAAAATTAATTACAATGTATAGTGTCTGCTACGTTTTATTGAAGTCATATGGAAAAATACATTGCATATTTCTCTCCATCTAAACATACGCACTTTCAAGTATGAATACACTGCATATGAGTATGATACATTCATACACTTACAAAATGTGTATGTAATATACATACAACATAGAGAATGTTCTACTTGAAGATAAAGTATTGCTTAAAACCAATGTTAAATGCAAATATGCATAAAGAGAGTCTAGCTTGACTCTTGTATGTTGTACAATTTTTACAAGTTATGGTGTCTTTAAACAACAATGCTATTAAAAATTAGATAATTGATCTACTGTTACTATAAAATATGTACAAGGCATTAAAAAAGTCTTTTCACAGACAGCGCTCACATTATCATGCAGTCATGGCAGAAGCTAGGTTCTGGTTCGACGAAGAATTTACTCTCACAGGGATAATTTTCTGTGTTGTCTACACTTTTCTTCTGTGTGAATTTCTCTTTACTCACTAAGTGAGGTTATCATTAAAGAATTTCTAGAACACAAATCTTTATAGCTTCACCCTGATAATTGTATTAAATGTTAAATATTGTATAATTATATTGGCTGAAACTTACTAATGTGTCTTTTGATGATATCTAAAGCCAAATATATAACATCTGTGGTATATCTGTTTGCTGTTTCCTCCTGTAGGTTTTCTCCCTCCTCTCTGCTTCTAAGTTATCAATTAGTTCTCCTACATACTCTAGCAAAATAATGTCCTCTTTATTGAATGTCTTAAATGTGACAAAATGAAGGTCAATCTTGTAATGATGCTATGTTTCAAATATACATTAAAGAAGTATTTGCTTATAATATAGGCAATGATTTTAAAAAACAAACTCACATATACAGACTTGAAATTGGGATCACATTATCCCAGACACAAACTTGAAACTGTTGTCAAATAAACACAGTTGAAATTGGGGTTCCAAATGCATATATGCACATGCTTGAAATTGGGGTCCCAGAAATACAATGACTTAATTACAGCAAAACTCAATTACCATGAACATGGATAAAACAAATTTATGATTAGTGCACAAAGAACTTCTGTATCCGATGAAATGTTATTTACTCATTTTAATATGGATATAACAATTTATAGTTATAATGAAGAAATTTACAGGGTCCCAAGAGGTTAATTACAAAATTTATTTTATTGAAATACATAGGGGCAATTCAGCAAGAACAATTAAACAAGAGTTCCACGGAAAACGATATTTCACCTGTGAACTGTGTTAAGGTAATTTCTATGCCTGTGTACACACGCATGACCGACCATGTTAAGACAATTCCTATGTCTTTGTACACAGGAAAGACTGGAATTCTATCAGGGCAGAAAGTAATTCTTTTCCCAAAGTTACGGTAAAATGAACAGAACTGATGAATTATGTAAAATGACTTTAAAAAACTCAAACATAATGATTTAATTTAATGACAAGCAACAAAGTAAGAAAAAGGAGCTAATTGCACAAAATATCATAATAACTGGAGTGCATGGGTCAGAGTGACTTTACATGTAGAAATTTAAGAGAAATGTAGCTAAATGCAAAAACTTAATGTAATCACTGGAGCATAAAAATGTAGATCACTATCAGCTAATTTTGCCAGCAATAAGTAGTCCTCTGCAAAATGAAAGCAACCATCAGGTTTCAGGACTGTACATACAAACATGTCAGATAATCAAGCTAAATGCAAGAACTTACTGTAATCATGCAATTACATAAGCTTAAAAAGCAGGTCACTATGAAGTAAGTTTGTAAGTACTCTTCAAGTCAAATGTAAGAAGTTTCATGACTGTACAACCCATAACTTTGGAGAAAAGCTGAAATTATAACAGTGTTATCACAAAGTTCTTGCTTCTTCCTGCATATTAACATACTCATGAAGAAGTGCCGTATGTTAGGGTATAAACCTTAAGCATACAGTAATGTTCTATGAACGTATTACTTGACCCTTTTCATTCTGAAGCCCAATCAGACAGGCAGTTGTGTAGAACTGGAAATTTGTTCAGTGAGTGGTTCTATCAGTATGAGATAATGCAGTGCTATTGGTCAATCTGGCTTTACATGACAAGTTTTTCAAATAAGTTATATACCATTTGAAAAAGCATACAATCTTTAAAGTAATATATATTTTCATTTAAAATTTTCAGATGTAAAAATTCAGTTGACAGTAAAGTTAAGTAAACTAAAAAACATGATTTAGTTTGATAACTTACTTTCAACGCAATGTTTCTATCTGCAATATTTATTTTACCTTCTTTATGTAAGTGTATGAAATGTGAGGAATTTTACGCCGTTTAAAATGGTGAAAAAATAATTAAAATCCACCAAGAATGTCAAAGATTATTACAATTTTATTAAATTTACTCGCATGAGAATTGGAGAGCAAGCAAAACAGATCCTTACTGGAAAGTCGACAAAGCTGTTCAGTCTGTTTCAGTGTTTTTATTCCATAATAAATTATAATGTTAAAAGATCAGTTTTGTTGTGTTCATTTTGGTTCATTTCAAGGAATGCAGTAAAATTTCATAATATTATGCACACCAATATCGGTATATGGGCGAACTTTATGAACAGTGAAGTTCTCCAGCTGTCCAAGTTAGCTTGAAAACCATCAAAGTCTCCATCATCGTCAATATCCGAGTAAAAAATACCAATTAACTAGTTATCACCCGCGCAGTTCATTTCGATGTCACGATCCCCATTGCCTAAAATGTCAATCTCACCCGAAATTTTTAAAATATATTTTCATCCAAATTGACATCGACATCACTGCAATCACTTGCCACTTCAGTACTGTCTGCCATTTTGATCTCAGCACGTTAAAATTCAGTTTTGAATAACATTTTATACTAACCAGTTATCACCATCTCTGTTCATTTTGTTGAAGTCACGATCGCAATCTACACTGCATAAAACGTCGATTTTCCCCACAACATTGTCTATATCTTCATCCAAATCGGCATTCACATCACTGCCATCACTTGCCCTTCAGTGCTGTGTGCCATGTTGATCTCCACACATTAAATCTCATGTTTGAAATCAAATTTTCAAATAACCAGTTACCATCAACTATGTTCATTTTTATGAAGTAAATATAACAATCACCACAGCCTAAAACGTCAATTTTCCACACGAAATTGTCTATATTTTGAACTAATTCAGCAAGCACATCACTGCCATCACTTGCCTCTTCAGTACTGTCTGCCATTTTTATCTCCGCACTTTAAAACGCGATTTTTAAATCAAATTTTTACACGTTTTGGTTTTTTAAACTCATGCTGTCACTGTATGAAATTGTGTAACCTTCTACCTTTATTTGTTTTTTCAAAAAAGTACACGTAGAATAATGACTTATTACACGGTTAAATGCACACTTCCACGAAGTGGTAGACGGAATGTAGTGAACATATGGCTGGAATCGTATCCAATATGAAAAGATAAATTACGACTGGACGTGTATCCCGTCTCAAATAGGTTAAAGTACCTGATATAAATATTCTGTGATTCTGACAAACTTAAACAAACTCTTGACCCCAACACCAGAAAAATGATACATATGTCTTGCCATCTCATGCAGATGAGACAAATGTGATTTCAAATTCTGTGAACATTATTAATTTTTTCCATATAGAAAATACAAGACATTTCATCCATAATTTGTGCATATATAAATTTATACATAAGGCAATAGGCATACATTTTAAATAAATTTCAGAAGCCATCTACCTTGAATCAGAGGTCATGGGTGTGTTGGGTAGAATTATTGTTTAACACCCTACAATTGACAACACTGGTAAAGTTTCAACAATAACAACATAATAATATTAATAATAAAGGATATTCTTCTTCCTCCTCCTCCTCTTCTTCTTCTTCTTATTATTATTACACAGGCTCAACAAAAATGTGGAGATAAACAGGGATAAGTCAGGAATCAATGAGTCTTGATGGGTCTTTGCCAATGGAAGGGACCCAAGACCAGGGGTCTGAGGGCTGATCCAAGGAGCTTTTTTTTCTATAGCATAAGCGCAACTTTCATTTATACATTATTTAACCAATTACAGACACGAACAGACAGACATCATTAGTTATACAGGCACTCCAATACTCATTTAGAATTAATAAATCATGTACTAGATCAAGAATACAGGTAGCCATTAATCAAACAGGCTGTTGTAGAGTGAAGATCCATTGAAAACAAATCGACTGCTTTAAGAAACAAAAGACTGGAGAAAAACAGGAAACTGCACATTGTCCTGTACTGTCCTGAACATGGGACATGGTTATTTTAGTGGAGAAGGAAATTGCTGAAAACCTAGTACTAATATTAGCTCCCCTACCTCCTTTGTCGACGAGGTACTAACTGGATCCTATATCTAGCAGTGGAGCGACTGGGTGTGATCCACACCTGTGTGTTTTTTTCCAACATTTTTGTTCATGTTTGTAAAAATGCATGCATAATATTACAGATCAATGTCTTCTTAGTTTATTCCACTTAAAAAAAGCAAGGTCTTATTAAAAACGACTCTGTGTCCTCTAAACAATCAAAGCGTAATAGGCTGCCATTTTGAATATAGCATCTGGCCTCAGACCACAATTAATTTTCCTATATAGTCTCTATATTTGTTTGCCAGTACTGAACTTTCCACTGTGTCCAAATCCAAATAAATCGTATATTGATCTAAAGTATCTTCCAAGATGAACTCACGGTTAGGTCCTTGTCATAGTTATATGAAAGAAAATATTATTGAAATGGCTTTCTTTTCAAAAATGTACATTTATCCACTCATCCAACAAAAGAAAAAGAACCTCACATGTCACCTTGACCTCTATCGATCGCAATGAACTAATAAACAGAACTCTACTAGATCGGGAGACAAACAGAAGTTCCATGAATGTGTTATACTTTCAATATTGCAGAACAAGTTCATGTGTATTCTAAATAAGGTGCTGCGTGAGTAATGATTGGAAAGTTTTCTCCGTATTTTCAATCTTATTTGGCAAAACAAACATGCATCTAATTTTATGGATTGAAGTGCATAGAGCCAAACAAAATCAAAATGCGTACCTGTTTTCTCTGAATGTAGCATAAAGCAAAGTATAAATTTACATTATTTATATATGGCCCCGATATATATCTATCTATCCGTCCGCTCTTGTATCTATTTATCTATCTATCTATCTATCTATCTATCTATCTATCTATCTATCTATCTATCTATCTATCTATCTATCTATCTATCTATCTATCTATCTATCTATTAAGAAATATATACATGTATGACTTTGTTAACTCCTTCCTCGTACATCAGTGTTTGCCATATTCCTGCCGCAAGATTTATTGACCAGCTAAAGAAAAATAGATGAAAAGTACAAAATACAATATACACCTGCATTGATTCATTTTACTGACAAGAATCACTTTTCAACACACACACACACATATATTGATATATATATATATATATATATATATATATATATATATATATATATATATAAATATAAATAGATAGATATATAGATAGATAAATAGGCAAGCCTGGGGAGTTTTCTATATCATATGGGTCATAATTTTCCTTAAGATTAAGCCTACATGTCATGTGATAAAATTATGAATGTTTGTTTAACAAGGCAGGTAGAATCGAAATGCAAGTGAACCCCTGCATGGATAGTGTTAAAGTATCTACCTGAATATTATCCTGAGTGTCTGTTCCAGGGTATATCAATAAATCTATATATTTATACGTGCATACATGCATACATAAATACATACATACATACATACATACATATACATATGTATATATGTATACATATACATACATACATACATACATACATACATACATACATACATACATACATACATACATACATACACCAGGCGGAGCATATGGAGGGGATGCTTCAAGGGGACCAAGTAACGAAGTGGAATGGAATGGGGGGGTTGTTTGAAATTGCTCTAGCTTAATTATTGTATATACATACATACATACAGACATACAGACATACATACATACATACATACATACATTCTCTAATTTATCCACATTACCACATTACCTCTGTGTTTGCAGAATTCCGATCGCTTGAGATTTATGGACCTCTCTGACGCTGAACAAACAGAGAAAATGTTTTCATTAATCATTCGCTAGATACATGAAAGCCAGCAAACTGAGATCAATAAATGATAAAATGATTTTGAGGAAAGATATAGAAGATCATAACAAAAAGTTCCCACATTTAATAGATATTCATGTAATCAACTTGACTGTTAATATGAAACTAAAGATGTCTAAAATGCCGGTCATTAAGCAGTATAACAAATATCCAGAGAATACATTATGCCTGACAAATTGTCTTTAAGTAATTTCAATGAGTCAACAGGACTACAGCCTAAAACAGGTACTTTTATTTCCAGTAATTTGCAACGTTTGTTCAATCGTTTCAAACGTGTAAATTATTTCAGATTCATCGTCACATATCCCATTGTTGAATCTTAAGCAGGTTCTTGATATAATGACTCACCATGTACTGTTTTTAAATCAAACTTTGTTTTCGATAAATTCTATCTTTGCTTTTGTTAAATTTTGGTAGACTGGCCTTGTGAAGTTTACGAGATCTTCAAGTTGCAGTGCTAATCTAGCAGCATATAGATTTTTATTTGGTATTTACTAGCATCAAGTGCGTAATTTATTCCTTCATCATACTGAGCTGTTCATCATCGTCGTATTAGGGCTAATGCTACTTACTTCGTTGTTATCATCATTACATTTAATATGTAAATCTGCATTTTTTAAAAAATATTTGAATATATATTTTTTGATGTTCGAGAAACAAATAAACATTGTTGTCTCTTGTATGTTAATTGTAACACAACTAGTTTTTACAACACTTTTATCCCGTCCAAACTTGTAAACAAATAATATTATTTCTTGATACCAACATTGTTGTTTTCATCTTAAGCACATTAAATATTTATATAACTTCCCTGAAAATTGTTGAATGCATGTAGATTTGTGCCATTATTTATAAAATGTTAAAGCAATTCAAATTACATTAGATATGTGAAACATACTTAAATATATCAACTTTTGGCGTCAATTTTAACAAAAGCCAAGCCTCTTTTTCTGGTCTCTCAACCCACGGTAGCAGTCATCTCTATAATTTGGGGTGAGGGGTTGAGGGGAGGTGCACCTATCATACCCCAGGGACATAAGTTGACGCTTTTCTTACAGTGGTTTGTGAGGGCTGACACCGTATGTTCCTTACGTTAAATCAGCCGGTACCACCGTTTCGCATGCCATGTGATTGAATTGATGTCAACTCAGGTCCCGTGGAATCAATTTGATGTCTTTATCCCCACTAACTCAAGATATTCAGCCCAATTACACTGCTGTACTTGAGGATGAATCGACGAGAGAGAGAGATGGGGGGGGGGGTCTGCTCAATTTATACACTGTAAAATGTTAACCTTTGACAAGAACCGAACCCCAGATCTTTCGTTCTGAAATCGAATGCTATACGCCTAGACCAAACGGACTGCTTAGCTAATACTGTAAAATTAACTGTATACCAGCATACGAGCACACAATATTTAGTATTCGTTCACTCCATTCAAAGCAGCTTCACAAGATGTTTTGGTTTGACGTATCAAGGCAGTTTTAATTTGCGAAATAATATCCTAAAGTCTTGCCTGTCAGTAATATTTCTCAAAGAAAACAAAATAGTGGTGTTGTGTCTATACGAAATGATGATACACACAAATATCAGTAGTCTAGTGATTTTTAAGTATGATATTCAAAACTCCAGCAAGCCTTTTTAGTCTAACAATATTGTAATTTTCATTTGTAATGCTCTCAAATCCCTATATTAACTGTAAAAATTAATATTATGAATGTTCTATTTATGCATTACTGCAGCGACTTGACCCTCATGTGACAAACTTCAATATCTCAAATTGAAAGGGGCAAGGTACTCTTGACAATAAAATCAAACCGTATTCTACCCCACCCGAACCCCATCTCAGCGGAAGCAGCTCTGACTGAAGAGTGGTATGGGACTTCTTCATAGACTATATCTCCTAACACCTACTTATGTTGTCTCATTTGGGAAAATTCGTTTTCTCGTATTAGACTGACACCAACTTATCTTGTGTATATTACTTTAATAGAAAATATATATACGAAGACAAAACACTACATAGTTTTGTCTCCTCCGTGCCGGAAGTAGCACGGGGTGTTCCAGAAATGTGCATATGGGAGATTGTTTTACAAGTCCACATCTCTTGGCAGCATATTGTCTATCATGTTAGAAAATTTGTTTCTGATACTAGTTTGGGGTAAAGTGCTCTCATCTATGCAGTTAAAAGGCCTTTTTACCCCATCCCCAGCGGAAGTAGCTCTTACTGCGCCAAAAGGATCAGCATGCAACATCTTTATTAACTAACACCTGCTAATAATGTCTCATTTAAGAAAAATCGTTTTCTTATGTTAGATTGAGACCAACTTGTGTTTATTCCTTATATAATATATGAATTTGGAAAGAAAACAGTATTATCTCATCTTGACTGGAAGTAGCTTTTAGTGTGCCAGAATGTGCATATGGTAACTTATAGTGGGAATCCACATATCTTGTCAGCGATTGGTCTCTCAGCTGATCCAATGCGTTTTCTCAAATTGTGTACGGGCAAACTTGTCTCATCATTGAAATTAAACGGTATTTTACCCCAGTCCCAGCGCAAGGTTTTGATTGTGCCATGAATTTCTGTATGCGGCTTCTTCATACATTATGTCTCCTAACACCTGCTAATATTATCCCACTGAGAAAATATTTTTTACCACCATATATTGTGTATATTCTGTATATAGCTTAAATTTGTGAAAAACCCAATTGTGTTTTCCCTGTACAGGACGTTGTTTCGAGCATGCCATGATCACGTATGTAGAGACTTAAATGGGAGGAGGGGGCTGCAACTTGTCCCTGGTGTAAGAAAATTCCTTCCATAAACCTGGATTGTGGCAAAAGTTCCCTCATCAATGTAATTAGACGGTGTTTTACCCCACCCATAGCAGAAGTAGCTCTGACGGTGCCTAGAAGATCGGTATTAGGCTCTTTCATAGATTATGTCTCCTAAAATTAGTTAATATTGTCTCATTTGGGAAAATTCGATTTTTCATATAATTGTGAGACTAACTTATCTTGTGTATATTACTTTAATAGCAAATATATATGGGAATAAAATCTTAAGTAGCTTTGAGTGTCCAAGGAATGTACATATGGGAACTTGCAGTGAAAGTCCAGATATCTTGTCTTGACAGCAACTTGTCTTTCATGTGATAAATTTCGTTTCCTCAAATTGTGTATAGGCAAATTCTCTCATCATTTCAATTACACAGTATTTTACTCCACCATCAGCGTAAGTAGCTTTGACTGTTATTCAGTTGAGACCAACTTATCTTGTGTATATTCCGCACATAGCACACATGAACATACACGAGTGCGTGTGAGTTTGTTTGTGAAAACCCCAGTTTTGTCTACTCTGTACTGGAAACAGCTTTGAGTGTGCAATTAATATGCATATGGATACTTGTAGTGGAGGTCCAGATCTCTTGGCTGCAACTTGTCTCTCACATGAGAAGGTTCCTTTTCTGAAATTGGATGGATTCAAGCTTCTCTTATCAATACTGTTAAATGGTACTTTTACCACAGCCTCAGCAGAAGTAGCTCTGTCGGTGCCAAGCCTTAAAAACTATGCTTTTCAAAAAGTCCCGTCTCGACCCCAACCAGCAACACAAAATGCTAGATATGTTCAAAGAATATGCTTATATTTTGTGTAGACTCCCTAGAAGTAGAAGGGATGGCCCACTTCCATCGCCGTCCGGGCCTGTAGAGCGTGCTACTTTGATTTTTATTTTGAAGAAATGCTTCGTCATGGACATACTTAATCAGAATGAAACGTTATAGAAGCTGCAAGTGGTTGATGGTTGGTGGAGAAGTTTGCTGCAAAAAGTCATGCTTAGGAGATTACTATAAAATTCGTCTACAAAAAGAGAGAAAAAAGGAGCTTTTTTCCTACACCAATGTTGTTTGTGTGGAAAGGGTACTCAGACCGCAGCAGGCTTTGTCGTCCGTGTGGTGGTGATAGGGTGCAGCATACGCTAGCGTATACAGAAAAAAAGAGCCAGAGGGCAGTTTGTGCTTGTATTAGGTCAATTGATGGAGGTACGAGTATCCATTAAGAGATAAGACTCGTACGGTACATACCTATTAGGCGTAAGTGTTCATTCAGAGATAAGACTATCAAGGTGCATACTACCCAAGGCACGTAAGCAACAAGCACGTGTATTGATCGACGAGTTTGAAGCATTGGTTCGACCTCCTTCCTCGAGAAAACGCACATCACTGCTCTAGGAGAAACTCGACCGCCAACAGGCGATCCTTATAGAGTTTGCTCAGCCTCATACAGCAGAGCAGGCAGCGGTGACAGTGAGGCGGGAATATGGCCGCCTTGGCTCTATTGAAAACGAAGAAAAATCCCTTTTGATTTTAACAAGGAAGAGCCGCACCCTTTGCCTTTTTCCCAAAAACGTAGATCGTGACTGGTATCGTCCTCTTCGTGACGCCAAGGAAGAGTTATAAATCGACGGCGTAGCCCACGTCTTCAGCACGTTTCGCATCGAAGAAAAAAGACCTGCTTGGACTTGGAGGCTTTGACATTATGCCGAGTACCAAGCACGAGGCGATAGCCTAATAGCCTCATCTTAAATAGCCGCCGAACCCACTCAGTGCTACTCCATAGTTAACAAAATTTGAACCCGAGAACTTTTAAAAAGTTTTGTAGTGTAGCCGTGTTTGTCCGTGTAGCTTTTTTATAATACTCATAACAATGTGTTTCTGCAGAGATCCGTTGTATTGCAAGGTTATATATATATATATATATATATATATATATATATATATATATATATATATATATATATATATATATATATATATATATATATATCGCGTTCTTGTGAAATGCCAACTTGGGATATTTCCATTCATACGTGAATGGCCTATATTTTGTCAAGAAACATATTTGTAACATGAATCTTGAAACAACGCTTAGCTGTAAGCAGTTGTTCATATGGATCTCCAACCACTCGCTGGGGATTTATTCTAACCACATATGTGATATGTGTTATCACTTATATCGGTGATTACGCACATCAATCATCAGACATACTGGTCTCATAATTTGGAAGTTAGTTTAAATTTATGCAAAAACAACTCCCACCTCTTAGCACCACCCCTGGGGACTGTATCAAAATTCTAAAGCCGATGTTCACATCTGCAAAACAACCCAATCAAATCCAAAGGTGTGAAGTATCTATCGCGAAGCGTATAGATTAAGTTGTGTGACATTTCAAATACACGCACGGACGCACGGACGCCATTACACGAGTTCATCCTTTTCAAAGGAATAAATGTTCTGAGTCGTGCCTTCTTTCAAAGCTCTGAAAACAGAAACATAAAAAATAACATGGCTTTTAAAGTGTTGGTCTAAAGCAATTTGGTATACCAATAGTGGTGGTATATCAAATTGTGATTCACCCATGGCGTATCAATATCCATGTCATCATGGTTTCAACAATAGACTATTGCTTCTGAACTCTCTAGATCAGTGATGAATTTTCACTTATTAATCATTAATAACATAAGAAAATAATGAAAACAATATCAATAATTAATGTTTTTAAATGAATTAAACATGTTGCACGAAATTTCATCAAAATCTCCTCTTCTTTCTCTCTCTCTCTCTCTCTCTCTCTCTCTCTCTCTCTCTCTCTCTCTCTCTCTCTCATGGGGGTCTTTTTGTGGAGATGAGAGGTGTCTTTTTTCCAGTATCAAACACTGACAAAACATAAGTTATATATACCTCTGGCTCGATAAGAGCAGTCAACTATGAATATCACTTTGGTTCGAAAAGATAAGTTGGAAAATAAGCAATCACAACTATTTATATCGTGCTTTTGCTCCAAAACAAAATTAAATATAAACAACATCGCTGCACGCACATTCTTGGTCATATTGTCAGTCTCCCAAGCATCCGCCTCCCTTTTCTCTCTAATGGATCCAGATCTCTCTCTCTCACTCTCTCTCTGGACCTTCGTCGCTAACCACTGGTGACAATCCGTGAAAAAGGAACGTTACGAATTTTCACCCGTGGCATGCGACGATGTATTTTGACCGAACCCCTCCAGTCGCTATACCAAGTATATTCAAGTAGAAAGTAATTTTTTTTAAAAATGCACTGAAATGCAAAAAATTTTTTACTGAAAAAGATTTGGCCTTTGCCTCGACCATTTTAAATTATAATATGTGAGATGAAGTGCGCATTTTGTATTCACCTATGGTTTACTTGAGCGCTAAACATAGCAGAATGGATCATAATATATCCTTCGCATTTGATTAAAATTTTGCAGTGATATACGAATTAGTTTGTATATTGCACAAAAGGGTTTGAAAACATGATAGAAAATTGCTATACAGCTTATGACAGCTGTGTAAAAAATATCTTAAACGTGCTTGTACTTGATTTAAAAGATTAAGAGACAAAAGAGAAAAAGGGAATATAAAAATTTGGATTTATAGCAGACATGCGCACTTAACTCCTTTTAGATGGGAAATATTTAACTCTCAAAAAAATGTTATATGAAGAAGAAAAAACCCGCAAATTGTTATCTTTTAAACATAAAGCAAAATGCCATAAATCACTCTTCATGTATAAAGTTCAAACATCCAAGCATTAAATTATATATACACTTTCATTCCAATTACGTATATCATAAACCCAACACGCGTTCTTCTTCCAAAAGTCAAGAGATTATTCCAAAACACAAAACTGAAATTTAAATATAAATCGATCATAATCCAAAATGATTTAACTAATGCTATTAACCTCTTATTGCTTTCAAAAGCAAACATTAAACATTCTTGATAACGCCAATGTAATTCTATTCAGTTATCACTTTCATTTTTCTGATGGTTTCTATCAATTATGACGTTCATTCTTTGATAGTTTCTATCAATTATGACCTTCATTCTGTGATAGTTTCTATCAAGTATGACCTTCATTCTGTAATAGTTTCTATTAATTATCATCTTCTTTTTATGATAGTTTCTATCTTGTGTTACTCGTTTTATTCATTTTAGTACTGTATACATCACACTGCATCTCAACGACCATATAATATTCTTTGGATTAACAGTCTCTTGATAATAAATTAGGCTTATTATTATTATTATTATTATTATTATTATTATTTTCCTTAAAGTATTCAATTTATGCAATTTCTCTCAATTGATATACAAATCATCAATCAACAGACATACTGATTTGCATACAGATTATGTTAGGAACGCAGTGCCTATAAATTGTGATGTAAACGATGGCACGTTTTCGGGAGCTATAGAAAACTAACCTCTGTGTAAATAATTCACATTATACCACGGGATCTATATAATTAAATGCAGCTTTTTTAATGCAAGGACGTGACTTTTTCTATACACTTCATGCGTGTTTATTTTAAACTATTTGCTCCTAGCTAGAAAATTTAGATAAACGTTTGAACTATTCCCGGCAATGATAGGGATCCGCAAATAGGATGTTTTGCTATAAAATGTGTTTTGTTCAATGAAGGTCGTTTCACTAGTTATATGTATCTCCAATTATTGGAATTACGTAAAACCGGCCGAGGTATTCCGTGTCAAACTTAGTCTGGAATGTGAATGGCCAAGGAACCTCTGACATGCTATTGAGAATATTCTTGCAGCCACTGAGACGGAAACGGATTGTTGATTTAAATCAGCTTCTCCAAACTCCTGAGATTTGAAACGGAAAATTGTCATCTTAATCGTTTGACGAACTATCACCTCATGGTATTAATAAAATATTAATGTTCGGAGTTTTGAAAGGAGAACTACATGGGACGCATTGTTCGTCCTTTGGTGATATATTCCAAAAATGTTTCAAGCCTTTTGGAAAATTAATCAGGTATCCCTATACATTTGGAAGTGAAACAAGAACATTTCTGAACTGTTCTTCACTAAGTTTATATTTACTTGAATGTGGAATTAAGCCATCAATACAGATAATTAACTAATTATTTGACATGCAGAAATGTTGGAGAAAGAAACATTTTCTGACACTTTGTGGTGTTTAACAGAATATTGGATTATACCATAACCTGCTTAAAGAAAGAATACTTTAAAATTAGTACTTTTAAATAAAGTGATTATCTTGTCATGTTTAGTTTGGTGTTTTACGGCACAACAACACAAGTAGGTTATTTAGTGCCAAAGCAATTGGAGTAAAGTGCCTTGTCCAATGGCTCACAATGGTAGCTGATCCACGCTGATCTGATGGTAGACCAATCCTTCACCCTAACCACTGATGAAATCACGGTAGCCATCCAAAGCTGATCTGATAGTTGTGCGCCCTTTTATACATGAAATTATAGTTACGCAGATATCTTGTATCAGTTTCGATGAGTACCGTAATGGAAACCAAAACTATTGTTAGACTTCGTTAAATGTTAACTTTACAAAAGAAAACATCAATAGCTGACAATTACAGTTGGCCATAAAAGAGAGAACATTTACATAAAATATTGCAAATTGTATTCTGGAGAATGGCAATAAGCGGGTATGGCGGTATTACGGAAGAATTAAAGAGTGGTGACATTCATCTTCTGCTATGTGTTAGTTTTTAGCGGAGATGGTAATATAACGAGTGTCTGTCTAGCGTCTAAAATATCAGATAACCTGTCGCATTAGTTGTATAGCAGGATGGTAATATAACGTGTGTCTGTCTAATCGTTTATACGAGATTATCTGTCGCATTAGTTCTACAGTGGGGATGGTAATATAATGAGTGGCTGTCCAGCTGCTATATATATAAGATCACCTGTCGCGTTAGTGGAATACCAGCAATAGTAATATAACGAGTATCTGTTTAACGGTTATATATCATATTGCCTGTCATATTAGTTGTATGGCAAGGATGGTAACATAACTAGTGTCTGATGGTTATATATAAGATTACTTTTCGCAATAGGTATATAGCGGGATGGTAATATAACGAGTGTCTGACGGTTATATATAAGATTACGTTTCGCAATAAGTATAGAGCGGGGATGGTAATATAACAGGTTTGGTAATATAACGGGGATGGTAATATAGAGTGGTGGAAATATAACTGTATGTCTAGCGGCTATATATAATATCACCTGTCGCTTTAGTTATATAGCGGCGATGATAATATAACGAATATCTGTCGAGCGGCCATATATAGAATCGCATATCGCTTTAGTGGTAGAGCAGATAGGTAATATAACGAATGTCTGTTTAACGGTTATATATCAGATTACTTGTCGCATTAGATGTATAGCGGGGATGGTAACATACCAAGTGTTTATGTAACTTGTATATATCAGATTACCTGTTGCATTAGTTGTATCCTGTCTTTATTATCGAGCATTATAACGGTAAGAGCGACCCATCATCATGTTGCTTTTAAATGTTTGAGTGAGAACAATAATAATTAAGTGAGGATTGTAAGACAGAACTATCATCCAATTGATACTGATGTTAAATGTCTGAGTGAGAACAATAAAAATAAAGTGATGAGTGTAAGAGCGAGTCATCATCCTGTTGCTAGTGATGTGAAAGTTTTGAGTGAAAACGACAAAAAATAAAGTGTTCTGTTAAACGTTTGAGCGAGAACAATAATAAAAATTAGATAATAGAAAGACCGAATTATCATCCTGTTAAAATGCAGGTAAAATAGTTGTAATGATAATTTAACGCTTTTCAATGAAAATTATGCAGCAGGTATGCATGCAAGAGAAATGAAAATACAGTAATAAGATCTGATTAATAGACTAACAGGATTTCAAAAATATACTTATTTTGGAAAACAAATTATGATCACGTTAAGTGAAATGATGCATGAAAAAATAACTAAAAGAAAGATAAGTAAAGAAAAATAAATTTGAAACATAAGACAGCTAGCTATTCTTGCATGTTTTCCGCCCATGTATTGTCCTTCAACCAGATCACGACTCTGAGTAAATTTCTATCATATCTTCTTTATCTATCTAGGTTTGTATCTCGTAATGTCCTGGTACCGGCTGACTCGAAAGAAGATATGATGAAGTGTTGATAACCCAGACAGTATTTATATCATCTGTATCACCCCTGGTTTGTATATCATAACGTCCTAGTACCGGCTAGCTGGACAGAAGAAATAATAAAATGTTGATAACCCAGACAGTAGGTATATCAAGTGCATTTATATCATCTACTTATCCCGCATTACGTGGGCTTCCACGTGTGCACTGCGTGCTTTGTTGATGTGGCGGATGATAGAGACGATATTTCTTCCAATTATTGTATCAGCTGCGTTAGCTCAGTCGGTAGAGCGTCGGAGTCGAAGGGTGGTGGATTCAGTAACCTCACAGTTTAGCCTGGTTCAGCTGCCTAGGTGTGTCCTTCGGAAAGACACTTAGTTCAACTTTCCTCGGCATGATATAGCCAATAATGTGCTAAAAAGTGCCCGTAAAAGCAACCAAACAAATCAAAGTTAGGAAAACATTATTGCTGTCCAAAGGTATAGTATGAATGTATATTATTTATACAACTGTGGGAGTATCAGTACATTGTGCAAGTCATATTAGTGCAGCCGTATTTCCAGATTTTCTTTCACTTTTGACTGTACCCGAAAAATCAATGAAATATTTCCAAATCAGCATGCTTATGAACAATTTCACAGCAACTCTCAAATAAGCCTTCCACTGTGCAATGTGGAGAAGCCAAATTGGGAACTGCACAGGAGAACTCTGTTGCACACTAGTTAATCCCTACCCTATTACTCGCTTGGAGAACAACCCAAACTTCATTAGTATGAGTTATTGCTCTACATTGTACGGAATTAGCAACATCAGTATGACAAACCATCAGGTTGCAGGTATTAACCAAATTAAACCTCAAACAAATAATCACCAATAGTTCTCTAATTTCCAAAACAAGGCGAAAATATGGAATTCCCATACACCAAGGTCGTTAAATACATACAATATTAATGTGGTAACATGACTAAATGCCCCATCACACCACGTTCTACAATCTCACCTCTGTACATATGATCTATCCAGTTTTCACCACGATAACCGATTTAGACAAAGATCCGATTTGACATTCATCAGTTTGCATGGCTGAATTAATCTGTATCAACAGTGTAAGTAGAATTAGGACAGTGGAATTAATGTATCCCTTGCAAAAGGCTCAGAAATTTGTAAAACCCTTATCCCTATGCAATAAAGTAAAATGAAAAACAAGCTTGACATAAATCTCAGGCATACTATAGTGTAATGCTTTATCTTAATGCAATGCCATCTTTTAAAATACTTTATTAAAAAGGAATGTAAATAATGAAAATCATAGTCAAAATAGATTACAAGAGTAGAATAATCAGAATTAAGTATAATAAATATTTACATATAAGTGACTATTTCTCTCTGACACGGCTAAGGTACCTGTTTAGATATATGTGGTATTGTTTTATGACCACTCATCACATGTATCTCCAATTATTGGAAATATCCAAAACCTGTCAAAGTATTCTGAGTCAAAATTAGTCCGGAAATAAATAACTACATTATGTATTCATATCGGGATTTCGATATTAGTGGGTGTCCTTCGAGATATTGAGCTTGGTATAATAAAGAGCATTGATGGGTGGCTTGGGCGTGTGTGTGTGAGTGGGGGTGGGGGGTGGGGGGAACGAATGCTGTTATCATACACTGATAAAAGAAAGAACAAAGTTATGCAAGTGCGCTGCAGCCTAGTTTTGTTTATAAATGAACACGAAACTTTTCCTACAACTAATATAGTGTGTTTAAGACAGTATCTATACGCCTCGGAGACATATACAATTAATTGGGAGTTAAATATTTTTATGAAACCAATTTAGTATACTTTAATAATAATAATAATAATAATAATAAGAATAATAATAATAATAATAATCATCACCATCATCATCATCATCATCATAATAATAATAATAATATTCCTCTAGCTATATTTGAATTGTTTTAGTTTTCACTCCAACTACTACAGGGACTATAAATACTTACACATGTTTTACCAGCGGTTCTTGCAAACAGTAAGAAAACTTAATGATCTTTTGTCAACCGACAAAAGGTCAAAGAGCGAACTTTTGTTTTGTTTTGTTTTGTTCTTAAATGTGTTGCCTGTTATAAATTATGAGACCAGCATGTCTAAGAATTGATTTGTATGATCACCGACCTAAATGTCAACTCATATCATATTGGGGGTTAGACTGAGTTCCCTGGATCATAAACATTTCAGTTAAACATTTTCCAAACTTCTAGAGAGCGAATGGTTGGAGATCCTTATGAACAACGCTTAGTGCGAGAAATTCGAGTCAGGATTCCAATTTCGATTTCGACAGGCTCTATTGGTAACATAGAATTGTTGTGTCAATATTCATCTTGCAAAGAAAACTCTGTGAGTGTGTGTGTGTGTGTGTGTGTCTCCATCAGGATGAACATATGTTTCTCCTCCTTCTATCTCTCTCTCTCTCCCTTTTAATCAAGATGAACAGATCTTAAAATATGTCAAAACTGTACATTTATATAAGCAACGAGGAGATGCCATCATATATATATAGGGTATTCACGCAAAAGTGGAAAAAATTTCAAGTCGGTTTTTCATAAAAACACAGTGTATGTGTGCTTGTGTGTCTCTCTATCCATCAGGATGAACAGATCTTTCTCTCCCTCTTTCTCTTCCTCCACCCTCTGTTTCTCTTTCAAACTCTGTCTGTCTGTCTGTCTGTCTGTCTCTCTCTCTCTCCATCAGGATGAGTAGATCTTAGAATATGTCAAGACTATATATTTATTTAAGCGAAAAGGAGATGCCATCAGAAATATATATATATTCAAAGTCATCCACAATATTTGCAGAACATAATCATGAGGATAGTAGTACATTCGTAGATTTGAACTGTATCAGTTTAAAATTCGGGACTCATGTCCTCCGTGTATTTTGCAATGTCGGCGTTTATCTTATCAAATTTGATATAAAAGGTCACACATGTCATGAGAACTGCTTGTTCGGCACGCGGATAGTCTTGATTAAATTTACTAAATTTTGTCTCTTATTTTGCAAGAAATGAAAAAGAGCGTGTCAAACGAAACCCAATTAAATACCTCTCATAAAATCACACCTATTTTCCACCAGATCCACATACATTTGTGTGAAGAAATGCGTAACTAAATATATTTTTGGTTTGGAAAAGATCCGTTTATTTTCTCTTTTTTCAAAGAAATTCAGCCATGACATGCAAAAATCTTAAAACTTGTGTTCTTTGGTTAAAATAAACTTTGCCGTTTTTACCAAATATTTACATTAATATAATTTGTTTTCTCACTCCTATTTGCTTATATGTACTATGTTATCAGCCATGTTGTTCGCTGTAGCCATCAGAGTGACACAGTTACAGACTGTCACACAACATTAAAGTATCTTTCTTTAGATAATAGTCGAGTAGATGTTTAATTCTTTTCAGCTAAGTGTGACATCAAATCATACACATACAGGTAAATGAACTATGGCATGTTTTAAACCTTAAGCGATGGGTAAAACCTTTCTTTGAGCTTGAAACAAATGAAATTACATTTAATTGTGTGTGCATAATTTTATGTTTTGGGCAACCAAAATTGAACTTTCAGTTGCTTCAATCACGACCTTTATACATTCCAGTCAAATGATCATGATCACAAGCATCGCAAACTTCATTAAATATTTCTCATCTTCATCTGTGAATACAAAATGTTTTGCATTTGTCAGTCTTAATTCATCATACACTAGTTTTGCTATCCTACCCAGCTAGTTTTAAGACAGCTGTATGCAATCAATATATCTGTAAAGTATTGTTCTGTAAAATGTATGAATAGCCTTGGGGTACAACAAATCGCTAATGGAGTGTGTTTAACTGTTTTCATGGTCCTTGAAGTGTATCACTATTACAGTGTTATCGTGCTTAGCACGGTGTACTGAACAATGATGTTTTCACATATGCAACAAACAACATACGGCAGTTTAAGTTGATGATTATAGATTAGAAATTTGACAATTGAGTTTTTTGCAGGTATTATATCTAGCAAGTCGTATACACTGTTGCATACTCTTTTGTGTTTTGATATTTTGTCTGGTCTGTCTGTAGAAACAAACACAAACAATTTGTTTTTATTTTTGTAAAAGTATGTTCTGCACGTCATATTAGTTTATTTGAGATGACAACGACTTTGATAAATGTTGATCTGTAATTTCAACGTAATGGTACCTTATATATTTGTATCTATTAGGATAGCTTGAAGCGAACACGATCAATATGTCAACCTGTCTGACTTTTTCTGTCTCATTTTCTCTGCCCTGTTTAATGTAGTTTCTCTCATCTGCTCTCTTTTTCTCTTCCATCCAATATTTCATACACATTTACAGATATTATCAAATCTAGCTTCAATTTTCCCAATCATCTCTATTTTCAGGGGATATCAGTCAAACCAATTTCGGTATTTATCCAGATCGCATTTTCATGGCCTCTAAGTGATTTTATGGGGAGTTTATAACAATGACTGAATAGCGTAAAAGACACATTTGTCATCTGAATTTTGTACATTTTCACAAGCTTTTTTGTTGGTGACCCATTGAGGCATCTTTATATATAGCTTTCTTATGAGCGATTGATAGCTAATGTGCACTGTGAAATATGCAATTCTGTCAAACATCCATCTTGTACTTTTGCATATTTATTGTCCAAATCTGGTATGTAACAAGTCAATAAACGTTCAATGACAATATAAATTTCACCTATGTTCATTGGTCTTGTTGTATGGTAAAATACTGTGTATTCAATTTGCATCCTTCTTGAGAAGGCAGTTTTATAAGTCTGATCGTTAGGTCTAGCTGTACTTTTTCAGAACCAAATTGCCGAATATTTTAAATGATCATTTTATTTAAGTACTCTTGAGTTGCATTGAAACATTCATACCACTCTTGATTGTTGCCGCCGTAAGTGTGTATTCATTTACATTTCTTATACACATTCCCTTTTGCTTTCACGGTTGAAACTTTATTATTTGGCAACATTATGTTCTCTGTAGAAAATAACACACAAATAGTTTTGTTGTTTAAAAGATTTAAATAATTGATTTAACTCACAACCTTTTGAATCATATTTATTTAGTTCTTATTCTTTCTTTTGTTTTGTGTATGTATGTGTATTTATACTTTTCCTTTATAACCACTTGTACCAACATCCAGATTTCTGATGTTATATTTTTGTTACTGATGGTGCTCTAATAAGCTCACGATTTCTACTGAATCCACAAAATCATATGTTTGCTATTGCATTTGACAAAGTTTCTCAGATTAAATACGATTTAAATATGACTACATAAGTCTTATCGTTATGACTTTGTTTAAATGTTGCTTATCATACGTATTACTTCCTTTCTTGTTCTAAAACGTGTTAATGGAGCTGTCAATTTGTGTTCTGACTTGCTTTGAAATCGTCTATGTAATACATAATACTTCATCATTGATTTTATTAAATAACAATATTGTATATATATATATATATATATATATATATATATATATATATATATATCTACATTATACAACTAATTAATTATATCACTTTTATCAAAAAACGATAAAGGAGATAATTTATATAATCTCTAAATTGCAAAATGGCCGCCTCGCTGTGTATAGATTTCTGTTTCCGTTGCAGCTATAACAAATGCACCACTTACCAAACCTAATAGGAGGTCATTTTCTTATAGCTGATCAGACTTTGTCCTTACTTCGCGATGAAACGTTTAGTTCTGTATTTTCTGTTTTTGTTGCTATCGTGTCACACGGATCTTTAAAGTCAAACATGAAACCAGGTCCACACTATAGTCTCACTGACTTCTAGGTTGCTTCACACGTTCATGTGGTGATTTTGGTTCCGTTGTATCAGCCTTAATTATTTTACCATTGTGTCACACGGCTCTCACGCATACCCTACACAAAGTCAGTTTTTTCCCTCTGACTTGTAAGTTGCTTTATGCGTTTACAAAGCAACGTTTGATTTTGCATTTTATGCCGAAATTAAAATCCTTTTCCTAATCACGGAACTTATTATTTTGATCGCAGAATGTATTTTGATCTGCTTTCTAGTGATCTTATATAGAACGAGGTGGTTCAAAGTTATTAAAGATGCTAGTTTCCTTTATAAACTGTTGTCTGTTAATTTTTCAATTTTATATGGCTCATTTAATTACGTAATTTTTTTCAAATATATTTTAAGGGTGCAGGTCAATTTTTTAGATTATTTTAAGCAAAGATGAGGCAAGTAAATACTTTATTTTATAATATGTTTACTTTCCAAGTTTCTTATGCTTTTTTTAACATTGGAAAGTGGTTTAAAAAAAATTCCCATTGTCAGTTGGTCCAGAATTGGTAATATGTATACTACTAACATGGGACGTAAGACGTAACAGCAAAACCATCATACTATAATATATATCTCCTCTGTACTATTATTTATGTTGCATTAAAACAAGCAAATTATGCTGTGTTCATTATGCTAGCTCATCTTCTATGTTGAAGATGATGCTAATTTAAAATTTAAAAGTGTGCTCGAAATGTTCTCGTATCATTGCACAAGAGGGTCCTAATTAAAATTTTGCAAATGGACTCGAGGTGTTTTTGTTTCACTACGATATAGTGATGATTTAGAAATGCAATAGTGTCCTCAGAGCTAGTTTTGATTCGAAAAGCTTATAAACTGATTGTAGAGAGAATTGCTTCAAAATATGCCCTTATGGTAAATTGCTCTCCTTAATATATGCAAAGATATCATCACCACTCTATCTTAAGTGACAAATGATTTGTAAATGTGAATATGTACAAAGTAGCAATCCTCAAATTCCAATGTGTATCAAGCGAGTGGTTGAACATTTTATTGTTTGAAAGATTAGGAAAAAAGTTATCTTCACCAATCTTAATCAGTCTCTAATATTATTTTTTTTTAAAACTTACTTGCCTTAGCACTGCACTAATTCAAGGATTAGATTGTTAGCCTCAAGCTGTAGGTTTAAAAACAGCCACTGGGCAAAAGTCGTACAGACACAGACATGGAGAGTGTCCCTAGGCTTCTCAATCACAGAGGATATCTCAGTGTTCGATCTCAGTTAGGTAACGTTGATTTCATTTGAATTATTAAATTGGTTAACACCCTGTTTTTTTAATTATTATTATGAACAGATATATAATATATCCAGTATCATCCACACTATTTACATTACATAAACATGAGGATAATTATATCAATTTGTTTTCTTTTTTTTGATTTTATAATAACCATGCAACTTCCTTCACTTATAAAACTTATGTAGTGTTTCTGTTATACAAGTCAGCCTAGTACTACATTCGTAAATTATGATTGGATGCGAACTGTGTCAGTATAAAATTCGGGTATCTTGCCCTCAAGGTATTTTTCAGTATCGGCGTTTATCTTCTCAAATTTTGAGATAAAAGGTCACACATGTCATGAGAACAGCTTGCTTGGCACGGGGTAGCCTTGACCAAATATGCCAAATTTGATATTGTCTTGTGCAAGAAATGAAAAAGAACTTGTGCAAGAAACCCAATTAAATACCTCTTATAAAATCATATATACATGTTTTCCATCCTACCGATATATAATATATTCAATGTCATTCACAATATTTACAGTACATATACATGAGAATAATTATATAAATGTATTGTATTTTTTAAAATATTTTATAATAACCCTGCTACTTCCTTCACTTATTAAACTTACGTAGTGTTTCTGCTATAAAAGTCAGTCTACTACTACATTCGTTAATCATGATTGGATGTGAACTGTGTCAGTATAAAATTCGGGTATCGTGCCCTCGGGGTAATTTTCAGTAGCGGAGTTTATCTTCTCAAATTTTGAGATAAAATGTCACACATGTCATGAGGACAGCTTGCTCGCCACCGAGTAGTAATGACCAAATGTACAAAATGTTGTCTTTTCTTGTGCAAGGAATGAAAAAGAACTTTTAAACGAAACCCAATTAAATACCTCTTATAAATCATATATACGTGTTTTCCACCCTACCGAGAAAAAATTTCAGGAAGAAATATGTAATAAAATAAACGTATCTTTGGCAAACTATGTTTATATTCTCTTTGTTTCAAGCAAAATTAAGTCATAACATGTACAAATGCTAAAACAACCGTTCTTTTGTCAAAAAGAACTTTACTGTTTTTACAAACAAGTACATTAATAACAGTACAAAACATATTCCGTTAATTTTTTTTCACTGCTATATGCCAGTATGTAATATGCTATCAGCCATGTTCTTCGCTTTTCCCATATGAGCGACATAATTTCATGCTATCTCACACAACATTAAAGTATCTTTTTTTACGTAATAGTCAAATAGATGTTTAATTCTTTTCAGATCAAAGTGTGACATAACATCATACACATGCAGGTAAATAAACTTAGGTATGCATTAAATTTTAAGTAATGGGTAAAAACTTTCTTTGGGTTGTATATATATATATATATATATATATATATATATATATATATATATATATATACATATATATATATATATATATATATATATATATATATATATATATATATTTCATCGAATCTATCGAAAGCGTCCATGTATTCGTATAGGATGAGGCCCTTTCTCAGAAATTTAAATTTTATAGTTTGAACATGTTGTATTGTGTCAACGACAATTTTTTATCGTTTAAATTAACATTCTGCTCTAGAGATAGTCACACGAACGAATAGGTATCTATGAACCTAACTGTCCTTTTAACTGTTATAACTTTACCACCCTTCATGAACCTATCAACTATGAAATTGTTGCGAAATTAAATATATTTATCGTCGATATTTGGTATTATTTTTAATTCGTTATCTGGATCATTGTTGTAAGCTTCTTGATGAAGAGATGACTCTGGTAACGGGTCAAGTTATGAATGAATAGAGGGATATATTTTGGGTACCTGAAATTCAAATTACAGTCGTTATGAGCAGGACATCTATACAGTCAAATGACCATGATCACGCTCCTGGTTTTATTGTGGTTCGATGTCGCGAACTTTGTCCTTAATAACAATTATCAGATTAATGATAATTGGATTTAATGCAGCATAGACAAGATAAAGACTGCACTTTCTGGAGAGCACTTACCAGCTTACATGTACAAAATTTTGTTTGTTGGTGAATTCATGGTATAAGGGAGAAAACCCAGTGTACAATGTACGCCATAAACCTCTGAAAGGCATGTACACATTTCTCAACCATCTACCCACCACATAACAGTATAAGTTAGAAATTTCTATGCTTATGTGAAACATTATCTAATGTTTGTTTCTATTTACTAATATCAGTCACCTGTCATACAAGGTTGAGGAGGAAACTGAAGCTTGGAGCTGCAGAATATTACAGTGTAGTCTGGGCTAAAGGGGATATTCCACATCGGCTGATCCATGTAGCTAGTGATGTATATACATAATCATACAGTCCCATCTTTTGCGCGTTTTTAAAAAAAGAAAATTTCTTAGAACCTGCTTTAACCGATGGTAATGTTGTTCGTCATTCGAGTTCGAAGATGACCATGACATCACTAGCTGGTTTGCTTTCTGTGAGTACGTGAGTCACTGATCAGGTCAATTTGTGCTCTGAACTGTCTTTGACACACTGGACAGTTTCTGTCGCTTGAGGTTGCTTGATCATTAGAGGACGTGCTGCAGTTCCGAGATTTGGGCTGCTTGCGCTTCTGCACTTCCTCTGCAATTCTCTTTAGTCATAGTCTGTCGCTCCAGTATGGAGATGACTGCGCCAGGTAGAACAATCCTGTGCTTGCCAAGACTCAGGGTTGATGTTGAAGTGTTTCAATGATGATTTGAGGGTGTCTTGGAAGCGTTTCTTCTGATTTCCCTGAGTTCGCTTTCCCACCTTCAGCTCGCCGTAGAAGATCTACTTTGGTAGTCGCTCTTCTGACATCCTGGTGATTTTAATCAGCAGAGTGCGGATCCTTGGAATGCCTGCCCATGTTAGGTCCTCAGAGTCTAGGACTCTGGCCTGCCATCTTATACTCATCAGTTTCCTCATGCAGCCCATGTGAAAATGGTTCCGTTTCTTGGCATGTCGTCTGTACACTGTCCAGGTTTCACATGTATACAGCAGGGTCAGCAACACAGTGGCTTTGTAGACCTTCAGTTTTGTTTGCAGACTGATGTCTCTGTGCTCCCACACATTTGCGCGTAGCCTACCAAAGGTCACGAATGCTTTGGCAATTCTGGAGTTGGTTTTATCATCGATGTGGACTGCATGTGACAGTGATCTGCCGAGGTAGTGAACTTGTCCAATGCCTGGTGGGTTTGGCCATTCACTGTGATAGTAGGCTCTACGAACGGCTTTCCTGGTGAGGGTTGGTGTATAACCGCTGTCTTTTTTATACTGATTGTGAGACCGAAATTGTCGCAAGCTGAACAGAAATGGTTCATACTCTGTTGCATGTCAGTCTCAAATTTGGCATTCAGGGAAAAGTCGTCAGCAAATAGGAGATCACGAGCAGTTACTTCCTGTAACATCGTCTTTGCCCGTTGTCTCCTCAGATTGAAGAGATTGCCATCTGTCCGGTATCTGATGTCAATCCCAGTGTCATAGTCACAGCAGGCATGTGTAAGCATGGCAGAGAACTTCATACTGAAGAGTGTTGGGGCCAACACGCAGCATTGCTTGACTCCATTGCTGACTGGGAATGGTTTAGATGCCTCACCGTCGTCCACAAAGCGAGCGAGCATGCTCTTATGGAAGTGCCGAACCATTACGATGCATTTCAAAGGGCAACCAAATTTGCCATGATCTTCCAGAAGCCCCGACGACTGACTATGTCAAAGGCTTTTGTCAGGTCGACAAATGTCGAATACAAGTTGGAGTCCTGTTCCTGGCATTTCTTCTGGAGTTGACGAGATGCAAACACCGTATTGGAGATGTTCCTGATGACTGTGACCCGTAGATTGTCTTCGGAGCATCATTACTATCTGCGTAGGACTGAATCTCATTTGACTTGTTGCTCAGCCATGAGTCTTGCAATAGAGGCATATAGTGCACTTTAGACTGGATAGCTGGGGATATGTCAGCTCCTCTATACCACATGCCTTTAGTATTTTGTTATCTCGATCGTTACATGTGCTGTTGTGTTTATAAAATATAATTCCAGCAGGTAATCGCTAAGTTATATTATCAAAGTCGCAAGGGGAATTTTTCCCAGCTCGGCAATCACAACAATTTATACTATCAAGGTCGCTACGGGAATTTCCCAGCTAGCGCAGTGATATGTACTGAAGGTTACTTACCAATATCTGTAAATCCGCTACTGTTTTTGTTCGCTAACGACCCGGTTTTGTATTTGTGCTCTGAGTTGCCTGTGGCTTTCCATTTCCGCCAACACAGTCTCGGACTCGGCTGCGTTAATGATTTTATTTTTGATAGCCACCGAGTACAGCATTTGCAATCGTATTGCGACAACTTTGTGATGCCACGAGAAGTTCCTAATATATACATATTCGCGATTGCAGCCGTAACCAAATTGTTTTACTGCAACCGCCTGCAACATGGGTTACTATCGATATGACTCCAACAGCAATCCTGATTGGTGCATCTATAATATTTGTCGTCGTTGTGATTCCCGACAAGCCAAGGCCAACAGTTGCTGCAACGGCGATTCCACAAATAGCATCAACGATCACACACACAAGCTTGTATTTCATGAGTAGCGCGGTTCTAGTAACGATTTCATCTCGCAGTTGCAGTTCCGCTTCGATTATTTTTTCATTAAGGGTCCATTATAATTCTTCTATTAATAATACAATTGCATAGTACAATTGCTCGACAACCACTCCTTGTTTAAATGCAATACGCACACGAACTCCTAACCAATTACCTTTTTTGACTGTTACAACTGCCATACAATTATAAAAAATATCTTTTGTGGAATACTTAAATCTCCAAAAAATTTTACGGCACCACATTCATATAGAACCATACTGATTACGCCCTTGGTTGGTGTCTGAAACGATTTTACTCGCCTTCGCCCAAGAAATGTTACACGGACACGTGTGTCCTTGTTAAATAACAGTCGCGATTGTCCCCTTCTCAGTTGAGTCAATGACGGTTTAACATTTTTTTGGGTATACAACCGGGGTGGATTCAGCGGTGAATCCCAATTCATCGTTGTAGAAACAATCCCTGGATGTTTTTACATCTGGTGGCGCAGTCAGCGATCGGGTATTTTCACATGCCAAAGCAATGATCCCAAGCAGGCTTCGAGTTGGTATCTCCACATGGGTGGTCCAACGCTTGATTTCTATTATGCAATTAACAAGATTATATTTGAGCGCATACGAGGGTCTGGTAGCACCATTTTGAAGCAGATATTCGTCGACAACTGGAACAAAATTACTATCGATGTTGGCATCACTGGTTAGCCGATTCAATACCCCGTCGGTAAATTCCGTAACGTCATCACCGCGGTCAGAATCCATTACTTCTATATAATGATAAATCTATTCTTAAACAGAAACACCAAACTGAATTTCATCTCCGGCGACCAATTACACCAGCATCGTATATGTAAAGATTATGTAACCTTTTCGCCTTTGATGTTGTTTGGTATTATTGGTTCACCAGACTGGATATTATTTTTCAATATTACTATCGAACCCCACCCGCCATAAAAACCGGATAAGACGAAAAAATACTATCCAGATTCGCGCCACTTATTAGGCCTTCATTTTTGTCTTTCCTTCGCTGGTCAAAATTCCTGTGTATCCCTCCATTGAAGCTACTACGAGTGGTGGCGGGGGACATTTGCGATCTGTTCATCTATGTATTGTTTCATCTCACCATTAGCAGTATCAACATAGTCTTTGATAAATGCAACCGACACACCAGCGTCTCTGATTTCCACGTTTTCAGTGATTGCGGCCAGGTTTTGCAAGATAGCGCCTCGCAGCCACAAAACAACATCGCTGACGTTCACGTTAGACGTTTTAAGTGTTCCAGTTTGATCTTGGAAAATCACAAGCTCGCCTGGGTTAACATCAACAACAACGCGGCTGATAAACTCATTCAAATCCGCTTTGGTGGCAAACCTGCTCAGATTCGCAACGGCGCCGCGTCGTCGGGGGGTTGAGCGTCCGTAAATGTTAATTGTCATTTTGTATACTATTACGTATAGTTTAATGTAAAATCAATAAGCGTTTGCGGGGTTGGTGAACGCTCGAGTGCACGCAACGCTGTAACAACAAGATGACCACATATTTGTCCGTCCATCCTAGTTTGTTCACCTGGGGTTAAATAATCAACAACTTCAAGTGACGGCGCAAGCCCATACGAGTCAAAATACAAAAGATATCGAGGCGTTATCACATATGCAACCCAATGAGTGCCAGGTCCTGTTGTCAAATCCAAGTTAACAATACCGGTTTCCCTCGTTCAGGGAATCATCGATGCAACTTCATTCCGCATTAGGGCATCTCGGAAATTCTGGACTGATTTTAGCATCACGAGTAAATCAAGATTGGTTAGCGGCGAGGCCTTCTGCGATTTGTACCGGGTACTCGAAGACATCTGCCTGAGGGTATTCTGCGAGTTTGTCCCGGGTAATCAAAGACCTTTTCCTTTTTTATTCTTTAACGAGACCAATCATATATGTTTCCACCTGCTCCGACTCCAACTGCCTTTTTCAGCGCCATATTGGATGCAGTTCCAACAGCTCCTAACGCAGCCGCTTTTGCAATCGACGGAGCCGCAGCAGCTAACAATGCTGGAATCGCCGCAATGAATGGAAATATCACAATTGTGTCACCTCTGACTTGGAAAACGTCAATGTCACAGTAGGTGTTCTTTCGTTTGTCCGCACTCAGCTGATTAAGTTGTGTTTGGGTAAACCACACAGGGACAATTACAGTTAATCTTGCCGGAGAAAGTTTCAATGTTACCCCACAATCGTTTTGTATTGCGCTTTTGATTTTCGCAAGCTTGTTTTCGCTAAGGCCAACCTTAACTTTGTGGTAGGACATTATTTTATATTATGCTGTTCAATTACAGCAACTGCAATTACAGGTTTTCCACAGGCGATTAAATAACCCTCATTCGGCCACAAGCGCCCTCCAACAACATCATCTTATAAGAAAGAATCGCAGCAATGGATCTATCGTTGGGAGCGGCTTTAATGGGACCATTTACACGTACATGAAAGTGCAGATCAACCACAGACTGTCTGTACAGGTCCAAGTGTTCCAACGCAAAGTAATAAATCTTGTACAAAGTAGCAAAGTCATGTTGGGAAATCTGTGGAATAGTGTTATTGTTTTGGTCTCGGCCCATGAACGACCACAGATTGTGCGACATACTTGTTTGGAAAGTCAAGAATAATTTCTTCGGAAGGTTCCTGATGACCGTTCAATTGTAGGAAACAACAGACACTCCTGACTGGTTAAATATCATGTGATTAGTATTCTGTCCACCGCGTGCCTAAGCTTAATGTCGTAACACTATGCATACATGTCTTGGTGCGTTAATACCTTGTTGGGTAGTTATTTGCCATGATAACTGCTAAACATTGCCTTCATACGTGTCTGTGGTAAGCGTGTGAAACGACAGCGCGATGTGCCTCTAGAACTCATAAATATCTCGCATAGTCTCGTCTAAAGCTTTCTGGTGAAACAATTGAAGACGTTGCAATAATTGTCAGTACTGTTGCGATTTTTCTGTTTCTGACAAATCGGTTCGATCAATCAACAATTTTAATTCTTGTTGTAACTGTGACATCTCGATGAGATCATGATTAGGAGGTAAATGAGGCGTCCGTTGTTCGTACTAACGCTGGAGTTCCATCCATCGTTTGTATATATCTAAACTTAATTTTCGTCGTTTCACAAGATCCAAAGGTACAAGTGTGATATCTTTCCAGAAAAGTATGTCTTTTATATCTTCTTCTTTTCATAATCTCATCACTTCTCCTAAACGAAGTCAAAAAATCGATCCTAACAAAGGACAGCCACTTTTAACAAGGATGCTATCAGCATAGGTAGAAATCCTCCTCGTTGAACTGGCAATTGTTCTTTTAACCGATGGGTATTTTCTTTTACACCATTTTGTATTTTCTTTTACACCTTTCGGCGAAGAACGTTTCGATGCTTTCCTAATCGCTTTTTCTGTATCTTGGTAAAAGGCACAGTTCCTTTCAAAACGTTCAAGCAACATTCCCACACGGTATCGATGATTTCTTGGGATGCTTTTTGAATGATTTGTCTTTGCATCGGAGCATTGGATTTGGTCAGTACTGACAATGTTTAGCTTAACGATGAGGGAGTCACGTTTTTCCCCTCTATTAGATGACGGTTGTGTCTTGTACTTAGGATGCTGTTCTTCTTGGTGGCATCTTTGTTTCAGGAGCAAAAACGATGAAGTGAATCCAATCCGACACTTTTTTAAACTGGATTTCGTCTCCACTGATTGTCGGCACGTCGTATCAACTTCATTATGGGCACCACTCGACGATGAGGTGCTGTCAACGGATTAAATCTTGTCAGTTCTTGTTTGGATAAATCCAGTAAACACACCTGCACTGGAGCAGCAGAAGAAGAAGACGTCGCCGGAGAAGTAGAAGTTCCTTTACAAATGGGTTTCCATTTTTTAAAATTAGGAAACACTGGTCTTAAATCAGGTTTGGTAGGCATCATCATGAACGAATAAGAAGTGGCTGGAGAGACCGTCACAGAGCGGCGTGGTTTTCTTGAGTACGTGTGCGTTCTAGCTGCAGTACCTCATATCTTTCTGGCAAGAGATTTAATTTATTTGAACTTTTCTTCTTGGGACTTTTTTTTCTAAAGTATCCGACATGAAGATAATATTTTGGACCAACCAAAGGAAGGTAGTTAAAGCGCAGAGACCATCTAGAATGTTCCAGGCCAGCTGTATCTTTATACTCCCATTCGTGAAGTGTCACACCACAGCTGAAACACTGTATTTCCTCCTCCCGAGTAGACACATCCTGCTCTGGCTAAAGATTTAGGAGTAATTCCTTCCAGATATCAATGCCATTTCCCTTTCAACGCCTGGAATCAACTTTCATAGTCACAATAGCCAGGAAAAAGCCACAGAAAACGTGTATTTTTCTTTGATTTGTAAATCTCGATGAACTTGTGGTATCCAGTGTGGCTTGCGAGTGCATGTATGAGATCCATAGATATGCACACGAACGGCATCACTTTTGCTAGTAAAGCAGAAAGGTCGTGTTGTAGAGTGGCAAGGCTCACGAACGGCAACGCGTTTGATAACAGACGAGCGGCAATGTCGTGCTGCATCGCTGATGTCGCAGTGTACGGCATCACACTGGTCGCAAGGCACATCATCGCACTTGAGTTCATTGAACTTGAAGCAGTGGGTCCCTCACTCGGTTGCTGTGTCGAATTCGTTATTACACTGGTCTACAGCCAAAATGCTTCGGCAATAAATGTTGTCAAATTTTACTAATTCTGGGTCACTGAGAACGAAAATGATGCTTAAAATTGTTGATTGGCTCTAGTTTTAAAGATATTATACTGGGTCAGTATATTCGACCCTTGACTTGGGAATGGCGTAGGATAAGTGAGTTAGAAGGGTAAGGGATCTCAATTTAAACCAGAAATGACTAAAATACATCTTTGACTGGATCTATGAATAAATCTATGACTGGGTTTGGACAGTACTTGCTTTTTAGGCAAAACAATGAATGATGCAATCTGAAGCTGGTATTGCGTCATACATGATATGAATTGCATCATGTTATTAATAAAAGTCATGGATGATGCAATCATAACTAAGCTTACATCACTCTGCTGAAGAAATTGCCCTATATCAGCTCTACAAATCATACAGTGTCGTGCACTCTTATTTGTCAGTGTTTGATTTTGCAGAGGGACACATTTCTGTTTAGCCAATGTGAGCAGAAATACCTTATACTTGTGTGAACAATATAGATAACCTCTGCTATGTTTGTGGTGAAGTGACTTTTGCATCACAAAAGCGCAGTATAACCACTATGGTTAATAAAGATTATCAGCTTTATTTTGGCTGCAAAATTGGAAATCAGGACAAGATGTGGGCCCCACACATATGCTGCAACACATGTGCAACAAATCTTTGCCAGTGGTTGAACAGGAAAAGGAAATATATGCCTTTTGCAGTACCAATGATTTGGAGAGAGCCAACAGATCATATCAGCAATTGTTACTTCTGCATGGTGCCTCCAGTGTGTCAAAAAGGAAAAGGTTGACTGTGCATTATCCAAACATTCCGTCAGCTTTACGCCCAGTACCCCACGGAGAAGGACTGCCGGTTCCTGATGCACCAGAATCATTCTGACTTGAGTCAGACGAGGAAGAGGAAGATGATGAAACTTCTACTCCTGAACCATCAATGTCACATGACCCATATTTTCTCCCATCCTCTGAACCACACCTCATAACACAAGGTGAACTGAATGACCTTGTCAGAGATTGGAACTACCCAAGAGTAAGGCAGAGCTGTTGGGCTCCAGACTACAGCAGTGGAATCTCCTGGCAGGTGATGTTAGGGTTTCCATGTACGTCTAAAGAATCTTGTCCCATTCATCTTCATGGAAGGTGATCTTGTAGCCTGCAACAACATCGACGGTGTGATGGCTGCGCTCAACATCGTTCATGATCCAGATGAGTGGAGAATCTTCATTGATTCATCGAAGACGAGTCTTAAAACTGTTTTGCTTCATAATGGCAGTGTTTTGCCATCAATTCCAGTTGGTCATGCAGACCATATGAAGGAAACCTTTGAAAACATGAAACAACTTTTGAGGTGCATAAACTATGACCAACATCAGTGGCAGCTGTGTGGCGATTTCAAGGTTCTTGCTCTCTTGCTTGGTCTGCAGACTGGATACACAAAGTACTGCTGTTTTCTCTGCGAATGGGATAGTCGTGCGAGAGATTCCCACTACATCAAGAGAGATTGGTCACTCCGACAGTCATTAGAGCCTGGGATGAAAAGTGTTCAGCATCCACCACTTGATGAATCAAGGAAGATTTTGTTACCACCCTTGCACATCAAGCTGGGTCTGATGAAGAACTTTGTCAAGGCCATGGACAAAACACAAGCAGCTTTCAAGTACCTCCGTTAAAAATTTCCAAGATTAAGTGAAGCTAAGATAAAGGAAGATGTCTTTGTTGGTCCTCAGATTCGTGAACTTCTTCGAGATGATGCATTTCACCGTGCACTGCGTGGCAAGGAAAAGACGGCATAGAAAGCCTTCCAGTTAGTGGCAACACATTTTCTCGAAAACAACAAGGCAGACAACTACAGGGAGTTGGTGGAAAACCTCCTCAAGGCATACAAAAGCCTCGGTTGCAAAAAGTCACTAAACATACATTTTTTGCACTCTCATCTAGATTTTTACCACAGAACTGCGGAGCAGTGAGCGACGTGCACGGCGAGCGATTTCACCAGGACATTGCGACAATGGAGAAACGCTATCAGTGCAAATGGAGCCCATCAATGCTTGCAGACTATTGCTGGACAGTGACAAGAGATGCTCCATTTAATGAATACAAGAGACAAGCCAAGAAGCGCCGAGTAGACACTGAATAAGGACAAAACTATGAACTTATATATACATAATAGTTTTTTTACTTTGGTTTCAATATATTTTTTATTTATAAAACCCTTTGTTCTGTTTTTTTTAAGTGTTACATAAACAAGACAGGTTAAATATTATCATGTAAAGCAACCATAAACACATGAAAAGACCTAGGTTTACAATTTATGATTAAAACTCTACTATGTACACAATATACATAGACGTAAAATGTAAAAATTTAAATATCTTGGAAACAGTAGCCAATCAGTTGTTTTAATTGTCATATCTGAATTCAGCACATCAAAATCCCTAATAAATAGCACATTTTATCTCTGAAGCAGACGACTTCGTAAAAATTGTAGACCAGTATTATCGGTGAGAGTGTGTTGTACTCAAAATTGATCTTGGAATCCACAGTGGGTCCCTTATTTTGTTGATGTGTTGAATTCATCTGGCTAGGTCGGCATTTGTATTCGCAATGATCTCTCTATTTTGCTCGAACGTTTTTATACTGGATATCGGCGTGTCCGTAAGGTAAGGTGTTGTGGTCTGGAAGTCGCACTCGTTTCTGGTACACAATCTGGTACACACTTTTTCCAAAGGTCGACTGGCGATTTGATGATTTTGAAAACGTACAATTGAGTGAGGATCCAACGTTTTCACACAAAAGTCTTGATGACCATACATCTACTTTTAACACGCCAAGCTTCATTATTGGACTCGTCCTTTGACTTTTCATTTGGTATGCAGTTGACCATGTTAGTTTCTGTATTTGTAACCGTAATTGTTTGGGCAACCATTAGCAAAACTTACAAGAGTGTCTTCCTGATTTTCATCCGTCCATGCTCCTAAACGTTCGTCTTTAATGTATGGGTGATAGCTACCAAGCCGATCGATGAACATACAACTATCTCCTTCTCCTAAACGTTCTAAGATAGTATATAATTTTAAACTGGCATTGTCTTTCAGCTGCAATGATGACATTTCCAAACTCGTCGGGGGTGCAAACTCTGCGACGTTTTCGTTCTTCACCAAGATTAAATCTTCACGTAGGATCTCCAAGTGTTGTATGAGTTTTCCATTTTAGTGCAGAAGTTTAAAGTGGCGACTTCGATCTGCCAAGTATTCCATCTTTGGCAATATCGGACGTTGCGCCAATTTTCCCCACAAACAATTCAACATGACTTTTGCAAACGATTGTCTTCTTTCGTTCTTTTCCACGTTTTCCAAATTAATGCCCTCTTGAGTTTGGTACTGTTCTTTGAACTTGCCTTTGTCTTCTGGAGTCTGACACCAAGAAGGATAGCCGCTAGCTTCTTGTTTCAATTTTAGAAAATAGTTGACGTAGCCGGAAAAAATCCCTGGACTCGAATCCTCCTCCTTTTGGTATTATTCTGTGGTAGGAAAGTGTCAAATATTGTATACTTATAACAAGAGGTATCCGCGATCCAGAGCATGAAACAATTCTTTGCTCACCCACGTTCCTGTGAAAGCGCGTTTTTGATCATTGGCGAGAAGGTTGGTCTTGATAACACGTTTCAGCACACGTACGACATAAAGGAAATATCAGTTTTCCTTAGCAATGATGTGGTAAAACAGGATGGTAGTACCACTTTGCATTTGATCCAACCTTCGCATTGACGAATGTATTCCAGGTCAATGTGTTCTGTTAACATTTCAGGGTGGCCGGTAGGGAATAGAGCATATTTGCACTCCCAAGGATACAAGGAAAACACATCGATGTATTTGATTTGCTCTCTTTGCCATTTGTCCAAGTTGTACAACAAGCGTGTCGCATTGGTTCGTCCTCCAAACAAACTGTCGCTGGAATTTAAAGTTTCGATATCCACCGCGTCGTAATTTTCGGCAATGCGTCTAAATTCTGCATCGGTTCTATCACTTGGTATCCTTGGATTTCTAGCCTCAGGCATCGCTGGTATGTGTTCTGGTACAACTCTTCCATGGTGAACTCTGAGAAAGGATTTTTTCAGGTTCCGTTGAGGAAAACAAGTGGAGCATCCGTGAAATAAACTGCTATGGATTTCGTAGACGATCTGTGGACTTTCTAAATCCCAGCCATCCACGGAAAGACTTCCAATTTTCTTTTTTCCCACCGTTTCTAATATGTTGTATCCATTTGTCTTCAGTTTCACACAAATAATAGAGCCAGTGCAAAACTTTGGCGGAGTATCGACGGCTTACAGAGAGACAGGACTGAGGGGGTGTGATAGCTAGTTTCTTTCCGGGCATGAACATTTTTCGATAGACTAATCCACATGCTTTAGCGATGGTAAAAGCTTCCTTCAAGGAATCGACACCTCTGTGCTCCAAAATTAATTGCCGAAATTTTCCACAACACCCTCGTAAAATGTCCACATCTGATCTACAATATTTCAACATTTCTTCTTGAAAGTCAAAAGGGTCTGAAGAGTGAAGTTGGTACCAAGCGTAGAATGCTTCTCGTTGTTCTGTGTACATACTGTAGGGGTCGTAGTAGCGAACGTCAGGCAAATGCGGGAAGACGACGTGTTGATTAACTTCGGTATTGAAAAAGGGCGAAAATAGCCTGTAGCCATTTATGTCATTCCAAACGTTTTAGGCATTCTAATCAGACTCAAAGCCATATAGCTCATGGAATCTTTAAACACTTTACCACTTGCATGTAAATGAGTTTGGTTCCTTTCATGGTGACTGTTGGACATTCAGTACCTTGCTCTGAATACTATTTCAAAACTAATTGTCCTTCGTAACCGGAGAAATTTTGAGCCATGACTGTAGCATATCGATTACAGTTCCCGTAGCGCTGGATTTCCTCTTCGTTCCAAGTGTCGTCGGTGGAGTCTAAAATCCATTCGGCAAAATCAGCAATGGTACGAGAGCCCTGAAAGATCTTTTCTCGTCCTCCAGGAATCTTACTATAATTTGGACAATGCAAAAATATAGGTTCTTTTATACAGTTGTCACAAGCACGATGAGCTATTCAAAAATTGGGCATGTGATTTCCAGTCGCATATGTACATTCAAAGTAAAAAGAGATACAATCTACACCTTTCTTTGTATTCTTGTTCTGATCTTCCTTTAATACTTCCTCAAGTTCATTGTCATATTTTTTAATTTAACACTGATGCTCAAAGTCCACAACTTGGTCACAAAAACGGCGTCTTTTCTTTTTATGGACAAACGTGGGCCTTTTGGTTATTCGTTTGAATAAGATATCCGCAAGTGGAGCACAATCTCAGTAATTCGCACGTTCTGTTGTTTAACTTGTTTCATGTGATGTTGTAAGTAGAGCAATGAATTAGTTCTTTTCTTTCATGAATGCAAGATCTGGAAGCTAAACACCCACGACATCTTTATCCACAATGCATACGTTGCTCCCGATTGGTAAATCCTTGGTCACATTTCTCGCAATAGTAATTGTATTCTAGGAATCCCATGATAATGGTAATGGTATCGAAATGATCTGATGATACACGTGAATGTATTTTCCATCTGGCAAATCCGGTCCTCGAAACAGGAGAGCTCCACGAACCACTTGAGGGTATACTTTAAAAGTATAATGAGGGGCGAACACTTCTTGAAGATTTAAGCATTTCAGGAACGACACACACTATCGCTTTGGAAATGCCTGCTTGTTCCAAAAAGTGTTCTGCTTCTATTCTTTGTGTGGCTCTGTCCTATTTTATAATGCTCTGCCATGATCTCTTCCATTCTGAGGTATCGTTCTTCTCGGCATAGATCGACCGACTACGATGGCCTGGGCTAAGCACATTTGGTCTTAGCCGCTGTTAAGTTGGACGATACTTCGTTTGGTACTGCGAATTTCATCCACCAATACAATTTTGCTGCGTGGTCCGCCACCTCTAGGAGGTGAAACATGGGTCATGTTAAGAGTTGCTTTTCCATCGGTCATGTCAAAATCGTCGTTCGATTGTTGAAGGTGTTGAATTGTGTCGATAATTTTGGATGGTGTTAATTCTGCCGGTGTACTAAGCTCGATACAGACAGGAGACTTCAAACTGCCGTGATTGATGGATGGTCACAAAAGATCGTTATCTTTAACTTCGCACTGTTGTTTCAATGTCTCTAACAATGATTCCTGTAAATCTGTAATTATATCTACTGTTTTCTCTAGTGGAACTTGAGACTTGAACTCTTTAAATTTCCCCGTGTACGTGTACGCGGTCGTTCGAAATTTTCTGGAAGTCACTTTTTGGATCTCTCGAATGTGAAAATAATCTTCAGGAGCTACCGATCGATTTTCTTTCTTGGTTGATCTTGACTCTCTTGGTCTTGCGGTTAAGATAGATGGTATTGGTTCAGGCTCACTCATATCATCTTCAAAATCACTGACATGCATTTTTGCTAACATTTCACTTATCGTATTCGGCGACATCAAAAGTTGTCGTCGTCTCTTGGCTTCTGGTTTTTCCCCAGCAAGGTGTGATCGTTTTATTTTGATTTACAAATATGATTTGACTTCGTTTTACATACTCTCCCTATACAGAGAGAGTTTCTCATCCTAAGAGAATATATTAATTCAGCTTTTAGTATGAAGATGGAAGAATCAAAACAGATTGCCTTTCTCGTCAGAGATTTAGAGAGAGTCATTCGAAAGTACACTTCCAAAAAAACTACGGACTTCTAGACCCGAGATAAAAGTCAAGATACTTACAATGTCAGTGAAAAAGAAAGACAGGAAAAAAGAGAGACAAAAGTAAAGATACCTGTTATCAATATAAAGAAAAAGGGCATTGGTCTTCGGAGTGACCCAAGAAACAAGAAAACACGGAAAAGGATGAGGAGAGTTCTTCCAAAACAAAAGCAGAAGAGGAACCAATACCCGTCAAGAAATTCAAGAAGGCAAGATATACAGTGAAAGACAGAAAAAAGACAATGGACTTTTGTGATATGTTATGAAATTTCATTGTGATTCTGATTTCACCAAGAATACATGAAAGAAAAACAAAAGTGTCTCTTTGTCTTCATTTTGTTTTATGGCTTTACTATGGATAATATACTCAAACACACTCACACACGCATACATGATATCATGGAGGGATTTAAGTTGAACGTGATTTACCCATCACTGAATAGTATCTCTTTTCTAGAGATATAGGTGGCCATGAAAAGTACCGTTGGCGTTTAGTTTTAATTAAAAAAAACTTATGGACTTGACATTATCAGCTTTAACTGTCTTAATTCCTTTCCTCCACGACCAAGTCCTACTCCTGCTGCTGCTGCTTTGGTAGTGGTAACTGCCTGCTGCTGCTGCTGCTGCTGGCGTAACAATGACGGTGAGAGTTGATGTAGTCATAGAAAGTTTAGAAGGCTTGGATCGTGGAGGTCTCTTTCTCTTGGGTTGAGGTAAAGAAATCTGACACATTTCTCTCAGGTACTTTAACTTCCTCAAAATGTCTTGTAAACCAATTTGACGTTTTGTTTTTACTCGTTTCCTTCTTCTCACTGTTGAAAGTTTTCGTCTTCTCTTCTTCTTCTCGCTTTCTTTTTTCCTCTTCTTGTTGCTGTTGAACAAATACTTGTTCTTCTTTTTGACATTGCTAAAAACTCTCCCTTCTGTTTCTTTCTGAAATCATCATACACTGGTAATGATGCAGAAGGAGGTGAAGGTATTACTGCCGTCGCAGGCAAAATTTTTGCGGAGACTATAGGAAATCAGTCAAAGCTAGATTGAAGTTATACTGTTCTGGAAGAAAATTACTGGTTACAGTAGCAGTAGTACTAATAGTCATCATTCTATCGCACCGGGCATACGATGTATCCGCGGCAGGCGCAACCCAATACATTGTCTTCGTTTCAGCCATAGATATTGTACTTGAACTGTTCCGCAATGGTAAATCGTAGGAACGCTGGTACGTATATATATTAAACGTCCGCTGTCTTCTGATTGGAAGAGAGACAACACGCCTGACTAAATTATGTTACGCTCGTTCTGATTGGTGGAACATTTCAATCCGTTTTGATCCTGTCCTAGACTATATATACAATCGAATTGTCCCATTGTGACACCTGTTCTCAGGAAAACCCAAGCAAGATGTAGACCAGTGTTGAATCATCCGCCATCGTTAGCAGTATACTGTTCAACCCCAAAAACATAGTCTATGGGAAGGTATCGTGGGCTTGCGGAGAAGAACAGTGAAGCGGTGCCACCTATGTTAACCCTCTATGGTTAACAACTCCAACGGCACTTTGCAGGGCCACCCAGATCTCTATAAAAGAGAGATACTACTCAAAATTATTGCCGATTTGTACTTTATGTTTGTGTATCTCTATGTCTATGTTTATGTTTACAACTAAAACTTAAAACCCATTATGCCCTTGCTTGTATGTGATAGTATGTTTGTGTGAGGGTATAGTGTGTGTTTATAAACACTCCTACCTTTGCCTGCTTGTTGTGTGATCATATAGTATGTTTGCTTGTGTGTGAGAGTGTGTGTATATTTTATCCCCGATCTTTTACATCCTACCCTCACTTGTGTGATAGTATGTTTGTGTGTTTGTAAGTATAATGTGTATGTTAACACTCCTACCCTTTTGGTTAGATATTAGGGTGCATGTTGGATTGTAATAAAAAAGAAATGTTAACTTTACCATTCACATTTGTCCCCATAAACTTTAGACCCTTTGCCCCTATAAACTTTTCCCCATAATACTATCCCAATGTTAAACATGTATACATTTGTAACATAGGATTTGTCCTTGTCCCTATATCACCTTCTCATGTTAAACTATGGCCTAATGTTAATACCCGTATGTCCCCAATGCCCACATATAACTACTCCCGGTTGGAGGCCCGTTGGAACGACTGTTAGCTGGTTGAAAATGCCTGGTTATTATGCTGACCGAACCCCCCACCCCACATTCGATCATGAGACAGGCTCAAACTGGGTATTTGTATCAATTTAAAGAATGGGAATAATTTGTTATAATGGTTAGTAGTCGTGAGTATAGCCACCTAAACGTGTGCTTGGCTTAAACTAGAGAGGGAGTAAAGATATTTGTGTGAAAAACTTCTTTTACGAGTATTGTGGTATGCATATGGCAGAGTTTATGTTTAATCTGCCTATACTAGAAGTGTGGTCTGAAACATGGACCGATTACAGGATATGTGTGAGTTGTGGTGATAGTCATGCTGCAAGAAACATGAATAGAGTAAAGATTAGAGCAAGGAGACAATTTAATAAAGTTATCTGTTTACGAAAAGCAACACAAAAATCAATTTAGAAAATTGGGATAACATATATAAAGCTTAGCATAAGCACAACAAAAGTAAATAATTTAGAGAATATAGGTGGCTTATATAAAGCTTAACATAAGCACAACATTATGTCTACTATCACACGTTTGAACGAGCTGCTTCGCAGAGGTCAAATAGCCAAAAGTGAAGATGATGATGCGCTTTACGCATTATTGGCTCGATTGCCAGTTCCTGCTCCTAGACGGTTGAACAGGTAGTCCAAGATCCACGGCCAGTTTCGGCTCCAACACATTTGATTCGTCGGGTTGACCAGCCAGTCCCAGCCTCACAACCAGTTTAGATTCCTAAACAGTTGAAACGGTCGGTTTCCACATATGACTTCCTCAATTTGATAGACGAGATTCTTAATGAGAATAAACCAGCAGGAAAGAAATTTCGCAGCAAATTACCAGCCATAGTAAAGCTAGGTACTAGTACGGATGTTGCAAAAGATTATCGCGTCACCGTGCCAAAATAGCGCAGGCTTGAATCCGGCGCTTCTGTATTTCAAGATAATATGGCTCCTATTATATAAGATGTACTCGAAAAGGAATTTAGTGAACTTGGTGGTCTGAAGTTTAGCCTAGTGTTGACTTCATAGTATATGATGATGAAGTTGAGCTAGACGTTGTTAAAGTAGAAGCCTATTTCCGAAATCAGATCATTGTCATTCTGGGCACTGAAGAGGTAAAGGGGCAGATTGATGAAGCTAATGGCACCATACTAAGCTACATTCTAGCTTTCTGAGCACCAACTTGTGCAACGAGGGCCACCTTCTGCCGTTATAATGGGTTCTCCTCTGGCTTTTCCTTCGGCTTCTCCAGGCCCACTCTGGGGCTCATGGCTCTGCACTTTTTTCATGGTGATGGTTTGTGTTGCCACCGCGGCTTCGTTGTTCGTTGTTATACCCCTCGTAGAAACCGATTTTAAGCTCCATGTCGCTTGGGATCATGTAGAGGCCGCCCCAAAGGGCGTAATCTGGCGTGCATCTGGCATATCCGAGGGCTTCCTGGTACTTTTATATCGACTCTGGGATGTTTAATTCGCGGGCAATCATTTCTTCTACGTCTCCAGGAAACTGACTTTGTATGGCAAAGACCTTCCCTGCCCCCACTATCATGTTGTGTGTTTCAGCTAGGGCAAATTCGGATTGCGCAAAGATATCTGCGAACTGTCCAGCATGAAGTACCCAAACCCATCTTTAGTTGCTCCGTCCTCGTCCTGCGCGAGCTATGCAATGTGCTGTTTGCCGCCTGCCGGCTTCCCAAGTGTATAATGGTCGGTTTTAAATCCAGTGGGGTCTGGCACGCAGGTGGGAAGTCATTCCCATATGCCAGGGCCATCTCGGTGGGCTAGTCTCCCGGAGAGGTAACTGATACACATTGCGCAGTCATCCGCCAGTCCGAGTTTTTATCCATATCAAACTCATTGCAAACGCGCTCATAGGCATTCATGTTGACGGTGTTGTCGATTGCGTCCCACTCTGTTTCGCCGAGAATAGGGCACTTCATCTGAGTCAGAAGCTTTCTCACCTGGTAGTAAACATGAAAGCGGCAGAAGCTTCGCGCGAACGATGATAACCCTGCAAGCAACAGGTGGTCGTGAACGCTGACGCCGCAACCTGTGGTCACGCACCATACGGCAAAGTTTCCTCAATTTTGCCAAAATCTCATTTTATAATCTGCATTACCTGAGCACCAGAGGTTATAAACCTTTTCGGTCTTGACGTGAGCCAGCGCGTCCTTTTCGGACACGTCGAAAAATGTGTCATTCCTGAATAAGACGTCATCCCAGACGTACACGTCAAAGTTGAGCAACCGTTCGTGGGTCTGCGCTCTCTCTGCGTTGCTATAGCTAAAGACGCCGCCGACGCTATATTTTGTGTCGCTATTAAAGCGAAGTACTTGTAGCAATAACATAGACGCGGTGCTGCTTAGCCATGTATGTCGCATTGACCAATCCTCTTGTTGGCCCGGTGATTCTTGAACAGGTGATACGCACCGACTCAAGTATGCGCGTAGCGCTGCGGGAGATTTCTTACAGACAAGGGTGATACAACAGTTTGGCTGAGCTTGGTAACGCCGTCTTTACTAGGCAATCCTCCAAATTCATGATGGGTATTACCACATAGATACTCTCAAAAGGTACTAGAGATTGCCTTTCCTGAAATAATTGCGAACTACAATGTGGCGACCGGGCTGGTCGACTTCACGATCAATGACCAAAATGTTCCGCTCCATCTCGGACCGCTCTGCCATATTATTGGGTTTAACCTAGGTGAAATCGTCTCCGCAGGCACGTACATAGCACCTAATCTCCCAGCATTTATCAACATCACGTGACTTTTTGTACACCTCTATCAGATAAACACAACCGAGAATATTCTTGATGGGAAAACAGTATCTGCAACAAGTTATTCCTGTGGGTGGTGAGTCCTAAGGAGACTCTTTGAGTCGTAAGGTGACACTCGTACTGTCTCCTACAGAAACCTACATTGGCGCAGATTACGTGACGGCGGCACCCATGAGCTCTCGATACGTATTTTAAACCAATTTAACCATCTTCGGCTTCCGCAATTAGAACTCACATAGCTTAAAACAAAAGCCATGGGAGAGCAATCAGACATAGACAAGGAACACGAATCATAAGTACCGCCTGCCAATCCTTATGTCGACGACGGAGTATTGGCGCAGCTAGCAAAGGAAGTTGACACTGACAAAGAATACAAACCATTGGTGGAAGAGTATCTGCGACAAACTGGGGTTGACACGTACCGGTACGGATTGGGATGGAACGAGGATTAAAGCAGATAGACATTGAACACTCAGGCCACCCAGAGTACCCTAAGCCAACCCGAGGTCGGCACGGGGTAATTGCGCTTTCGCTGTCGGAACAACAGCCACAAGAACTATCCGAAGGCACGCTGGTTGTGGCTCTTTTGTCAAGCCTGTTTGCGGTCGTGTTGAAGACGGTGCCATTTCCAGATCTAAAGATATTAAGACAACTTATATTTTCTTTAATATCATCGCCATCTTGGCAGTACACCACGGTCACACTTTAGAGGTGCGTGTCACCAGAGGAGCTAACCCTTCCTCCCTGCCCCTTGAGATCAATTAAAATTTCATATCACGCTCCTCATAGAGGAGTTATAATAATGTCGCTATACCCAAAGCTCCAAGACCCGCAAGATATTCGTGTGAAGGAAAAGAAACCCTGAGAGGCTGAAACCTCCTAAAGGGCTGAGACTGAACACCGGCGCGTCCTGTACAAAAGGTACAAGCGAGCAGTAAACGCTGTGGCCTGTGTTGACACCACGCTGATGGCTATGTCTCTGGGCACAGGTGTGACTGGGATTGGAATATTGTCAACAATAATTGCAGCCCCCATTGCGATTCCTTCAAAATCACTGCTTTAACCTGCAGGCTGGCTTCCATTGCAATAAACTTTATTAGTCGACGACTTTCCATGAAAACCAAAAAGCACGACGAAAAAAATTAGCGTTTCAGCTGAAATGAAGCTCAACACAATCTCGGACCATATATCTAAGGCGCAACGTGACAACGCCGTTTACGAGGAAGAGTTCAAGCTTATCCTTGATGAAGTTGACGAATATACAACCGTGAGGAACAAAATACGGGCTAACGCGCACTAGGCATACACTTCGCAGTAATTGACAAAGTGGCAAAATACGAGTTAATAGCCCGAAGAAGAGCCGAAGTACGCGAAGAGATCATAAAAGGTCTCACTGTAAATTTATAATAAGCTGTCTTTTGGCTGTCTTTTAATAACTGGCAGCAAACAAATGTTATGCCAAAGCGGTCTAATTTTGCGTTTTCGCCTGCTGTTTTAACACAGTTGAAAGAAGCATAGCCGCCTCACGCGCTATCGCCCTTATTCAATAATATTTTTCTTCCGACGGGCCGGCTTTGACGCATACATACATAAGCCAACCACAAACAAGGTTATTACAGTAAGAGTTGTCAAAGCACGAAATCATCAATAAGAAAATACTGGTGCGCATTTTAGCTAATGGGCATACTACGGCACCTCTAAATAAGCGCCGGCAAAATTGGTTGACGAAAGATAAAAACTAAAATGGGTAAAAGGTATTCTGCTAGCCTATTTCGGTCAATTCTAGGGCAGTCCTCCTCAGGTTACTGCACTTAGACTCTCCCGGGCAGAATGCATTCTGTTTTCTTACGGTTAATGTTGCTCGCTTCACCCGGCTCTTTATGCAAGTCATACTTAGGACCAGTACCTTCCCATGGCCTTTATGGCTGACCTGGGCTGCTTCATTTGTACACATGGAGGCTCAGTTAGCTTTTGTTTGTATGTTTGTATTGCAAGGCTAAGAATTCATCCCTTTTCTTACGGTCAATGTTACTTGTTTCACTCAGCTCTTTATGCAAGTCATATATGGAGCCATCAACTTCCCAGCGCCTTTGTGGTTGACCTGGGCTGCATCAATTGTACACATGATGGTTCTTTTGGCCTTTGTTTTTTTGTGTTACAAGGCTCGCATTGCATGTACCTTGCACTTCTCAATTAAATTTTTAAAAACTTCAGTCTAGATGTGGGCTCCATCACATAGTAGATTGTGATCCTTAGATCCGGTTAGATTGCCAAGACTAACAAGCCACTTAATATTTATCCGTATTCATTTGTAACAAAATCTCTCTGCTTGTATCATCCGACCGTCCCTGTGTGGAAATGTCATTTCAACAACAACAAAATCTTTATAGTACATGCATGTTTGTTTTTAAGTGTTATCACACAGAAATGTTTCAATCCTTAGTGCGTCTTTTATTACTTAATTATGTGTTTAGTCAATAAATCGCTATTTATTGTAAACATTTTTGCCTCTATCGGTCAATAGTTTAAGGGAATGCGGCGGACTGACTGGTCCAGAAATAACATCCGAGTAATGTACAATCAATAGGTTAAAAATAGTGTGCGTTATATGTAATAGAACGTATGCCTCTTTATGTCGAAAAGGTTTTGAAAGGCTAATTACAACAAGGTAAGTCATTTTATAGTGGTTGAGTGGCAGTACCTTATTGTAAAACAACAAGTTTGAGCTGGCTTCTGTGGAGGGTCTCAGCCAGCCGAGCAAAGAGCGTTTTGGACTAGCCCTTCCCGTGTCTGCTAGCTTTTTTGTGCGACTAGTGCTCGTCGTGAAGAACTACGAAAACCGTCACAAACCGCGGGAAGCATCCGGGAACGAATATCATCCTGGTACCCCTTTCTAGTCGGGTGGCCTGGCCTTTGGACACTAACATATCCGCATAACCCTATCCCTGACTCAAAATGGTGGTATCGTCACCCTACCTGCTGCTTTATGTGAACAAAATTGGTAGAGTAAACAAACTATTTCCTAATCTAATGAGCAAAAAAATGTTCTGCTTTAAAGAATACTAAAATTGTATGTGCAGCTAGGATCAACAATTACAAAAGTTCACAAAATAATAAAATAAAAAATAAAAAATAAAAACAGGATGAAATCAATCAAAATATAGAACTAATAAGTGAAGCAGAACAACATTGATAGTAATATGTATTTCAACCGTGGATAAATCTTCCAAATTCCCTGATCCCCTTGTTAATATTGAGCATTTACTGCAATAATTATATTCATAATCACTCGTACAAATTCCATATCAAATATTTATCATGACCATTATCAAACTTCCATAGCCCTTAAAAGTTATTTCACTTTATATGTAGAAAAATCATTGCATGATCACACCTGTAATTAGTCAAAGTCAAAAGTTTCTCTACCTTGGATACGAGAGATTCAGAAATCAGAACAAAAAAAGTCCAACATAGCTTTGGAATCATTTACTATTATTTCATAAAGTGATAAAAGGAGAGTTTTGATAGATCTAAATAACTAGATTCATATACTCTTTATTTTTTCTGTTGTAAAGCATAATAATATTGGCATATAGTAATTAAAATATTTTGTTGAAGGATTACATTTCCTAGAAAGAATGTCTCTATATGAATCTTGAGAGGTAGACGCACCAGTCCATTATGTTTTTTATTGCAGGAAGCAACATACTTATAAAAAGAGAGAAAAAATCCTTTTTTAAATTCTTGTTTCTTAAGTTTGCTCTTTTATTTTCTACCTTCATTGAGTTCTTTGTATTGGTTCCCTGGTTTTTTGTCCTTTCTTATATTTTAGTTCTCATTTTTTTTTAAATTTTGTTTTTGAGCTTGAATGAAATTCGACTTGTAATAACTCTGTATTCATGGCAAAGTTACTTCCTATTGTCTAAATTTGGCAAGATTTATAGATTGATTAAAGTACTTTTATAGACTATTAATAGTTTCCATACGTGATGAAGCGATTTTTAAGAATAAGATTACTGTGGTATTAGGTTGATTGCAAGTGAAATTATGTATACCTTGTACAGAAAATAAAGCGTTAATTAAATAAATGTATATAGACATTACCACAAATTCAATGTAGAGCGCCTCCTGGGCATGCCGTGGTTTTACCTTGGGAGCTAATATGCAAATAGTATATGCATGCTGTGCTTGCCATGGTTTTATCTCGGGAGATCCTACGGTAACAGTGGATGAAGTCATCCAATGCTTACCATTGTTTACCCTGGAAGATAATATGGTTATAGTGGATGACGTCACGCTAAGTTTACCATGGTTTTACCCTGGGAGATAAATAGAGGCTCTTAAATGGGTAATGATTTAATATCAAATTTATCAAACGAGTTGAACAATTTACAGCTTGGTGAGAAAACGCTGGACATTATTCAACCATAAAAGCATGGCTATTGTGGAGTAATGGAGACAACTCAATCTAGATTGACATGATGCCTGACGTAGTTAAAAATGACCATCACTTAGGTTTTTCTAACGCAATTCGCATACGTTGTTCCTTTCCCGCCACCTTTGATTTTAGAATCGAGCAAAGCAGCGGCTCTCAGATTTGCGGGAATTTTCTTCCAAACCTTTCAGACCCACCCACCCAGCCAAAAATGTTGACTAATTATCTGGATGTAGTTTTACATTATATTACATGATAATTCGGTATCTATTTTATATGTTTTTTTACTGATGTAAGCGTTTCTATTTTCAGGTTGAACACTCAACATGCTCAAAGGCTACTGGAATAGAGTTGTTTATTGTACGATAGGACATAATGCAAGTCAAGGCAAATTCCCATTATTTCTTTAATGGTAGGCATGGTATTCAGTTAAGAATTTGTCTGATGTTGAGCGTTGGGCTTTGCGAGATCAGCAGAGCACAAGATAATCGCTATGCCTCGCTATATGCATTCTATTCGTAATTTATCCTTACGAAGCATATTATTATACATATCCCTTCTGATATACTGAAAGCATATATTATACATATCCCTTCTGATCTACTGTGATAAATATTGGTATACATATCCCTTCTGATATACTGAAAGCAATATTATGATACATATCCCTTCTGATATACTGCAAGCAATATTACTCTTCACTGTATGGATATATGCATTCTAACCATGATCGATCCTAAGTTACGAGTTCATTGAGCAATTTACATAATTTACGAGCTAATGTCGCAGCAGATCATATACTATATGCAATCCAATTAAACGGTATAGTATAGAACAACTTTTGGTGCAACTGGACCGGTTTCTGGGAGAGATAATGATAATGTTTTTGTCATGTATTTCTGCAGCTTTTTCTACTAGTTACGATAAAATATATACTTATGGGATAAGCTTGCCATAGCCTAAGATGTCAAGCTTGCCATAGTTTCACCCAGGCGGCGAATATAGTAATCATGGATGTATTTATGCCACGCTTTCCATCGTTTTACGCTGAGAGCCAATGTAGCCTCAGTGGATGGCGTCATGCTGAGCTTGTCATGGTTTTAACCTGTGAGTTAAAATAGAAATAGTGGATGCATACTGAACTTGCTACGGTTTTGCCATGAGAGGTAATATGGAAATAGTAGGATACGTCATGCTGAGATTACCATGGTTTTACTTCGCAGCTAGTATGGAAACTGTGAATGTATGCTGTGCTTGCTACGATTTTACCTTGGGCGCTAATATGATGATAGTAGATGACGTTATGCCAAGCTTACTATGGTTTTACCTCTGAGCTATTATGAAAATTGTGGATGCATGCTCAGCATTCTACGGTTTTACTTTGAGAAATAGTGTAGTAATAGTATGTGGGATTATGCTAATGCTTACCGTGGTTATATACCCTGGGAGCTAATTTTGTAAGAAACACATGTGTCATGCTAAGCCATGTGAGTCTAATTCCTTTGCCAGAAGATTGTCACACGTTTCTTGCCAAATATTATATGCTGTGGCCTTTAAATCCCAATCAGTTGTTGATTTTCTGTTTAAGCGAGCATTGTCTGTTGGTAATTTCGTTTTATTGTCATGAAAGGAAAACCTTTTTGATTGTATTAAACTTTCCAAATAACGATATCATCTATTTCATTTGAAAAAGCGAATTTGGCGTCTAGTGTGGTTGATATGTTTTTATCTTCCTGTACGTATTTATGGCTCGTCTGATGCGTATACATACAAATTTGACATAGAATAATGAAACGTTTCTTAAATATATCCGAGCCATGCATACATAGGTATATAAAGGACGTATTGGGTATGTGCAGCTGGGCGGATGCAGACTAGCTTGGAAAGATCCGAAATCATTAGCATCGATGCAACTTTTACAGTATAAATCCTGCATAACATTTTGACTTACTGCTGCATAAGCAATAAAATTAAACCATAGAGATCAATTTCAAAACTTGTATTTTGACACAGTTACACACAAGTGTGTCCATCGCGCTCCAACCGTCTAGTAACAAAAGCATTCATGGCCTGCGAATTTAAACCAGCTGCAATAAGTACTTTTCAAGAACGGCAACCGATACCAGTTACCAATTGCCAGACGTGTGTTCTCTGTGCCATGATATGCTTAACCTGCGATGTAAGCATACACAGTATTAGGCTCACAAAATGGAGTTTTTGAGCTCCTCTCATTTAATCTTGACTTCAACAGGAGCTCAATTAGTTTCGTAATGTTTTTGTAATTAATGATGAAGATTTCTAATACTTACGTGCGTGCATTTATGAAATATGAAATCAAATGTTTTCCGGTATGGGATTAGGAGGAGTGTAATTTGGGCATTTATTTGCTAGAGAAATGTCTCATATTATTTGAAAAAATAAAATGGTCCTGTCTCAAATAGGACGAAAGAAAATTGGCTACATAGAAAATCGGTCCCACCTGATGAGTAGGAAAAACTCAGCATATTACCAGTAAAAAGGGGTGAGTGGGGGTGAATTAGAAGAATCAGCGGACTTCGTTAGTTATTTACTCGATGAATGTGTCGCAAAGAGAGAGAGAGAGAGAGAGAGAGAGAGAGAGAGAGAGAAAGTGTGTGTTCTGTTGCGAAAATATGAAGTTGCTTGTGTGTATTTTTGTGAGGTTGTGTGTGCAACCAAATATGTGTTAAAGAGAGAGTACTAGAGGAAGTGAGAGATCAACGCTTGTTTCAGTAACAATTTTCGCATCTTCGACTCTGTAATTGTTTATTCGTTGTCTCGTTAATATCATAGAAAACCGGTCCTACTCGATGAGTAGTCAAAACACATCATGTTCCAAGTAGGTGTGTTTGTAGCTGTGGGGTGGGGAAGGAGGGAATTGGGGGGGAGGTAATAGAGAGAATTAGAATAATCAACTGAGTTTGTTGCTTTTGTTTCTCTGTATGTGTGTGTGGTAGAGAGAGAGAGAGAGAGACTGTGAGACAGACAGACAGAGACAGACAGACAGAGGAGAGAACGTGTATATGACCAAAATACAAAATATGAAACTTTTTTTGCGTATTTTTTATGGGTTTGTGTGTGTGTGTGCATTCAAAGATGTATTTTGTGAGAGCAAAAGAGGACGTAAAAGAAATTACATTGAACCCTTCTTTCTGTAGAAAAATTTCCCATAATCAATTCGATAACTGTGTATATGTTGTCTTGTTAGTATACACATTTGTGCGCGTGAGATCACGTGGAAAGCAAAAGGAAGTAAATAATTAACAAGATAGTAAAGGTTTGGACAGATTTTGATTATAATTGTCTGACTTCTTGTTGATCAACTGGGGAATGAGATGGAGAAAAAGCATAAAGACTATAAATTTTCGCTATCAGTGGCATGGAATCGTTGATTTTTTGTTTGAAAGTGACATAAGATTTTTATTTTGTTTTAAATCACCATAACAATAACTACATAGGAGTAATCGAAAACTACATTATGTGGCCACTTGACCAGTTCATTTGATTTACAACCAGTGGGCCAAAGAAAATAGTTATAAAAAACCATATAAACATCCAATTTAAGATTGTATCAAGATAAGATGGCATTTGATTGAATACTAATATAAATGTTATTAACTCAGTCATGAAAATGAAGTTCTTTTTTGTCATGACATGCACATGGGAAATTTGCGCAAATGGCTGGGAAGTTTGTGTTAAAAGAAGAATTAGTAAGAAAGATGAAGAAAGGCAAATTGAGAGTGATTTCAGAGACAAAACAAACTTATGTCCTTCATTTTCAAATAATACAAATATAGCTGGGTATAGACCGACAGTCCGTTTAACTCTTTAACTTAAATATTCATAAGGATGTGGGACTCATAAAAAACAGGTATTACAGTGCAGGCATCTTGTATGCGTGATTTGAAGGAATTTTGTTGTTCACATCCAGTAGGCATAACGCATCTCTTTTTCATATGGACTATGCCCTAATAAGGATAGGAATGAAAGATAAAACGGACAGGTTGTTCTGTTATTCCTTTACAGTTGAATATACAGGTGACTAATAACGGAACGACTGAGGGAAGAAGGGATATGGTCGGCTGTCTTAGTGTGCTCTTGGGAAAGGCACTTAGCTCCTATTTCCTCAGCATGATATAGCCAAATATGTGTTAAATGTGCAGCTAAAACCAGCAAAAGCAAAAAAGAATTAGACAGATACAAAAGAGTCTGACTGCTCAGAGACAACAGAGGTTCCATGTTGAAAAACAGGTTACTTCCTTAGGTTACCATTCTAGAGTAAAATGTGTAATAAGTTGTCTAATCTTGAAAACTAGAATATGGGAGTTTGTTACTTACTTGAAATGTCTATGTCCATTTGATCATGAATGTGTATCTACTAACAAAATTAGTTCATTGCATGGAAAAACCTTTTTTAACCTGAAAATAGAGCAGATATGAGGCATTTATTTGATTTTGTTCATATATAATGTTAAGCCGTATTTTGCAGTGGCTGAAAAAATGTAAAAGGTAGCAAATTAAAGTTGGCAAATGAAGCATTTGTAATTAGCTTCAGACACCGCTTACTAAAAGCATACGGTAATTCGAGTGAACAATAATACTTGTTCTTCTCAAACAACAAGAACCAAAAAATACAAGAAACAAAACAAAAGTTGAAAGTTACATCAGGATTATATAGAAATACTTGAAAGAAAAAGGTGGTAATGTTTGTGTTGGACTAAATTTAGGTAGCACTAAACAGTATTGGGCAATGTCCTTTATTGACCATCCCAAAAAAGAATTTACGTTTGCCATTCATACCTACTGGAGATCTACTCAGACTATTCGGATGTAAGGATAATATAGGCGTGATGGACATTCATTTTATGCATGGTCTTGTGATCTCAACTGTTAATCGATCAAGGTAAACTCGGCTGACATGGATTTTAATTATGCTAATTATGTACGCTTGGACTACAGAATGAGTTTGATCGAAGAGTTATGAATTTTAATCATGCTTGATTAGCTTGGGACTTCTGTCGACTTTAATCTTTCCGTCGTGGCCCTGAAGGCGTTTACAAAAAGAAGGAGGCATCTTTCCACTGTAAGCTCTCCTTTTTTCCATTGCGATTGCTCCCAAGGCGGCGATCCCCGCTCTAGCGGCCGCTCGCAAAGTTGCGGCCCATGGAGCGGTCGGCACGGGTGGACACCTGGCAGCCCAAAAGGCTATGAGAGGCGCCGTCGGTGGACAGTCAAAAAAAGATCGAGGCCCTTTCCAACGTTGACCTGCTGCGATTCGCCAAAAGCACTTCACAGGCGTCTACATGCGAGACGAGCTGGAGCGCCTGACAGGGAGCTGCGTGTACGAGGCCGGCATCGTTAACACGGACGCCTCTCAGAACTGCGGGACTCATTGGGTGGCGTTCCGGTGAACGCCTGACCGCCTGTTTTAATTCTACTCGTATGGCTTTGCGCCGCCGCCAGAGCTCGTTGTGTACCTCCGTCGTGCCGCGGTGGCTATCCATTGACCTTCCACTCACCTACTCGACCTTCCCTGTTCAGAAAAAAGGTGACGGGCCTATCTGCAGCCCCGCATCCATTGTGATTTTTTTATTCCGACGCCTGTTGTTCTTCCTCTGGCAGACCTCTTCTCCTGAGACAACAGAGCCAACAAGGTGTGCTGTAACAGCTTTGCTTCGTCCGGTTGAATCAACACACATTTAAAGTCACAATAAATAGTAGGTGGAACTTTAAGTTGGTGATGGTAATTATTTCTTTTAACAACAGAACCTTCCTCAGGACTTGTTGTCAACCATATTTCCTACATTGCAAAATAACCTTTTGCGTTCGTTTCATTTTTCAGTTGTCTTGAGACACTTCTCACACATGAAATTTTGATCTTTGTGTTTATTTATTTGATTCGATACAAGCCTCAATAAACCCGTAATGCTCACGTAGCACTATCTTTCTGTTCCATTGAAAATGATCCGTATATCAACGTAATGATCCATTTCCCTTTCTTGTTATAAAGCCAGTCTAACCTAATTGTCGTCAATCCTTTCATACATAGTAACTGATATATTGAAATTATTTTCAAATTTGCTGATGTTCTCTATTTTCACTGAACATCTATCAAACCAGAGTGAGTACCTATTCAAGCAATACTTTGTGTTTGCTTTTGTGGTTTTTTTGCTGGTGTATTCAAAATTGACTTGATTCCATAGAAAAAAAAAGTTTTTTTTAATCTTCACCCATTCAGGTCAATCTATCTAAGTCCCATCTTTTAATAGCTTAAATTTATCAATGTTCAGATAAGGAGCATCACTTTTATCAATGAGGAGCATCAATTTTATCAAACTCCCAGTTAGAATTTACAGTTTACTTTTGACCAAACTGAGTGTTTAAATTGTCAAACAGATCATTAAATACATTTTCAATTATCAAACTATGAACATTCTCTAAATTTCGCTGAGTAATAAAAAGTTTGTATTTCTTTCTCTTCTTGGCCAGATTCCAAGAGAGTATATTTTCTGAGAGTATCCTCAAGTTTAACCTGAGCGTTTACTGATTTAATAATAAGATTATTAATATATTTTATTTCATTTTTCTTTCTGTCTACAGTCTTAGCAATTTCAGGCTGAATCTTATTAAGGAACAAGTATAAATATTTCTTGCCATCTCCTGCAAGTGTATCTGGATTAACTTTTGCGTATTTGTACTTTTTGGATTCTCTCTCTGTTACGTTGTAAACGTTTTATTTATTATTATTATTTTGTTTCCTTCTCCTACGTTTCAATTGCTTTCTCTCATCATTCTAATTCGTCTTGCATTTTTCCTACTATAAACGTATTTTTTTTCTTTTTGTTTAATTGTTCTACTATGTAATTCTCCTTTGAGAGATGCTACACAATTGTTGTAGACCTATTTCGTTCGACTTCATCAGATTTTTGAAGATGATGCCGAGTAGTTTGTCTGCAGAGATGCTACGCAATTTTAATATGTTCCAATACATAAATGTTTTACCTGTTAATTGAGGTAATCTCGATTTAACGGTCTCAACCCATGCAACCATTTTATATATTGCCCTAGGTTGAAAAGCACTTTTAAACATTCTGATTCCTGATGATAACGCATTTTTTTCGAAAGAAACTATCTAATATAAGACCTTATTTACCATCACTGCAGATCCTTTCTATTTATATAGCGGAATTTACTCAGTATTTGTACGGAGAAAAATGTTTAATTATCACTTTTGTTTCCCGTCGTTGTTGAATGTTAATATTTTTTGGTAAAAATTGATTCAATATTTGTACGGAAGAAAACTTTAAATTATCACCATTGATTTCGATCGCTGTTGAAAAGTAATATTTATATGGGAAAAATTGTTTTCATATTTGCACGGAAGAAAACTTTGAATATAAATCCTTATTCTCTATAGTTGTAGAATCTTTGATATTTAAACCTAGGAAAAGTTCAATATACGCATCATGAAGGTGCTTTAAATTTCACTGCCAGCACTTTTGACAATGCCTGTTCGAGATGCTTCACTCATCAGTGGAGCTGAAGCGCAAATTCAATTCATCATCAATTTATTGTGTATCAACAATTTTGATTAGCTTTTTATTTGCTTAATTTTGCTTGCAAAATGTGTTATATACAAGTCACGTTGTATATAAAAATCCCAAACCTCTGATAGATACAAAAGCGCTATCCTCAATGATCTTGTGTGATAAATTTATAATACTAGGAAGTCTTCAATATTTATTTCTTTCGCTCAAATTCTACTCGAGAAGCAACCAAAATGTGTTGTTTATTCTGTAGTGAGTGAAAGTTACCATAAAAGTACAGACTATTTTATTCAATTCTTGTCATTTAGCACCAAAGGTGCATGAACTTAGGCTTCTAATGTAATTAGTGTCATGTAGCACAAATTAGCTAGTGCCATGTAGCATATTTAGCGTAAATTAGCAAGTTATAGAGGGGTACTTTTTAGTACATTCGTGTTTTCTTCTTAAATAGTAAAGCCACATCATTGTTCGAATTATAATCATACATCAAGGGATATGTATAATTCAGCAATGTGTTTGTAGAAAAAGAAAAGAATAAAAACGAAGGTAGAGTAATTTAATGCATTGAGGTACTCCTTGAGAAAAACTTCAAGTACCGCAAATACTTTACGAGCAAGAACAGCAACGGAAGTACATGTGGTTAAGCTTGTTGCCAAAGATACCAATGAAGATAAACAACAAGAAAAAAAAAAGATAGAAAATGTTTTTGAACAAAGTCAATCCAAATTAGGCAAGAAAATTTGAATATATGTGGCGTACAATTTGCATTCGAATGAGTTCAAAAATTTAAATGAAAAGATAGACCTCTGGTAATAAAATAATGATGGCATACAAGAAATCTTGGAACAATTACCCGTTTAGGAAGAGGTATAAGATAGCAAGTTAATTACGATACTGAAGAATTTTTAAAAATACGGATGAATTATCAGGTGGAAAAAAAAGCATTCTATAAAATTATGTTGAAATTTAAAATCTATGTCATGGTCTACTTATGTACGCATGATTTGATTTGGACAATCTATCTTTTTACTAAATCTGTTGAGCCAATGTCGAATTCAGTTGATGCAGTAACTGAAACTAGAGTAGAAGAATGGATGAAACCAAAAGTACTTTTCATCTATATAGTACCATAATAGTTGGATCCCTCATATGCTATACTTTAAAAACAAAAAGTAGTAAAATGAACAAAATACCACCAGCATAGTATATCGCGCCGCCCTCGGTACCGTTTCCATCGTTCCAAGTAGTATGTTCGCTATACAAAATTGTTTAATTTCAAAATTGGACCACCATACAAATTAATTTTTGAAGAGATGATGAGCTAATTGTACAAGTAGGTTAACCAATGACTACTTCATTAGTTGTGACATATTGCCTGATAAGATTCTACCATAAACATTACAGTATAAGAGAGTACCACTATCAAAGGGTCTTTTTATATTGAATTTTTCAAAGTACATATTGATTCATACCCCTTCACGAGAACATCGCTAGCGCGTCTATTTTGCTAAAATCATACATTATTATAAGTGTCCTGTTGGGGTAAAAGCACAACTCAAGTGCAGTCTATTTTTGTAAGAGCATACACATTTTTAAGCGTCGTGTAGAGGTACAAGAACATCGATAGCGCAGTGAGTGTTTCTAAAATCATAGATATTTTTAAGTGTCGTGCAGGGGTATGAGTACAATGCTGGCGCAGTCTTTTTTTTTCTTTCTCAAATAATACACTTTTATAAGTTTTGGTAGTCTCTCTTCTGACATTCTGGTGACGTAGCCTGCCCATCTAAAATGTGATTTCATCAGCAGTGTGTGTGGATGCTTGGAATGCCTGCCTATCTTAGAACCTCTGTGTCTGGAACCCTGTCCTGACATCTTATCCTCATCAGTTTCCTCAGGCAGCCCATGTGAAAATGGTTCAGTTTCTTTACACGGCGTCTGTACACCGTTAAGGTTTCGCAAGCATACAGCAGGGTAGGCAACAGAATGGTTTTGTAGACATTAAGTTTTGTTTGTAGACGGATGCTTCTGTGCTCCCAGACATTTGCATGTAGTCTACCAAAGGCTACACTTGCTTTAGCAATTCTGGCGTCGGTTGCATCATCGATGTGGACTGCTGCCGAGATAGGTGAACTTGTCCACTGCCACGAGGGTTTGGACATTTACTGTGTAGGCTCTACGTAAGACTTTCCTGGCGCCGGTTAGTGCGTCACCTCTGTCTTCTTCATACTGATTGTGAGACTGAAGTTGTCACAAGCTGAAGAGAAATGGTCCATACTGTGTTGCATATCAGACTCAGAATTGGCATTCAGGTAACAGTCATCAGCAAATAGGAGATAACGAACAGTCACTTCCTGTAACTTCGTCTTCACCTGTAGTCTTCTCAGATTGAACAGCTTACAGTCAATCCGGTATCTGATGTAGATCCCAGTGTTAGAGTCACGGAAGGCATCAGTAAGCATGGCAGAGAACATCATACTGAAGAAGGTTGGAACCAAAACACAGCCTTGCTTGACTCCACTGGTGACTAGGAATGGTTCAGATGACTCACCGTCATCCACAACACGAGCGAGCATGCCATCATGAAATTGCCAAACCATCAAGATGAATTTCTCTGGGGAAACACATTTTGCCATGATTTTCAAAGGCCTCCACTGCTGACTGTGTCAAAGGCTTTTGCCAAGTCAATGAATGTCGTGTACAGATTGAAGTTCTGTTCCTGGCATTCCTCCAGGATTTGACGAACTGCAAACACCATGTCTGTGGTCCCTCGTCCTGTCCTGACGCCACATTGACTCTCTAGCTGAAGACCTTGATCGATGTGATGCACAAGACGATTCAGCAGAATTCTGGCCAGAATTTCTGCCGGCTACTGACAGCAAGGAGATGCCACGTTGGTTGTCGCAGGATTGTCTGTTGCCTTTCCGCTTGTACAAGTGGACGATGGATGCATCCTTGTACTCCTGGGGTATAGTTCCCTGAGTCCACATTGACTGGAAGAGTTCATTCAGTTTCTGTGTCATGTACAAGACTCCGGCATGTAAGACTTCTTCTGGTATAGCATCTGCTCCAGGTGCGTTGCAATTTGACAGCAGGTCGAATGCTTTCACAGTTTTAGTCAGCTCTGGAGTATCAGCAAGTGATATGTTGATTTCTACTTGGGACAGTCGATCATTTGTCTCCTAGATGACTGTTGATTGAGGATGTTGTTGAAGAGTTCTGCCCATCTTTGAAGTATAGTTTCTTTGTCAGTGAGCAGCATGGCCAGGAAACTATCTTTAAAGCATCATAGTAGTTCTTCATATGTCGTTCCTGTCTGCGCATGACTGAACCTCATCTGCCTTATTCCTCAGCCACGTGTCTTGCGACTCTCTGAGTTTGCATTGGACAGTCATCTTGATGTTGTTGACGGCTGTCTTCTTAGATGATGAAGTGCCGTCTTCTAAATAGGCCCTCTGTAGCCCAAGTTTTCTCGTTCAGAAGTCTATGTATGGCATTATCGTTCTCATCAACCAATCGTGATGTTTACGTGTGGTGCGACCGAGGGTTTTTGATGCAGTTGAGTACACAGAGTTTCTGAAGGATACCCAGTTTTCCTCCACATTCTCGGAGTTTGTATCGATTGTATTCAGTTGGCTGCACAGTTCTTCGACAAACGCCTGTTCCAAATTCTTCTGTTTCAATTTGACGACATTAAGAATTTTGGGCACTTTTTTGCCTTGTGGTCGTCTGCTAGGCTGAATCCGGATATTGAGCTTGGAGACTATAATCATGTGGTCAGTTCAGCATTCTGCACTTCTCATGGCCTTCGTCACCTGCACATACTGCCTGTCTCTTCTCCTGACGATGATGTAGTCAATAACATGTCATTGCTTGGAGCGTGGGTACATCTATGACGTGTCTTGTTGCGGTTTGGCAGGCGGAATACTGTGTTGGTGATTAGGAGGTCATGTTCAGCGCATTTCCTCAGTAGGAGGAGTCCGTTGTTGTTGCATTTGCCAAATCTATTTTTGCCAATGACACCTGGCCATGTCTGGTGATCTGTGCCAACCCTAGCACTGAAGTCACCAAGGATGATGAGCATGTCTGCCTTTGGTACTGCTGCAATAAGAGACTCCAAGTCTTCACAAAATTTGTCATTGATCTCATCTGGGTTGGTCATGGTGGTTGCATAGAGCTTATGATAGTTGCATGTATTTTCCCAGACAGTGGGAGTCTCATTTGCATGAGTATGTCATTCACACCATTTGGGAGATTTGTGAGCTTGCTAACTAGCTGTGATTTGATGGCAAATTCAACACCAGCTTCACGTCGCTAATCTTTTCTTCGGCCACTCCGGAAGAAGGTGTAGCCGGCTCCTACTTCAGTGAGTTAGGTAAGTTTCGCTCAAGGCTGCTATCTGGATGTTGAATCTGGCCAGTTCTCTACCAACTAGAGCTGTTTTCTCTTGTCGATCTGCTGACGTCCTGTCCATTAGTGTGCTCGCATTCCTGGCACCGATGGTGAGTTGCGTCACCTTTGTCTTCTTGTTAGGTTTTCGACCGCTAAGGTGGGATCCCCGTCAGCCGCGTTTTATAGCCCCTTCCTCATGCTCCGGAGGGTGATCCAACAAAGAGCTGCTCAGTCATCCAGGGCAGATTCTAGATAAGTCACTATCGCTTGTTTTTGTTTTACTAGTAGTTTGTTTCGTTCTTTCAATTTTTAGATGGAATTGAGTCACTTACACTTTAAAATTGTTTTTCTTGCCTCAGAGAACCTGTCACATCATCTTTCAAAGTTTTAATTTTAGTCGTTTTAATTTTGTAAATTAAAAATTGAAAAAAATCACCGCCTAAAGAAACGATAGTAACTGCACCTAAATACTGTATGCATACTGATTCCATCTTGTAATTAAGAACATAGAGCTTTCGATAACGGTGACGGTGTATATTTTACGGTCTGATGTATGATAAAAATGTATTGAAGTCATATACATCAGAAAGGGACTGCCAGTAGTGAATTACATGTTTCTTCTTGGTACAGATTCATACGTATTCTTTTTTGCGCTTTGCGACTATTCTTAAAAATGATGGACCTTAGTTTTCCTGGTGCTAAAAGATTTTATGTCACTCGACGGAAAAAAGACGTTCACTCAATATAGATGTTGATCAATTAATATTTGCTGATTTGTCTTTGGGTGATAAATATTTACTTTGGTCTTATTTTTAAAAAAGGTCTCCAATGAAGAGAGCATATGGCTTATAGTGACGTATGCACTGTTATGGAAAATACATACTCGTACGAATCTGTCAACGTCATCCAAACTACTCTTTTTTTAATTAAAAACTCTTTAAAAATGTTGTGTTAAAGCAATAATTTTAGAGGCAAGCAGCAAGCGCACACATTTGATATTAGGAAGATCGTAACAAGAATTGGAAAATTTGCTTGCATTGTTTAATAATTTTGTGAATAAGTATCTTCAGACTTATTCATCAGAGATCAGTCTTTATTCGTGCTTATCCGCTTAGTGCATGGACACGGAGAAATTGCCCGATGCAACAATATGCCCTTTAAGATATCAGCCAATGTGATATTTAGAAATTATTGGGAAATAGAGTCCTTTGAATCATTGCTATAACTTAAAGGTAAAATATGGACAATTTACTCTTCATTAATTATAAGGGTTTATTTTGGGGATTCGGTTAGAGTAAATATTGCCAGAAAAATGGTTTCTTAATCTACTCATAATGTTATAAAAAGCATGAAGAATTCACATTTTGAAGTTGTTCTCCATAATTGACCTAAAAGTATTAACGTCTCATCAAGGTTTATCATATGTACAATGAATACTCGTGACACATTTATACAAAAACAGTTTCGATAAACAAAGCTGTTTTAATTTAGAATTGTAGGTGTCGTATTTATCAAGATAATGATAAAAAACTAAATGACCATTAAAGAAATTTATATAGAAAAAAAACCCACATGCAATATAAGCAGTAATATAAATATTATACACATGTTGATGAGTCCAAATGTGTGAAAACTAACTCATGTCACGGTAACTCAGATTTCATTAGGTTAATGGGCCTAAAGTTTTCTTGCTGGAGCAAAATGTTTGCAGATGTATTTTCTGGTGCATCGGGTATCCTGCTTTTACAAATATTCACACCAGCATAATTTACGTACTTAACTAAGCATAACACCCCCAATACCCGTCAATATGTAGTATTTATTGCATCAAAACAATGAACAACAGTTACATTAAGCTCTTGATCACATCTATTTATGTCATCAATGACTAAATTTTGAAATTTTTTAAATTTAGAATTAACTAGTCATGTGGTTCTTATGACATATATTGCACACACAAATTTGTATGTGGAAGCTATTAGCTGGTAACATACATGCAGCAAACAGCTTTATCTTTTTTTGCAGGCTATATCCTGAACTGAATTACTTGCTGTGAGATCAAGTATCAGCATAGAAGTCAAACCAACTCCAATTAAAACATTATATATACACCCGCGTTCGATGATACGGTGATATTGGAATCTTTCCTATTCTTGTGTGGTATAGATATCAAATATGTTTTAATCACATTTGATATTGCGTAGAGCCTCAAGTGTTAGCTGCTTTGGAGAAAACGCAAGTTTCATTTCCAAACTCCTTTGCTTTCAACAACCTCTTTCTGCGTGCACAGAAAAATCAGTTCAAACAAAGTAAATTCAAATGTTTGAGAAATTAGGTAAATACAGTCTTGTTTTTCTTTCATGAGCTCTTGAAAGTACAACAAACGAGTCTCAGGCTCACTTTAAAAGTCCTGACACTGACAAAAGCAATTTGAAAATATAATTACATATCTGCCGTCACAGATGTAAGATTGTCTTCACGACTGAAACAAAAGGAAAATCAAGTCCGAGGTTTTGAAGAAACATACCAGTAACATTGATGAAAATAAGAACTCTTGGTACAGGAAATTCTCTAACGGACAAATTTTGCAAAACCTGAACACCATGTACAATTTGGTTCCTATGTAATATTATGTGTCATGGTAGATGTAGTGTTGCTGGTACACTGAAGAACCGAATTGTTCTGCCTTGGAAAGCATGGTTTGAGCCCGAAAATTCCGTTGGACACAGCATGGAAGTAACAGCATCTATTTCGAGAATACATTGTACAAGTTATGCGAATACAAAGGTGAGTAGCGAATATGCAGTCTATGCTGAGAAGTGGAAAATACAGGTAGAATCCATGTGAAATCACATTTTAGACACCTAGGAGAAATGTCCTCACTGTGATGATGACGGTCCGGCAATCGATCGATAGCCTGGAGCTCTGCAACCAAACCCGCTGAAAAAGCAGTGCCTTCGCTGCCGATACGACCATCACCACTTTTTTGGGTGATACGAAAATAGTAACATTGTTTCAAAGCTGTATCACTATTATTAGTTAAACAGAACACAAAATATTATGCTTTCTTTTATAAATCTAAATCCTTCCACGTGCGCACATATTATAAACAATAGTTAGTTTCTGATCCATTATAAGTTGTTCCCTACTTGCAGTCTATGAAAGAATTTACCTGGCACAATTGCAATCTACTTGAGAAATATGTTTAGGGTAAAGACACTCCTATTAAGACAGCATTATTGTGTAAATGTTTGGCATATAATACAACAAGGATAAAGAAACGTATGCTCTACTTACATGATATTTTTATGATTCAGATAATTTTGTCACTGTGGTTTAGTCTTCCATAAATTAACCGTAGCCGTTCTAGTGGTAGGTATCTTGCATGGTGTATAATGTATATATGTACTGACTTTTTATTTACATCTGCGAAGGTCCGCGTCACACGCTTGCACCTTAGCGTGTACGTTAGGTTGCTCCATCTCCTAAACATAGCAAGGATTTAACATTGTTCTTGCTGTTGGTAGGTTTATTTTTTAAATTACAAACGTGTGCGAGGACAGAGCAAAATATGGTTTGAAATTGTATGTTATGAAGAGATTGAATAATTCTCAGCTAGATTGTAATTGTGCCAGGTAAACACTTTTGGAGGTGGATGATCGGGTAAGATTCATAATACATCGGAAGCTGACTATATTTCTTTTTATCATTCATTAACACCTGTAAGCATTAAACCCGTGTGTGAAGTGGTAATCTTATCACTATCTTTACATAATTTCCCCTAACTGTCAACGACCGGCGGTTGAGAATATTGCAAATAAAAGCTGACTAGGCCAACATCGCTGCATTGTCTTCAACCCTGTGCAGGTATACGTTTGCAGAGTAAAACCTGATGCTGTTTCATAAATTTTAACTTTGCTGGATACTTCGTTAAAGGTATAATTAAAGAGATTAATAGATTGCTGCCAGATATGTCTTCATTTTGATGTTTTTATAATCTCGTTAATTACCTTTTCTTGAAACGACCAGGACATATTTCCTATCGTCTATTATGGTTTATCATTAGGTATCATATCCTCCTCTCTAAGAGTTATGCATACACTGTGGATGTTAGAAAAAAGCATAGCATCCGTTTCCAAGCCAAATCAGCCCGTCGGCTTTCACTTTCTCAAACGTTCTTTTGGGAACAGCAATCCCGTGCAGAGATTCTTCCAGACCATGTAGTTTCAGATTTGACCCTGGCTGCGTTTTGAAGAGTCCTGTGACTTCCTATTCTATCACACACACACACACACACACACACACACACACACACACATACATGTATATATATATATATATATATATATATATATATATATATATATATATATATATATATATATATATATATATATAAATATATATATATTGTTACGGAATCATACCTTTTTACCTTTTTATAATAATTTAATTTACTAATTTATGATCTCTGTTTTTTGTGTCTAAACAAAGGTTAGCATATCAGTATAGATACGACTACTGCTCGATCAATAAGTGGTCACATGATCAATTGCGCGCGAAAGGAGCTTTTAGCTGTGTACTTTGAAACGTAACATTGTAGGGTCACACGCTGGAAATATCACGTGATTTTGTCTCGCGCAGATAACCTAGATTCAGTGTACTTTTGTTTCACTATGAATAGCAACTTGTTGACTGTTAATTCCAGTATAAAATAGCATTCTTGAGAATTAAATTGTGTTTACTTGAAGTAAATACATTATAAAGGCTTCTAATGATAGCAGGAACTGCGTTGTGGATTTATTTGATTCTGCGCACTAGTTTTGTATAAATAGCAGATAGTCCAGTGATAAGTCATTCTTTACAATTGCTTGATTGAAGAGAGGTTATTGAAATTATTCAGTTCAGTGTGGAATTTATTTAATTAGTAGTTGATCTGAATTACTATACAGCTCCGTGGAATTATCGGACATTATTCTAAAACTTGTGAGATTCCACACTTGCAAGGATTATTTTGGATTTTATCAGAACTTGTCAGCTTCAACACAGTACAGGTTATTTTTCATTCGGAATACCACATCCGGATTACTCGGATTAACATCAGGAAGTGAACTTTAAAACATTTTAGGACTCTTTAGGATATTCTATACTGTAAGTTATTTTAATTCTTTCACTTTGATTGTTTGTTGAATTATTTTAATTCTTTTAATATTTTAGGAAATTAAAGTTTTGCATTTTAATCTTGAAAGCTTGTTTGTGTCTTTTATTCTGTTACATTACCCCTAGAGTCGTAACAGGATATATATATATATATATATATATATATATATATATATATATATATATATATATATATATATATATATATATATATTACTGCCTTTATATAAAGAAGGGAAACTTTTCCAACTCCAATATTGATTAATAAGTTATATGTAATGATTACATGCTTTTTATTTTGTAATTGCCCCAGGCACATAGTGATGCCATGGTTGGAGAGCATTGTACTGCACTTAGCAATAGTTGTTAATCAATTACAATTAGGAATACACAGACACACATGCCCACACACACACACACATATATATATATATATATATATATATATATATATATATATATATATATATATATATATATATGTTCAAAGATATGACTAAATAATATTCTACATACAGAATGCTGTATGGGTTTCTTTAACAGAATTACAACAAAAACAATTGTCATTATTAACTATCCCGGTTATATTTAAGATAAAGCTTTTGGTCAAAATTGTAATTTTAAATTAACACCAAAGGAGCTTGGTACTTTTAGTAACTGTATAAGCTCTTGAGCAAATTCTCTGCCAGTCATATGCATGAGTATCTAAACTAGGTATACTTTCCCATTTTATCTCACTGTTAGGCTTATTGTTTGAAGTTATTAATAGCTTATAAATATCGCTAAATACTCTTTCCGCCTAAAGTATAATTTGTGACTTGTAAGGAATATAAGGTTTACAGACAACATAGATTGACAAGTTTTTGTAAAGTCTGTATTTTGTTTAAATTGTATAAATTCGACCCTGTTGTATTAAATAATATGTATGGATATTATATCTTTATCTAAAGGATTCAAAATCCATAAATGTGCCAGCCTCATCAATAAATCAAAAATATAGTTCGCATTCCTATGTTTCCATCGCATATAACATTTTGACTTATCATTCACTCTTTTTTCTCTATTCATTCATATTTTAGTGGACAGTATATGTTTCCTCACTTGGCGTGCTTACATCAAGTAAATGTTTCAATGGTTTCAATACATCGATCCAAAAAGTATTTTGGTTTTCATTGTAAAAAAATTAGATATATTAATTGACAAGCTCTACTAATATTAATAAATATTTTGTTTCTTCAATAATGCATTATACTGAAGAAACAAAATGGATTTCAAATTCAGAACAAAATATATTTTTAACAAGTGATGCAGTGATATCTTGATAAAAGGTTTTAATCCAGTGTTGTATCATTTGACCGAAATTAAAAAGAAAGGACTCTATGTATATATTTCTAAGAAATAAACACGAAAGTCTTTTCAAAGTCAGTATGTAATAGCAGGCCAGGTAATTTGTTTCTTCAGTATAATGCATTATATCATATACTTATCTTGCGTTTTCTTCAATATATCTTCCTTTTAAAACTCCTGTTTGATCTTCAGATATTAGAAAATCTAATTTATTTTGATTATATTTTTGTAATAAAACTAGAAAAAGTGTATATACTACATTTAGGAGGGATATTGGATGCCAAATATTTTAATATTGTTTTGTTTTATCCTCTTTAGGCATGCATGTAATTATTCCTTGTATGCATCTGTAATTGCCCTTACTAAAAGATTCCCAAGATCTTTCCAAGATCTTTTAGACGTTCACTAGTAAAACCATTAGGCCCTAGGCTTTTCTTTTTTTTTTTTTCTTGTGGAAACATGCAAGTATTTCTTCCTATGTAAATGTTGCCTACTGAAGATTATCTAATTTTGATTGCTCGTCAACACCTGAATAAAAATTTTCATAATAATCATTAACATCGTTTAATATTTCCAACTAATTTGTCATGATATCATTTTATTATTGTCTGTATAGTGTTGTTGACATAATTACGCTTTGCTGCTAGAAAACAAAAGTATACAGTCGGTTTATCTGTCTTCAACCAATTCTGCCGTAGCTCTTACAATACTTCCTTGACATTTTTCTTTTTTTGATATTTTCCAACTGCTGATTTTTTCATCAAGTAATTCAAAACTATCCTCCTAGTCTCTCTCCAATATAGAAATTTCTATGAGAAGATCTATATGCTTGTTTTGTGTATTTATTTTTTATCACTAGCATAGGATACACCTTTTTAACTCTTATTTCCATCAAATGTGTATCCAAAAATAGACTCACTTAATCTCTCTTACAAATTCCATATCAAATCAGAGACTAGTATTACACTACGAGAGCTCTTTAAGGTTATTTGACTTTTAGTGTAGAAAAAACATTGAATGATCAAATCTGTAGCTAGTCTCAGTCAACATTTTCTCTACCTTGGATAAGAGAGATTCAAATGTCAGAAAAGAGTCCAAATAGCTTTGAAATCATATATCATTATTCAAAACGTGCCCAAAGTAGTGTTTCGATAGATCTAAATAACTATTCTTGTACTGATAGTCGCACCAGTTCACGTATGATATTGCTGTCTGTAGGAAACAAGATAATTTGAAGGGGAAAAAAGAGAAGAAAAAATTCTAATTTGAATTTCTTATTCCTTAAGTTTGCTTTTTTATTTTCTACCCTCATTGAGTTCTTGATAAGGTTCCCTGGTTTTTGTCCTTTTTTTTACTTTTTTACTATTTTTCGTTTTAGTTTGAATGAAGTTGGAGTGATAAAAACTTTAATTAGTTTCAGTAAACATTTTCTCTACCTTTGATAAGAGAGATTCATATATCAGATAAAAGTCCAACCTAACTTTGTAATCATTAATCGTTTACCCATCTATTGTAGGAAGAATATGTTTATATGAATGTTGAGAGGTAGACGCACCTGTCCATTTATGTTCTTGTTGCACGAAGCAGCATAATTTGAAAAAGAGAAGAAAAAAAAACTTTTTTGAATTTCTTATTTCTTAAGTCTGCTTTTCTCATTTTCTAACTCCATTGAGTTTTTGTATTGTTTCCATGGTTTTTATTTTTTTTAGTTTGAATGACTTTTGACTGGTAATAATTCTTTATTCATGTACGAATCACTTCTTATTGTCTACATTTGAACACGATGGGTAGCAAGATTAAAATACTTTTAGAGACTAATTGGTTTATTGTGGAATATTATGATAGTGTGTTCATGCTTTTCGTGCTTTTAATGAAAACATGTCATGTATCAATCTTTCATGACTTTCATAATAAATTCTAAATTTAGCTTCAAGTTAAACTTTATCTGGACATGTACTTCCCATCAACATACGTATCACACTGTATTGATTTTATCTTTCTTTTTTGAATAATTATATTTTTATTTCAGAGAGAGGGTTTAAAGTTTTTATTTTGCCAAACTTTGAAACAGAGACTGTTTAATAAAGGTAAGAAAGGCAATTGTAGAGATGTTGATATCAGAGATTTAAGATTCGTTAAAATCTAATCGTAAATGATCAAAATGTAAATAATACTATCATTTAATTGTTGGGGATTAGAGTTTATGCAAAATGTAAGTCATTGGTGTGCATTCTTTCAGACACACAGTCAGCGCCTGCATTGCCTGAGCGAAGCCCGATTTAAATTCAGAGAAATGTATGATTCTTTTTTGCTCTATGTCGGCATCCCTTAGCCTCCTCACACCACATATAGCTGGTTAAGACTTAGAGATGTCGCCTAGTTTTTGTCTAAAAATAATTGGTTTTTATTTGTGTTTTTCCCTGGCCTCCCTTTTTGTTGTGTTTTTGTGAATAAAATAAATAAAGTATTTCTATTTTAGTTATATTTTTGCACAAGGTTGATTTGTGTTTGTTCTGTCATATTCTTTAAGTTGTTTTATTCCCTTTTCTGATAAGAACTTTGGCTTGTACTATCCTCCCTTCAGGCACATTATCCTGTGGGTGGAGTTCCTTGCCCTCCCCCCCCCCCCCTTTGTTTTGAGTTGTATAATTTGCAGGTACCTCTGTCTGGAGGTTAAGTTTTCTTTTGTCCCAGTATGTAGTGCTATATATGTTTGCTTGTTATTTGTTGTATGTATTTTTCCCATTTCTCTGTCAGGGACAGGCCTAACTAGGTCATATTCTGTTATAGTTGTTTATATCTATGTCCTATAGAAAAGTATTCAAAAGTAATTTAAAATTATTTAAATATTTAGTGTTTATTTTTTTAATTTGAAAAAAAAAGAAAAAGTAATAAAGTGTTTAAGTGTGTTTGTTTTTTGTTTGTGCGTGCATGTTTGCTTCTCTCTTGCTTTCTCTCTCTATCTTATGGTTGTTTCAGTTGATTGTTTTAGGTTTGTAATTAGTTGTTTATTCAGTTATAGCTTGAAAGGAAAAGGGGATTGAAATTGCTTCAGCGCGGACGTAATTGAAAACATCCTTTTTAGTTTGTTGTATTCTTTAGTTGCTGTGAGTTATTGTATCATTCGAGCTTGAGAGAAAAAAGCGATTGAAATTGTTTTGGACGCGGACGTAATTGAAAACATGGTTATGGTTTTATTGCCGAGTTATTGCTGTTTCTGTCACTCTTTGTTTATCATTCAAGATGTATATACTGATTTGGGGGCACAGCCTGGTCGCTGCATTGGGTCGCTTTGGCAACGAGTTGTATCGAGGCATTCCTCACCGAATCCAGTTTCGGGGATTTTCAGGAGAATATATAGAGTCAATTTGCTCTTTATCTCAAATGATTATTTCTGCTGGTGTACAGAGAGTTTGTGTGAGACTTCCCGGCAGTATCATCGTCTTTCTTCCCGAATGAATCTGGAACTCTCTCGGCGACAGCAGGAGTTACTTGGTTGCCGGTTTTACAGTTATGGTGATTTCAGGGCTGTATACTGGGGAGTAGATGGTGTCCATCTGTCACAAAGAGGCTATCGTTGGTTGCTGTCCCGGATGTTATTTTTTATTTTTCATTGATGAAAAGATATGAAATTTAAAAAAAAAAAAATCGAAAAGAAGATTACAAAAAAATTTGCCTTATTTCTTCTTATTGTTGTTTCTTTACAAATTTATAGAAATCAGAACCATATTTCTGATTTCTTTTGTCCAAAGAGGAAAAAGGAAAATTTTATTTGTATACACCTATCAGGGTTGAGGATCTGGCTCCTTTTAAGGTACTCCCTATAAGAGGGAATTTGTCCTTTACCGATTGATTGATTGATGATTGATGCTTGAATTATAGTCGTTTTCTCCCTTCGGGCATGTACGACTATGTACCCCCGCCGCGTGCGAAGCACTCATTGGGGGATTTAGTTGTCAGGTGTGTTGACAGTTTGCAACCACCTGACTCTAATTAAGTACACCTCTCCAGCGCAGCATGGTTCCCCACAATTAAGGGGGTTAAATGAATGTGCGCTATTGGAGAGTGTGTACATTTATACCTGTACATAGGACTAGAACCACAATGTTTACAGGTATATATGTGCGCGTTGTAGCGCACTTGTTGATTGAATTGCTTCAAGGATGCAGTCAGGAGTGGCACAGGCGGCACGGACTAGGCAAGCGAAAGCGCGAAGCGTGACGGAAGCAGAAACGCCAGGAACGTACATACATGATCAAATTTTGCCCAGTTAAACTAAGTCGGGCTGTCCCTATTACCAATAAAGTGTGAGCCACTTATTCAATTATGACAATACTATAAGTTACAAAGAATTTTCCATTTAACGCGAATATTTCAGTTATGAAAATTTTGTGTACAAAGTGTACATATTATTTGCAAAAAACAATACCAATCTTTGAGTAAGAATTACTCATATCTTTTTCGTATCACGCACACTACAATTGTAAGTTGTAATTTTTCAGACGGCGGTTCGAAATTGATCAAATTTGTGTTTTAAAAGAGTATAATCAAAAGGGGTTTTCGAGAAAAGCCAAATTGAAAACCCCAATGATTCAGGCAAAACCAGGCATGATAGCCCTTAAAAGGACTGTTTTTTTTTTCTCCTCGTAAGTAGCCTGGTATGCTGACTACTCAAGCCGTCGTTGTGCAGCATTCCCCGGGAAGTCCTGCTCCTCCGTCAGCTGCATGTAGTTATTTTGGAGGGCGTAGATTAGGTCGCAGTAAACATCCCGCTTCCCTTTCTTTGCCCATCCTGTATTATTTGGGTGTAACAACATGTGAATGGAGTGACCGGAATACACCCGCTGGTTTCGATTTCCGGTAGCTGGGTGGCTCCCTCCCCTCGCATTCCTTGATGGCTGGCCTCTCCCATTTTTTCTTTTTGCCGCCTTGTGCGGCTGATCTGATGTTGTTGATCAGGATGGCTTGCCTCTCATGGTAGCAATGGGATGGGTGGTCGCACCTCCCAAGGCTTTATCCAAGATAATCGCCTCGCTGGCCCTTTCACAACTCCGCCATGCTGTTCCCTGTATGTTGGAATGATGTGGCTCTCTCGACGGCTGGAATCTGAATGATCTTGTCCCGCTGTAACCTGATTGATCTTGTCCTTTACCTCTACCCGCTGATATTTTATACTTGAAAATTCAGTAAATCCGCGAGGTTTTGAAGGCTTTGAGCATTGTTATTTTAAAGAGTTTTGCACACATTTTGAAAATTTTTGAGGTATTTTTTAGGATACACTGCTGTATTTTTGACTACAAGTATGTGTTTTGTGTTGTTATATATTGTGTATATTTCTTGTACTGCCTAAAGGTATTTTGGTGATTTTTTATATGTTTTACACTTTTCAAGGATAAAAGGTCCGGCTCCTTAAAGGTATTGCCTTTAAGAGGGAATATGTCCTTCGCCTTTATCCCGCTAGTGTTTCATTTAATATATGCGATCTGTTATTGAGGTTTTCTAAGAAGTTTTTGTATTAATTTTATGGTTATTGCGGTTATAGTGGGAAAGAGGGGGTCATGTACTTTTGTTTCTGTGTTTTTTATGTGTTTTGTGTTTTTGTTGTTGTTGTTATGTAGTGTGATACGATGTGTTGAATATGTTCAAATTTTCATTGGCTCTTTTGTTGGCCGAACTATCTCGCGTAGCGCTTCATAATATTGCCCCACAAGGTCATTGCCTTTTACTTTTGAAACATACTCATTTATTGTGTGTCCATATGTGTCTTGTCTCCATTTGAAAGATTGATAGTTTATTAATTTTTGGTAACTTTATTTTTTCTTTATGTTAGCTGTGTATAGTAAGGTGTGTGTCTTGTTTGATATAGTTTCATTTTCTTGTCCAATTTCTTTTAGGATTGCATTTATTTTTTTCTGTGATTTTACATCCCAGCATAAGATGTTTCTTATTGTCTATTTCTTTTTTACATATTGGGCATGGTGGAATCCATCTTATTATTTTCCTATTATATGCTTTTTCTCCTGTCCACCACGCATCATGTATGTATAATAATATCCTTGTTTGTTGTTTTGTTTTCTTTATTGTTTCTAAGTTATTACATATTTGTTTCCAATTAAGTTGTGGGTATTCTTTTTCAATTGCAGGTTTGTATCTTTTTGTGTATTTGGTTAATATGTAATGGTATGTTTCTTCATCTTTTTCTAGTTCCCATATTTTTGTGTCATTTTTGTTATTTTTTTATGGTTTGTATTATTTGAAAAAATATGCCTGGCGGTTTTAAGATTTTTATAAGGTTATTATTGTGATATATGTCTAGTTTATTGTTAAGCATCAGACCAAACCAGTATTTGTATAATGCCTTCCATGGGTGTTGATCCTGGTGAGTAATATTTCTTAATCTATTCATTTGGATTGCTTCTTGTTTGTATTTTAAGTTTGGGAGGTTTGCTCCTCCTTCTGATTTGTTTCTATATAGAGTTTGATTATTTAATTGGTTAATTCCATTTTTCCAAATAAAATTTGTAATTAGTTTTTCCATCTGTTGTAGATGGTATTTTTAAAAGTCTGTGGTATTGAGTTCATACCATATACTTCCATATAGATATGTTTTTGCAATTTGTATTCTGTCAATAAGGTTTATGTTTATATGATCCCAATTGTGTATGTTTTTTTTTTTTTAAATTTCTTTATTATATTTAGGTAATTTGTATGTTTACTGTTTTTCCCATATGTAATGCCTAAAGTTTTGATTTGATCTTTTATTTTGTCTGTAGGTAGACCTTTGTGTTTTCCTCTCCAATATCCTATTATAAGAATTTCTGTCTTTTTATGGTTTATTTTGGACCCTGATGCTTTACTAAAGTAGTCATACTCTTTCATAAGTTCCAAGTAGGAATTAGCTTCCTTTATAAAATTAGTACAATCATCAGCATGTTGCACCATTTTGCTTTCTTTGGTTAGGTTTGGAATGTGTATCCCTTTGATATGGTTATTATTTTGTATATTTATGTTTAATATTTCTATACCTATGACATAAAGTAGCATAGATAAGGCACATCCTTGTCTTACTGACCTTTTTATTGAGAAGGCTTTTGTTCTAGCTTCATTCATTTTTAAACATGATGTTATATTTTGGTATAAAATTTTTACCCAATTTTTAAAGTCATTTGGAAAGCCGAATTTTTCTAAAATTGATTGTATAAAATTATGTTCAATTCTGTCAAAAGCCTTATCTTGATCTATTAATATTATGGCTGCTGTGTCTTTTTTAGTTTCTATGTAGTCAATTATTGATTTAATGGATAATGTATTATTCCTGGTTCACCACAACTTTGGTTTATATTTATTATTTTTCCCATTGCGGTCTGAATTATATTTGCTAGTATTTTGCTGAGAATTTTGTAGTCATTATTTAGGAGGGATATAGGCCTCCAATTTTTTCAATCAGTTTTTTCTCCTTTGTTTTTGTACAGGAGGGTTATCATTCCTTCTTTCGTTGTTTCTGTCATTGATCCTACGTAGAATATTGAGTTATATAGGTTTGTTAGTATAGGTATGAAGGTTGTTTGGAAGGTTTTGTAGAATTCTGTTGTTAATCATTCCCTGTCTGGTGATTTGTTTTGGTTCATTTGTTTAATAGCTTTTTCTACTTCTAATTCGTCTATTAATTGGTCACATATTTCTTTACTTTCTAATGTTATTTCTGTGAAGTTTGTTTTTTGTTTATGTATTAATTAATTTGATCTTGTGATATATTTTGTGATTTGTAGAGGTCTGTGTATTATCTGGTGATTTCATCTAAGATTTCTTGTTTTTCTCCTGTGATTCCCTTGGCTGTTTGTAGTTTGGTTATGCTTTTTTCATTTCCTCTTCTGATCTCTTCTCTAACGTATATGTTTTTTCCCTGGATATAAATGTGATCAAATTTTCCTGATCTCATCTGTGTTCCTTTGTTTTTGATGTCTTGGATTCTTTTTAGGTGCTGTTGTGCTTTTTCTTTCTGTTCTTTGCTTTCTTCCATTCTGTCCTTTTGTATTGCCCAATTACATTCTCTTTCTTGCATTTTTCTTGTTTCTGCTTGCGTTATGGAGAATTGTATGGAGATTATTTTGATTGTTTTTTTGATTTCAGGTCTCTAAAGATTTTGTGTGATCTTCAAAGTATTCTTGTAAAATTCTTGTTACTTTATTTTGGTAATCTGGGTCCTTTAATACATTTTTGTTTAGCTTCCATTCTCCACTTCCCCATTTGTATGGATCCTTATTTTCGTATATCAAATCTACTGCGGTGTGATTAGCTATTTCTGTTGGTAGAATTTGTGATTGTTTAATGCATTGTTTGTGTGGTTTGTTTATGTAAAATTTGTTTAGTCTGGAGTCATGATTAATATGTGCTATATAAGTGTATTCTTGTTTGTTGGTATTTTTTCTCTACATGTGTCTGTGAGATCGTTTTCATTTACTAATGTTTTTAGTGTTTTTGAAAGGTTCTATCTGCTTTATTAAATCTTCCTAATTTGTCTATTTCTTCTATCATGGAGTTGAAGTCTCCACCAATGAATCTTTTTGATTGGTTGAGAACACTTACCAGTATCATATTTATTGTGTAGGCTGTAGAGTATACCCATTTTACTGACAAGAAACTTGCATATATTAAAACTCTATATGGATAAGAATGTAATATATAAAGGATATTTTCTTTTGCTACGTTAATACCTGAAATATTTCATCGTGTGGTACAACAAAACGTGATATTATATACCAAATGTGCTCCAGAATCGAAGCTTAGAACTTTAAACTCACTATTCAGCACAACACCCCACCCCCTTTTCGTAAATTCACGTCACTTTCATGGCCTGATGATATAAATATCAGTGACTAAGAGAGCGGTAGTATTGGGATGACCTAATCGTTCGGAGTATATTAGATTTTTGACATTTTTAAAACTAGTTGATCATATCTGACCGCAAAGCAAGTCCGTTTCAGTAATGCACACAGCGGGTTTATCATTGTTGTCAAGTAAGTCAGGGGAAATAGCTTCAAAGAGACGCAAACGACGTCGAGTAAAAGTTCTTCTGCAAAATGTAATTTCCATGTCTGAAATGTTATGCAGTTTCTATTTATTTGTTCTTGCTCACAAAGTGCTCTTTTTTCTTGCTGCAGGTATAAGTTATGTAGGCGAACACAATCAAGCGTCGATTGGCAATATGAAAAATCTTATATTTTCACTTGTAAAAAATATAAGGATATATTTGTCACGAGTGAAAATATAGGAACGAAAAAAATATAAAAATTATTTCGCCAATAAGTTTCTGTATTTCACACTTAAGTATATAATACAAACTGTTACAGTTCAAATTGGCGGGCGTTTGTATATTATTTAATAATAATTTTGAATATACAATACATGCTATTGAAAAGGATCCTGCTAGGAATTTACTTGCTCTGCACAAAGATAAATTTGTCACTGGCCCAAATAATGATTCACCAGAATTTTATCAAAGTGTTTCTAATATCGTAAATGAATTTGAAAATAGGAATGCAATTGTGTGTGGTTATTTAAATCTTTTGTTCAGGACCCAAAGTTGGATTTAGATAAATGTGTACATGTTAATAATTCCAAAGTAAGAGAGTTGATATTGGAAATAAAGAAACATTTTGCATTGATTGACTCTTTGGAGAGTTAAATCCCATACTACGTAGGTATACATGGAGAAGAAAAAACTCTACTTCAGCATAGCTCATCGTGTTAAGACTTCCATTGTTTTACTTCGAGCCAATATGATAAATATGGATGTATTCATGCTACGTTTCACATGGTTTTACCCTTGGAACTAATATAGTAATAGTAGATCGAGTGATGCTGCCATGGTTTTATTCTGGTCGCTAATATAGAACTTGTGGATGAATGCTGAGCTTGCATGGTTTTACCTTGAGAGTTAATGTGGCAATAGTTGGTAGGTTAATGCAAATGCTTGCCATGGTAAATATAGCATGAGAGCTAATGATGTAATACTTAAGTGTGTCATGCTAAGCTTGCCATGGGGATCACCCTGCAAAGAGGGGCATTTACCTGTGGAGTGCTGTTGTGCCCGGATTATTGGTAGTCAGCTTGAAATACTTCACAGGACTTTGATTTGGGTTCATCCAGGAAGGGATCTATAGTCAAGTATACTTCCTTTCTCAGAAGTTGGTCACATGTTTCTTGCCAAAATGAAATGCTGCGGCACTTCAATTTCAATCAGAAGTTGGTTGATTGTTTCAGCGAGCAATATCTTTCAATAGCAACAATTAAATTTATCAGATTTAATTGTCTTTATTAAAGAATCGCGTTGTTATTGTGGAGTAATGGACACAAATCAATCTACATAAATACATCTGCTGACGGAGTTAAAAATGACCATCCCCTAAGTTTTTCTAACACAATTTTCATGCGTTGTTCCATTTCCGCTCTCTTTAATTTTGGAATCGAACAAGGCAGTAGGTCACATATTTGAGGGATTATTTTCTCCAAAACGTTCAGCTCCACTTACCCAAAATGTTATCTAATTATCTGCATCATATAGTTTTAAATTATATAACATGCTAATTCTATATCTATTTTATGTTTTCAAGAGTTTGTGTACTGATGTAAGCGTTCCTATTTTCAGGTTGAACACGCAGCATGCTCAAAGGCAATTGGAACAGAGTGTAGATAAAATGAATTCAACAGATGATAGTAAGCCTACGTCTATTATTCTGTTGTTTATTGTACGACAGGAACTATTGCAAGTTAAGGCAAATTCCTATTTGTTCTGAGTACGCACGGTATTAGGCTCATAATTTGTTGTCTGATGTTGAGCTGTGCGCTCTGCAAGACCAGCAGAACACAGGATAATCGTTATTCTTCGCTATATGCATTCTATTTGTGTTTTATTCTATGAAGCATGTCCCTTCTGATATACTCAAAGCAATATTACACTTCTTTGAATGAATATGTATATTCTAATCGTGATCAGTCTTAAGTTACGAGTACATTGAACATTTTACATAATTTGTGAGCTGTCGAAGCAGATCAATTACCATCTGTAATCAAATTACGTTGTAGTAGTATAGAACACATTTTGACGCAACTTTGTCAGTTTCTGGCAAGCATGATAATAATGTGTTTGCAATTGCAGTTATGCAGCTTTTTCTACTAGTTACGATAAAATGTATAGTTACGGGACAAATTTGCCATAGTTTAAGCTGTTAAGCTTGCCATAGTTTTACCCAGGTGGCCAGTACGGTAATCATGGATGTATTTATGCCAAGCTTTCTATCGTTTTACCCTGGGAGCCAATGTGGCAATAGTTGATGGCGTCACGCTTAACTTGCCTTGGTTTACCCTAGGAGCTAAAATGGAAACAGTGGATGGCGTCATGCTAAGTTTACCATGATTTTACCGTACGAGGTAATGTGGCAATAGTGGATGGCGTCATACTGGGCTTGCCATGTGTTTACCCATGGAAGCTGATATGGAAATAGTCGAAGCATACTGAACTTGCTATGGTTTTGCCTTGGGAGGTAATATGGAAATTCTGGATTCATACTGAACTTGCTATGGCTTTACCTTGGGAGGTAATATGGTAGTTGTGGATGCTGAGATTCCTATGGTTTTTGTCTTGGGAGCTAATATGGTAATGGTAGATGGCGTTATGCTAAGCTTACTATGGTATTCCCTCGGGGCTAATATGGAAATTGTGGATGCACGTTGAACATTCTAGTGTTTAACTTTGAAAAGTATATTAATAGTAGATGGGGTTATGCCACTGTTTGCCATGTTTATATACTCTGGAAGCTAATGAATGAAGTGTGTCATGCTAGCCTTGCCGGTCTAATTCCTTTGCCAGAAACTAGTTACTCGTTTCTTGCCAAATATTATATGCTGCGGCCTTAATATCACAATGAGTTGTTGGTTGTTTGTTTACGCGATCGATGTCTTCTGATAATTTCGTTTTATTGACATGAAAGGAAAACCTTGTTGGTTTTTTTAAGCTTTCCAAACACCGATTTTATTTATTTCGTTTGAAAACGAATTTCACGTCGAGTGTCGTTGATATCTTTTTATCTTCCTGTACCTATTTATGGCTCAACTGCTGACGTGTATATACAACTTTGACATCGACTAATGAAACGTTTCTTACGTACATTCGATAAGAGCTGCGCATAGATAGGTATATAAAGGACGAACTGGGTCTCTCCAGCTGGCTTGATACGAACTAACTCGGAAAGACCCGAAAACATTATCATCGATGCAACTTTTACGGTAAAATTGGGAATAACATTTTGACTTAGTGATGCATGACTAATGAGATTAAATGATAGGGATAAAGTTCAAAGCTTATATTTTGACACAGTTACACGAAAAAGTGTCTATCGTGCTCAACCCATCTAATAACAAAAACACTCATCGCCTGCGAATTTAAACCAGCTGCAATAAGCACTTCTTCAGGAACGGCAACCGATAACAGTTAACAATGGCCAGACTTGTGTGTACTCATTGCCAGGCTATGACCTACATGCACGGTGAACATACACCATATTAGACTCACAAAATGCAGCTATTGAGCTCCTCTTATTTAATCTTGACTGCAATGATCAAGAAATTACGTTATGGTTTGGCTATTAATTTTGAAGATTTCGAATATACTTTACGTGGGGTTCGTTTATTAAATAGGAAATGAAATTGATACTTAAAAACTTTATCATGCGTTTCTTTTTTCTTTTTTTTTTCGGGCGGGGGGGGGGGGGTTGGCTAAGTGTATCACATTGAAGCAATTGTTGCTTAAATTGGAGTTTCGATTAGGCATATCATAGTATTTATATTTATAAAAAAAAATCCTTGTTTTAGTATGCTTATTATGAAGTTTATGTTTAACTATAAACATTTATCTACCATGCCCGCTTACATTATGTATTCTCTAGTATATCATATAATTGTGCTGTCTTTAGTCAGAGAGCATATCATTATAGTGAAGAAGAGTTTCGATTTCTACTGAGACTTGCACATAGAGTAAATATTGATACTTGCATCAGTCATTTTGATATCTTCAAGTAAGTCACTGAAAAGTATTTCTTTATGTAACACATAGATCCATTTTGCAAGCATCAGCGCCATCATCATTATTACATATGCAGGCATACCAATGGTAAACATACGAAAATATTTAAGAAAGGCCACAATGACTTTCTTATAGCCTGGTGATAAAGTGTATACTTTTGCACTTGAGCTTCTTCTCAGCCCATCCTTTTCTGTCGGTATGAATGAAATTGATGCAGTCCAGAGAATTCTACACTGTTCCTTATCTTTCGAAAAGTCCCTGTAATTTACACGACCATCAACCTCTCTCGTGCACCGCAAAATGGCATCACAAGCTAATAAGAGGGACATTTCAGTTATGCATCAGTGGGATCTATAATTCAGACGAAACATTCAGTTGCCTAACTAAAATGGACATCTCTCTCTGTACGCATCATGTTTCAAAGATCAAAGAATGTGATTGGAACAGTTCATCACTTTTATTTTGCTCGCTTAAACAAACAAAAACAATTTGTTTAATGTGAAAATTGTGTGCATATATGTCTCGTGAAATAAAATGATATCTGACTGAGTGTGCCTTGTGAGATAAGATATATATATATATATATATATATATATATATATATATATATATATATATATATATAAGTTTGTGTGTGTATAATACCTCAACTCTCACGCATACTGTCAGATATCACTTTATTTCACGAGAAATATCGGTACAATATCTTCACATCTGGCCCATTTTTATGAAGATAACACAAAGTGAAACAAGGGTCGAATCACATTCTTAGATACGTGTAATTGAAACTTGATGTGTAAAAAGAGCAATATCCATTTTAATGGGACAAGCCACTGTTTATCTGTATTCTAGATGCCACGCACGGATAACTAAAGTCCCTATCAGGTTTCTCTTCACAGCATTTTACGGTGCATGAGATAGATTAGGTGCCTTGAATTTATACTGACAGAGTAATATAGTTTGTATGGGCATCCTCTTTTATTGCTCTACTTTTGTCCAAAGTGTCTGTTGTTGTTGTTGTTTGTGATAGTAGTAGTAGTAGTAGTGTGCCTGTGTGTGTGTGTGACTCATCAACAAATATGTGGTGGTGGGAGGTGGGGTAATATAGATAATTAGTAGAATCAACAGCGTCTGTTGCTTTTGTTTCTCTGTATGTGTGTGAGATAAAGACAGATAGACAGACGGACGGAAATACAGAGAGAGAGAGAGGAGAGATAACGTTTTTGTGGCGAACATATGAAAGTTACTTGTGTGTATTTTGTGTGCATTCAAAGATGTGTTTATGTGAGAGTGAAAGAGGACGCGAGATAAATTACACTTAACACTTCTTTCAGTAGCAAATTTCCCATCATCAGTTCGGTAATTGTTTATATAATTGGATATACACATGTGTGCGCGTGAGACCACGTGGAAAGCAAAAGGAAGGAAAGAATTGACAAGATAGTAAAGTTTATGATATATACTAATCATAAATTTGTCTGACTCTTTGCTCATCCAATGGGGAAAGAGATTGAGAAAAAGCATAAAGCCTGAAATATTTCACTATCAGAGGCAAATAATCGTTGAATTTTTATGACAAATATGTCTCTTCTCCCCCCCCCCCAAAAAAAATAATAAATTAAAAAGAATAAGAAAGTGGAATAGGATTTTCATTTTTTTTTTTAAATCACAACAAGCACAATATAAGAGTAATTGAAAACTACATTACGTGGCCACGTGACAAATCCATTTGATTTATAACTAGTGGGCACAATAAAATAAACAGACAAAACAAAACAGTAAATAATACATAAATAACGAGCAATGTATTGTTTTCATAGATAGACATATGAAACAAAACATCTTTTAAAAAATAATAATAATGCTATTTTAGCCCGCCAGCGCACAGAACTGTAACATCTTTGTTTGCATGTACGATTACACCTATATAATATATACTACATCAAAGATACACAAATCTCGAACGGTTTGCATGATTTACAAGCCAAGTGCATTGCTTTAAATCCACAACAATGTTTCTTGTCCTACTGTCTAAACTTCTTGAATTTCATTTTTTGTCTTCTATCAAAAGTCTAGAGGATTGACCAAAAATGATACGAGTACATTAAACTGAGAAATATTTAAGAGTAGCACAAACTATTTCGTGCCTCTTAGACCACATATAAAACTTAATTTTTCAATGAAATGCACGGAAATTTAGAGTATCAATCGAAACTTTCCTCAACTTCTTAAAGGCTGAGGACTCAATTTCTCTTCCTTTGCCCAGCTAATGCAATGAAATTTATACTGGTAATATCGGTTATGTAGAGAAAGGTGGTGTCGAGCTTTTGATAATAGCACACACGTATGTGAACATTCTTTTGTTTTAATAAATGTTTGATTGTAAAGTTCTTCAAACTCAGCCTTTCGTTATTGCACCTCATCAAGGCGCGGACAATATTAATTTCGGAAGATACTTCAGCCATTTTCAGGCATATGTACCCGAAATCTATATGAGAAAGGACACCTGATTGGGCAAAGTGACAGACTGACATACCGTTACAGCACTAAATTATTGTCCAATGTCTGTTGTTTTTTTCCCTTCTTTTTTGCATGCCCTATAAGTGTCAATCGCAGATCGGTGCCGAATAAAATTGTTACATGTACATAGTTGTAGACGCTAAGGAGACTTATATGCTGTCATGCACTGACATGCATATTTATGAGATCATCTGATGTCAATCTACGTTGCAATAAGAAATGTTAAAAAGTCTTATGCATCATGATTCTTTATATAATTTGATTAACATAATCTGTATTGCAAGAATTTGGCAGTAACTGTAATTGCCTGGCAAGAGGCATGTCATGTTCAATAGATCAGGAAGGGAGGTAACTTGTGATAGCCTTAACCGATCCAATTACGTCTCGCACAACTATTTGAATTCACTCTATCGTGTCTTATAACATACTTAAAAGTAAAAATTACCCAAACAAATCCGTAAAAATTCTTCTTGCACCCACGTTTTCAGAGTTTTCAGAGACATATAAAATGGAAAAGAGAAAATATATATGTTGTGCAATAGTTAAATATAAATTGGGCCTCTTGAAGGACTCATGGTACTAACTGAACTCCCATAGTAAACGTATGGAAACACCATGATAATAAAAATTCAATAAGTTAACTTTAAATGTCTAAACGCTCAAAATCAAACCTGTATTTTTCTGTATAGACCCATCTTTGATGCAAGATTCTGGTTGGAAAAAATCATATGAGCCGCTGCATGATTCTACATGTGTTCGAAACATGTGTTTTCAATTACGCACTTAAAGAATCAGGTGCTAATTTCAGTAATGAGTGTTCCAAAGTCAAGTCTGTCAGACGACTGGACATTGTCACTATTGTTTTTAGTTACAAATAGGATAGCTCTCAAAAGATTCTTGTCTCTAAAACTTTACTTTTCATTATCATCCAATCATGGCCCTCCAATCCTGTATATACTTTATTATATGTTCACTCATTTGTAGACTGGTTCCCTTATTTGCATATAATTAGTACCCATGAGTCCTGAAATGGTCCATCGTCAACACATGAATCAAACATGGTGCTAGAGGTGTCTTTTCACGATTCACCTTGAAAAATTCCATATTCATCAGCTTAATAGCCTTTCAAGAAGTACCAGTGCCACAATAAAGTGGTATAGTCGATTAAATACCTCACGATGCCTAAAAAATCGAAAGCACTTAGAATAATTCAAGCCTTAGTGGTACGCAGAAAAATAATAGGTACAATTTCTGTCAGCTGTGTTTTGCGTTCACCAGGAAAGCGCATTGCATCAGTTGCGTCATATAAAAAATGCATATATGTGACTTGATTTAGGCTACATGTACTTTTTGATATTTTCTATTGTATGGGCAATCCAATCCGTGCAGTGATATTTCACGACATATGGATTTCCTTAGTCAAAGAAATCCAGTTAGGCTCAGCAATGACCGGATATAAAAATTATCTCAAACCTGCTCAACTTGAAAACAATATTCCTGCTTCAAATCGATTGCCGCACCTAGTTTTCGAGCCCCTTGCCACTAGTTATTTTTAAAAGCGTTCTTTTTTATAAACTAAACAATGATTTTATTATAGATATAATGGATATCTAGTTATGTCAGAAAGTATTAGCAATATGAATAATAGTTTACTTGTAGTTTCGTCTGGTGTAGGAAACATAAAAATTAGCTCGTACTGGACATCACATTACAGGATGCAAACTCGCATCTGCATTGTGTGAATCAGTAATATCGAAATAATCATGTCAGAATGTTTTCTTACCTTTTCCGTTTCCTTTGTTTAAAATCGAGAAAAAAGTTTTACTTAATGAATTTTTATCCTCAAAGTGGTCGATATTTTAACAGAGAAGAGTATATATATAGTTTGCAAAAAAAAGAGTGTACAACGTTTCATAATTGTCCCATCCCACCAAAAGTGAGATTGTGGCTTTTTATTGAATTCAAACAAAACAACAAATACGTAATTTTGTACAATCTTTGTTAATTAAAGAGGTTCACGATTGACAATTCACCAAGTCTGACTAAATATATCCACAAAAATCCTCAATTTACAAATTTTACATTTCACTGGGAGGTGATAGAATGGCTGATATCGATGAGTGTACATATGCAGTGATTTGTTTTTCTTTTCCTTGTCACGACACCTGAAACTTTTCATACTAGCCTACCTTATAATGTACATGTCAGTTATACTTAAAATAAGGTAAATTATTGTCACTTGACAGAAATTTGTTATTTATAAAAAGTCTGAAAAAAATATATAAAATTCTGCCAGTTTGACACTTTCGCCGCAATTCCACAACACATAGCGAAAAATCAACATTCTGGAATATATTCAAGCAAATATCAAAAGTAACACAAGTATATTATGTACGACCGTTAAATGAGTTTTTCTGCTATCATATTTTGATACCTTTTAATCTCATCATCGAATTATTTTATATCGTTTAAAATAGAAAAGTTCATCGACCTTGATCGAAGTCATATTTGGACGCATTTATTTTTACTGTTTCCTATTTTATTAGCAATCTAAACCTTCAACGGATTGATCTAAAGGCAATTTTAATTTACATTATTTCAAATATATATTATTTTAAAATATGCAATTGAATTTTGTCCCTGAATTTCATATTACAGTATTTCGAAATATATTGGATCGTGGTATGCATTAACGATAGCATCTAATGCAATTTTAGAAAAGAAAGAGAGAAATAATTTTTTACAATACGTAATTGATTGTAATTATGAACCAACAATAATCAAGATCTTGCATACATATAGTACAATCATACGTCATATGGCTGTCTACAGATATTTTATACTTGCTGTTATTTGTTTCACTGTCTAGTTTAATATTCATCATGTACACATGTAAGATATCTCGAGTCTGACGTTAGAGACGATTCCATTTTAAACAGGAAAACAGGAGAATCAGATGTAAATCTCTACGAAATCGCCCCCTAATATGATGATAGATAACTAAATATGTTAAACTGCCTCATATGTTGGCTTTTCTTTATTTTCTCATTTGTACAGATACATCAAAATGAGCAATTAAATTGAAATATGATGCCCTAGTTTGTATACAATGGAACAGTCGCCTGCGAGTCATACTCATGATATCTTACCCGTACAAAAGTTGTATGTGTTAAATGGTTATTAGATTTTTCCTTATGTTTAGACGAAATATCTGAGTGAACAGACTTGAGCAAACCAAGCTTGATGTCCTTGACATTCGTTATTTGCATATAGTGCATTTAATATTTAACTCAAAGGGGATTTTGGTATCGAATTTGTTGACTTATTGTTGAATGTTCAATCATTGTTCCAATTTGGAGGAAAATGACAATATTGATAATATATAGTACATATATACCAACATACTGAGGCAGCACAAACGACACATTCTTAAACAAAGATATGTAAAGTTACTGATTTTGACTAATAACATGACACGCTTCTCTAAACAAAAGCTAAATGTCACAATGACGTATTATGCTTTCTCACATAAACAGTCTAGAGTAACTCCTTTAATAGCTATGTAAAGCAAATTAGAATTTTGAAACCTAGCAAGTCTGCTACTAAACAAACAAACCAAAAATAAAATAATAAACAAATCCATGATCAAAATATTTGAACGCTCACAAATGAACGCAAAAGCATGCATTTTAAAACACACGAAAGCAAATATATGTAAGAACAAAAATATACTATGTACACAACATGCACTATGAATATCAGTTTAATAAACTATAAAATCTCAAAGAATGCACGTAACAGACAATTTGCCAATTAAGAGCTAGATGCACAGTTTTCACAAGAGTTACCTCTCTTTGTAAATGTAGGAGAACAAAAACAATACATTTCGTCTTTGAATAAGAAATATTTCATGTCAAAGTTTCAGAAAACAATTTGTCCTTTGCTCGTACAGCTCTCCTGATCGAATGCAGACTGATTGTTTAAAAACTATAATCGAATTTTGCCATGACGAGATGAAAGTGAGCGCCTGAGATTATAATTTCATTTAAAAGGTTCAAGGAAGGAAATTGTAAATTTCGTCCCAACGAAATGGAAATAACTCATACTAAAGTGTTCTTCGTAAATCATATCACTTGCAAATCACCTGTAATAGATTTATTAATTTCAAAATTATTTAATGTGATCAATTACTCAAAGTTAAAGAAGTGGTGAATATTTTCTGGGAGAGATTGATGGTGCAATTAAAATGTAGGGTCTGATTTTTGGCAACCCTCAAGACAATATAGGATGCAATTTTCTGTGTAAAGAAAATGTTCTGTACAAACGTTAGGTCTTTGTTGTTGTTGATGTTGTTGATGTTGTTGTTGTTGTTGTTGTTAAAATATTGTCATTAACGATCACTATCCGAGTGCCATTGACTGGGGGCTTGTGTGCTTATTCTGTTTTCGGTACCTGAAGAAATTTTGTGTAATAGCTTCTAAGATTCTTATGGGTAAGATATTCGACAGAGGAAAAGTGAGCTAGATATTTGTTAAAAAATTTTCGAAGTCTTCGTCAGTCCTATGCCCACTGATATTTCGTATCTTCTGTACGAGCTCTGCTTTCATTTTCATTGTCTCTAGCATTTGTACTCGAGCTTCCCAGCCAGTTTTCGCCTCTCTTAATTCGCTCTCTATCAAAAGTTTAACATAATTTACCTCATTTAATGAGTCTGGTTTCAAAGCACCTTGTTCGAATTTACTGACGCTTTCCCTGAGTTGCTTCATTAACAACATAACGTTTCGCTCTTGCGATTTAAAATCTGATTTAATCACTTCTATTACGGGTGTTTGTTTTCTTTGACCAGCAACAGCTAATTCATATTTTTTTTTCAGCATCTCAAATGTCTTCACTACCTTTACGGTGTTGGTTTCGAAGCGGTAATTGTTGCTCACATGCTTCGTCCAATGGCATTTGTTTGGGCATAGTTGGCAATAGCCGACTGTTGACATGGCTTTACAGCTTGCAGTATTGTTACCACCGCTGCATGAGCAAGGATAATGACACGTACAATTGCAAACTAAACAATTGTTGACACACTCTCCAGATTTTAGATCAATCTTTCGATGTTGAATTTCCTCGACTACGTATGTAAAGTCCTTGTTGGCTTCTATGTCTATCTCATGCTTCTCCAATATTTTTGTTTCCATTTTCAATGTATCCATTTTGTGCAGGCCGTCCATAATTTGCTGCTGAAGGCATTCAATCGAATTTTCAATTTGTTTCCTTAGCTCTAGGACCTCTGACGTTAGTTGGAGACTTATTTGTTGTACGTGGTTTAATTCATCAAAAAAGTTGTCAAAACTCGTTACACTTAATTTCCAGAACATTTGGGCAAACTGTTCTGAAGAATCAAACAAGACATTATTAAAATAAAAAGCTTGCTGATACGGAACATTCGCTTTATTTAAGGCTGCAAGAACTGGTGGTTCCCTGCCATCTGCAAATGTGATCAGGGCAAATATGTTGTCTTTTACATCTTTACCAAATACAGATAGTATAGCGTCAAATACATACTTCTGAGTATGCGTCAATCTTGCCAGGGGTGCTTATGTAACGATGCATCTATACAATCTATACCTTTATCTCCAGGTGCCTTGAAGAAATTTCTGATTTGATCCACAATCTTCTTGTCTCGTTCTATTCCTCGATTGTCACAAAATCCTGGTGTATCGACGATATTCAAATTGTAGTTGAGCCGACTTCCATGCAGGTAGTTAACCTCGTAGCATGTGATCCAATTTGTCTACGAGTTGGCCTACAAAAGATCAAATACATGATATTATGTCGCGTATTATTTATGTATTTACACATCGGCCAGTTTAAACAAAAAAAGGCCCCGAGTCTCATTTCACTTTATCACTGTTAATCAGACCGTAAATTTAGTGGACAATGAATTTAATCATTATTCCTGAGTAAACAAATTTATTCCCAGGCTTGGCATGCATTTCTTTTGAAATTAATTCGTTTAATTCGTTTATTACAGATGCATTCCTCTATCTAAAGATATGAACTATTTTTAAGATAACTACTTGGATATGTAACAACACAAAGACTAAGCTGGAATGTGCTTTAAAGTCAGTAAAGAACAATTGTTTCATAATAAAGGACCTTTTTAATATTTTGTAAAAACAATTTTATATATATATATATATATATATATATATTTATATATATATATATATATATATATATATATATATATATATATGTTATATATACTTGTTATGCTATCGTGCCGGAAGAGTGTTAATTCAGTGTAATTGTGTGGTTAAGGACTTTTGCATTTTATACATTAACTTGATAAATTTTATTTTATTTTTAACAAGTCCATTTGATCATTATTCAAAGAAATTATATATCTTATGGCAATTTCAGACCTCTATAGAATTTTCAAGAAATTTTTTACGATGCAAGGTAGCAAGTGAGTTATTCAGGTAGCACGAGTTACTGTTCTTGACTAATTTTACATCTGATATATTTATATACGAGTGAACAGTACAGTTTTTTAGGGAGAATTCTTTAGTTTGTAATTTATGATTCGCTTGCAGCTAATCGCGGCAATATATATTTCGTGTACATTTTAATTATTCCTGAAGATTCCAAATAAAATCTTCTGTGTGAATTTAAACATTATAAAGCATCCATATTTAAAATATGTTGATACAGATATGCTGAAAGACCCTATTAAATGTACAAGTTACGTGAGCTTTGGGCCTTTTCTATATGAAGTAAATTTAGATCCAGACTGCTGAGACGTATTTGACGCATTTAACGAAATGAACGCAATGAACATTCTGCCGTTAACTCGAATTGCTGCTCTATCTTCTACTATTAATTTACCTAATAAAATACACCTGTCTACCTATGTATGTATGCGTGTATGTATGAATGTATGTATGTATGTATGTATGTATGTATGCATGCATGCATGCATGCATGTATGTATGTATGTATGTATGTATGTATGTATGTATGTATGTATGTATGTATGTATGTATGTATGTATGTATGTATGTAGTCATTCCTAAAACTTCGGACGATTTGTGAACACACATTAGTCTATCAATCGATGCACAGCACTCGATTAATTTCACAGTTTGTTTTCACTCAACATAATACTTTTATGTGAACAAATATATATACATATATATACACATTAAAATTCTCTAACCTGTATTATAATATTATATATTCATATATATATATATATATATATATATATATATATATATATATATATATATATATCACGGCAACCATGTTGCTTCCTTATTTTGAAAAGATTGTTGATCAAATGCTTTTATGTGAACAAATGTATATATATATATATATATATATATATATATATATATATATATATATATATATATATATATATATACATTAAAATTCTCTAACCTGTATTATAATATCATATATATATATATATATATATATATATTATATATATATATATATATACATATATATATATATATCTATATATATATATATATATATTTATATATATATCACGGCAACCATGTACCTTCCTTATTTTGAAAAGATTGTTTATCAAATGCTTTTATGTGAACAAATGTATGTATATATATATATATATATATATATATATATATATATATATATATATATATATATATAAATTAAAATTCTCTAACCTGTATTATAATATTTATATATATATATATATATATATATATATATATGTATATCACGGCAACCATGTACCTTCCTTATTTTGAAAAGAATGTTTATCAAATACTTTTATACGAACATATATATACACATATATATATACACATTAAAATTCTTTAGCCTGTATTATAATATATATATATATATATATATATATAAAATATATATATATATATATATATATATATATATATATATATATATATATATATCGCGGCAACCATGTACCTTCCTTATTTTGAAAAGAATGTTTGTCTGTATGAATGGGAGAATTTTGTCCACAAGGTGTTACGTAGAAAACATTACGCAATGATATTTCCATAAATAACTGTTTGTTACTTTTTGTCTGTATAGTTTACTTTGTTTAGTATCATTTAAAATGGTCAATCTTTAGATATATTACAATTTGAGATATGTGTAAATGTTTGTAACGATCTCTGACTTTGGTACATGTTTGGTTTTTAAAAAGATTAATCGGATTGCTTCTTACAATTGTTGTCATGTGATTTCCATAATTTTACGTATAAACATAAATACGTCAAACTTCATACTAAAAAAAGAGAAAAGTTCCTATCAATTGAGAAAATACCCCCCCCCCCCCCTCCGTATGTACGTGGCCATGAATATGTCCGCACTTTTGAAATTCCATTGACTTCTACAGTAAGTGACTATTGTTTATTTGTTCATCATTAGAAATAAAATGTTTTATTTAATGCCTTTACCCTTATTTCGTAGGGAAGTAAAGTTATTAGTAGAAATAAACATCTGCTTTGTATTAAGTAAGCCTTACTAAGGAGGCTATTAAGTATGTGGACCATACAATTTTAAAAGGTCACATCCAAATGAGTCTCTGTTGCCTGAAGTTATATATACGAGTCCCATTCTTCTAGAGTAGTTCTCCGCCGACGAGGTCCTGAAGGATGAACAGGGAAGAGAGTGGCAGAATAATGCTCAGAAAATGGAAATAAATAAGCGGTTATATTAAAGATGGAGAATTGAAATCCCGGATAATAACAGATGAAAAAACTTTTAACATAAGATTACACATGTTCATGCATTAAGCCGAGCTGGGAATTGTTTAAATGTTTTATATCGAATACCTGGCTTGCCTTTTAAAAAAAAGAGAAAAAACAACAACAAAAAAAAACAACAAAAAAAACAACATAAAAATAGAAATTAATGCAACTTGTATCAATCTCCTCAAAAAGGAACAAAAATAATAAAGCGCAATATTAAAGATATGTTTCAATGCAGGATCTCATCTATTTTGGCTGTGCATGAATAACTCACATGGAAACGATGTACCAAGAATAATTGCTTTATAAAAAAATTGAGAAAGTCAAATTGTAGAGATAATTGAAAACTCACTTGAAGGCTGATTGGGAGATTGAGAGATGAATGCGTGCCAAACAACTCTCAATCAATTGACAAATATGCGGCTCTGAATACACTTCAAACGAAATGAACAAAGGAACATCTATTGTTTCAATCTTAACAAATTCAGATGCACAGCCAACTTAATATTTCCCTACTTTCTATCTTTCTGATATCTATACGTCCGTTTATAGTCTTTCTTTTAAGCGCGGTATGTTACTCAGAATGAAACCACTAAAACTACAGATTCTTACATGGTCGGGCTGTTTTTTGATTGGTTTTTAAGTCTGCACTTTTATGACGTAAGCTGTACGCACAAAGAGGATATTCGAGTGCAACATGTGTATGGTTTTTGTTTTCTATATGCAGACTCCAGAGCAGTCTCACTCAGACGACAGTGCTTCTTTACGTGGTTATCCGTGGCAAATGTCGCCTGCCAGGCATATAGCAAACATAAACTCCACTGGTACACATTTGTCCATGAGCTCAAGACCAGGCTAGAAATACTGACATACAGTAGTTATAGTGACATATTTTTACACAAGTCATAAGAGAACAGATTCATATGGGAATGTACCTTATAAAAAATAGACATTCTAATAGACATGATGGGGAAATATTCAGTTTATTACTGGTCATTTTGCGATGGCTTTCCAAGATAAAATGTTTTCAACTTTTTAGAAAAAAGTACCCAGCTATAAAATGAGGATAAGTGAAATAGACTCTCACCACAATTTAATTCATTTTTAAAATATTTAAATTTCAATTTGATGCTTTGTGTAAATGTTCCGAAACATAAAAGGAAGTAGAATTAAATGCAATTTTAACTCTCGTCTTTAAATCGTTGAGTAATTTCACCACTGTATAATATCTATCAAAGATGATCCTACCTGTGAACTACAGCCCTAAATCTAATCACAAAAAAACCGTGGCTTTTCATGACTATGGGCAGAGTTCTTGACTCATTTTCATTACTCAAATCGCTTTGAAAACTAAAATTGATGTTAAGAAAATATTAGCTTATCCATTTTAACGACACTCTACAAATATGCGATTATCCTGTTACGTGTTCACTTCTACCCTAGATATACGCTAGATATCTAATTGGACCTATTGTTTTACCTACTTGTTGGTATGCCTTTGCCTTCTCGTCTTCAGTTACATCTATCATAGTAAATCTAAAGTCGTCCTCGCAAGCTACATCTACTATATAGTTGATCATGCCATCAATCAAGGTGCTTTTTCCTGCGCCAGACGCCCCAACAACCATAAGGGTCTTTGTTGGACGAAGTTGATCTCTTTCACCTGGAAAACGTTGAATTAAATGCACATTTGTAGACAGATAGCATTGAAATGCAATGTTTTACAGCAGATTTCTCTATGCAAAAATTTACAAAGTTTCTATTTTTATTTATTGTATGGTGAGAATTAACTATTTGAATAATTTGTATTTTATTTTATATAAAAAGCAAGGTATTTTCCTTATTCTTTTAAAACCATTTGAAACAGCCAATAATTCTAAACACTAAGATTGCGAATTAGAACCCGTTGATAACTCTTGTACATTAGAGGGGTAGTTTGTTTTGTTCAAAATTTAAAACTTTCACATTTAAGATTTTTTGAAGAACTATAAAACTAGCAAGGATAAAATATATTGTGTCCACTATATCCGAACAATAGAATGAGTCGTTCATTTAAGTTATCGCGAAAACACGAATCTACTATATACAGTAAAGAAGGTCGAGTAGTTTTAATATTAGAAAGGTAGGTATTTGTAGATACTGACGATAGCTCCAATCCCTTGGTTGATGGATTGTATCCTCAATTTAGTGCATACTTGTTGCGCAATGTATAGGCGGAGAAACAGAACAATATAAAAGTAAACTGTATATATATATATATATATATATATATATATATATATATATATACATATATATATATATATATATATATATATATATATGTATATATATATATATATATATATATAATCATATTGTGCCGCAGAACAGCCAACAGACATAATATGGAAAGGATATTTACAATGTTATTCTATACATACCTGAGTAAATTTGCGATCAAAACATGACTACATACCAAACCTTCCTTTTCTTGTCATAGCTGTCTTGCTCGTCGTTTCCTCGGAAAATGTAAGAGGTATTTTGTATCTCTCTGGGTTTGTCGATGAAACTTTTGTAGCACTTTTCTTCAGCCGTATCGCTAGCGATTCCTGTGTTGTAACAGTATCACTGACTTCACTAAATGGTCCTTCATTACCGTCTGAAAAAATGGCTCTCACTTTGAATTCGTAATTACTTTTGCTCTTCAAATTTTTCAAATCTAGCGATTCAAAAGGCTGTTTTGTGTTAACATTCAGCCACTGTACTTCTCCACATGATCTGTATTTGACTTCATAGAAAGCTACTTTATCAGATTCTTTTGGCTTCTCCCACGACAAATATGCAAAGGTCGCTGTTGTTTGTAAAGATGAAACTTTCCCGGGTTGTTGAGGTGATATTGTAGGAATAGGAGCTGTAATTAGCACATCATCGCTTATATCACTAAACGGACTATCTTCGCCATCTTCAGTTGTCCATTTTACTTTGAATTGGTAAGTGGTATTATTTTCAAACTCTGTGACTGGAATTGCAATCGATGTAGAATCGTCATTGGTGTGTTTTAGTCCTGGCCATCTCGTTTCTTCCTTTTTCTTCCACCGTATTTCAAAAAGGTTTATAGCTTGAAGATCGGATTGCGAGACATCCCAGCAGATTACTAACTCTTTATCGTTTCTTCTAACCTCTTTTGGTTTATCTGGTTTCTTGGTCATAAAGATAATTACATCCTCACTTATTTCACTGAACGTACTTTCCAAGCCATCTTTTGTCATCCACCGCACTTTGAATTGATAGGCGGTGTTCTTTTCCAATTCTGTGATTGGAATTGTGATCAATGTGGAGTTATCATCAGTCCTGGCCATCTTTTTTCGTCTTTTTTCTTCCACTGTATTTCGAAGACGTCTACAGTATGGAGATCGGATGACGAGACATCCCAGCTTATTACGAGATATTTATCGTCACTTGTGACCCCTTTCGGTTTTCCGGGTTTTCGAGACATTTTAATCATAATATCATCACTTATATCACTGAACTGACTTTCTACACCTTCTTTTGTTATCCAACTTACTCTGAATTGGTATTCAGTATTTTTGTCAAATTCTGTGGTTGGAATTCTGATTGATGTAGACTTGTCGTCAGTGCGGTTCAGTCCTGACCATCGTTTTTCTTCCTTTTTCTTCCATTGTATTTCGAAGACGTCTACAGCATGAAGGTCGGAGGACGAAACATCCCAGCTTATTAACAGATCTTTATCGTTACTTGTAACTCCTTTTGGCTTTCCAGGTTTCTGCGACGTCTTGATGATAATATCATCACTTATGTCACTAAACTGACTTTCTGTACTTTCTTTTGTAATCCATCGTACTTTAAATTGGTAGGCTGTGTTCATTTCCAATTCTGTAATCGGAATTGTGATTTTTGTAGAATTGTCATCGGTGCATTGTCGTCCTGACCATCTTTTCTCTTCAGTTTTCTTCCATTGCATTTCGAAGACGTCTACAGCCTGGAGATCCAACGACGAAACATCCCAGCTTATTAACAGATCTTTATCGTTACTTGTAACTCCTTTTGGCTTTCCAGGTTTCTGCGACGTCTTGATGATAATATCATCACTTATGTCACTAAACTGACTTTCTGTACTTTCTTTTGTAATCCATCGTACTTTAAATTGGTAGGCTGTGTTCATTTCCAATTCTGTAATCGGAATTGTGATTTTTGTAGAATTGTCATCGGTGCATTTTCGTCCTGACCATCTTTTCTCTTCAGTTGTCTTCCATTGCATTTCGAAGATGTCTACAGCCTGGAGATCGGACGACGAAACATCCCAGCTTATTAACAGATCTTTATCGTTACTCGTAACTCCTTTTGGCTTTCCAGGTTTCTGCGACGTCTTGATGATAATATCATCACTTATGTCACTAAATTGACTTTCTGCACCTTCTTTTGTAATCCATCGTACTTTAAATATGTAGACTGTGTTCATTTCCAATTCTGTAATCGGAATTGTGATTTTTGTAGAATTGTCATCGGTGCATTGTCGTCCTGACCATCTTTTCTCTTCAGTTGTCTTCCATTGTATTTCGAAGACGTCTACAGCCTGGAGATCGGACGACGAAACATCCCAGCTTATTAACAGATCTTTATCGTTACTCGTAACTCCTTTTGGCTTTCCAGGTTTCTGCGACGTCTTGATGATAATATCATCACTTATGTCACTAAATTGACTTTCTGCACCTTCTTTTGTAATCCATCGTACTTTAAATTGGTAGGCTGTGTTCATTTCCAATTCTGTAATCGGAATTGTGATTTTTGTGGAATTGTCATCGGTGCATTGTCGTCCTGACCATCTTTTCTCTTCAGTTTTCTTCCATTGCATTTCGAAAACGTCTACAGCCTGGAGATCGGACGACGAAACATCCCAGCTTATTAACAGATCTTTATCGTTACTCGTAACTCCTTTTGGCTTTCCAGGTTTCTGCGACGTCTTGATGATAATATCATCACTTATGTCACTAAACTGACTTTCTGCACCTTCTTTTGTAATCCATCGTACTTTAAATTGGTAGGCTGTGTTCATTTCCAATTCTGTAATCGGAATTGTGATTTTTGTGGAATTGTCATCGGTGCATTTTCGTCCTGACCATCTTTTCTCTACAGTTTTCTTCCATTGCATTTCGAAGATGTCTACAGCCTGGAGATCGGACGACGAAACATCCCAGCTAATTAATAGATCTTTATCGTTACTTGTGATCCCTTTCGGTTTTTCAGGTTTTTGCGACTTTTCGATAATAATATCATCACTTATGTCACTAAACTGACTTTCTGTACCTTCTTTTGTAATCCATCGTACTTTGAAGTGATAGGCAGTGTTCTTTTCTAAATCTGTGATTGGAATTTTGATTGTAGTAGAGTTGTCATCTGTATCTTTTCGCCCTGACCATCTCTTTTCTTCTTTTTTCTTCCATTGTATTTCGAAGAAGTCTACAGCTTGAAGATCTGATGACGAAACATCCCAGCTTAATAACATAATTTTATCGTTTCTTGTAACTGATTTCGGCTTTTCCGGTTTTTGAGACATCCTGATGATAATATCATCACTTATATCACTGAATGGACTTTCTACACCTTCTTGTGTTGTCCATCGTACTTTGAATTGATAGGCAATATTCTTTTCTAAATATGTGATAGGAATTTCGATTCTAGGTGCGTTGTCATCGGTATTTTTCCGTCCTGACCATCTTTTTTCTTCTTTTTTCTTCCATTGTATTTCGAAGAAGTCTACATCTTCAGGATCGGTTGAAGAGACATCCCAGCTTATTAATAGATCTTTATCTTTTCCTGTGACCCCTTTTGGTTTTTCAGGTTTCTGCGACGTCTTGGTAACAATATCGTCACTCATATCACTGGACAGACTTTCTGCACCTTCATTGTCTATACTTGGATTTTTGAGTACACACTCCTTTGTCGGTTTTTCAATATTATTGTCCAGCAATTCCATTTTTAAACGAATATATTATTCTGCAGAGGTTTTACTCGGCTCTAATAATATAACATCATTAATGCACTTTACATTATCTGTCATTGACACCGTTGTGGCCAGGGAAACTCTGATGAAGCACAATCCGATGACTTTTTTCACAGGGCTGATACATTAACCCTTTTTTGTCTAAAATGAAAAGCGTTGTCATTTTGAAGGATATGATCAAAAAGGTACTTTCCTACTGGGTGTGAACTATATTTATTTGTAATCGACAGAAACAATATGCTTTATTTTTATCATCCAATAATGTAAATTTTTACTCAAAGTGTCTGCGTAAAATGTAGTCTCAAAGCTCCAAGAATTGATCCAGTTTAAATTTGTGTACGATAATAGTCAAATACAGAAAGTGTTTATTACAGCAATGTAGATTTTACTGTAGTGTTACATTTGTTGTTATCTGTTATTTAAAAAAAAATAACTTCATGCAGTGTGTAATCGATTTTCAAGCTTCATAACTTCAGGAGTCTTGTCAAATATGAAATGAAATTCAATTCTTATAATTACAAATAGTTAACAAAATAATCCCGAATCTCAAGAAATATACCTAAATTTAACCACTATTTGCAAATATTAAGAAATGGCTCAAGACGGGAGTATGAATACATAAGTAGTTCCTTTCTGTTGTTATGAACCAATAACTTTCAGTTTTCTAAGTCACATGATGCTGCTATAAATAATCTAAATGCTTGTTACTAAAGCGTGGTGAAATACAATAATTCTAGTTGCATACATATTTCTTATATATTAAAAGGCATAACCAATAAATTCTTCTAGCACTTAAAAATACGCTTTCGACCTTCCCCAGTCAAGTTGTTGCTTAAATACACAATCTCTACAATGTTGGTATTGGGTTTTCCGTTGTGTCTTTACGTTTGCTTCTTTTTTAATACTACTTTGTATCTTGGCAACTGCATAGATGACGTTTACAAGCTAATTATTTGCTTTGAAATCTGTATCATACACGTATCTTTCGTAGAAAATAAACATAGACAGTTTGTAAGTTTATATGACCATGTTTGAAACCAATGAACGTGCACAGGCAGGTTTTACAGTTTGTAAGTTTACATGACCATGCACAGGTGGGTTCTTCACGTTAAAATATACCTATTCGTTGGAAGGCAAATATAATAAGATTGATAAATCTGATAAATGCACTACCCAAATCACGTGATTTTAAGTCAGATACAATTTGGAACTACTATGTTCTACTAATCACCTATGGTTTATAGAGGTAAATAAAAATAGCTATGGCTCAAACTTTGAATAATAATGTCAATAAAAAGTAATGGTAGATAGAATTGTTTTGAAATATGCACATATGGTCAATTGCTCTGCCTATCATTTACAAGGAGATTACTGCAGTCGACGCACTGTGAGTCATAAATTCAATAAATGTGTTCCCCAATATATTTTCTATTTTCTATATATATATATATATATATATATATATATATATATATATATATATATATATATATGCTTTCTTTAAGAATTATTCCCTTCTCAGTAATACTATTTTTACTTCTAGTATTATGCGCCAAACAGAATCCAGAGGTGCGTTTCTGCTACCATTGACTTACACATGAACTGATAATAATTATGTTCATGTACGTCCCATTGTACGTCTATTCCTTTTCCTCTCACTATTTATCTATACATCAGTCCATTCCTTTACAGGCAGCTGTGTGATAGCCGGAAATTTTAAATACTTTATCTACTCTTGCAGAGAATTCACTAAGTGCTACCTCATTACATAGATTTGAAAAAGTAAAAAAAAAAAAAAAAAAAAAATACTTTGGTCTATTTCAAGAATCATCTTTTGCAGAAAAATATATTACGTTTTAATATTAAAGCGCAAGGAAAAGAAACCAAAGCCTTCTGTGCAGATTAAAACGAATGAAATGTAAAATTCTGAAAAAATATCTTTAAATCGCGTACCTATGCATATAGGTTCTTATATATATATTTAGATACACAGCCATACGTAATACATGCATTGAGATACACAAATAGACAGATGAACATACAAAAACTGGCAGAGCTATTTGAGACAAATAAACACCCACCTAATTACAGATAATGACTTATTCTTAAAGAGAAACATTTGTTCTTACATTTAGAATCCAGCACACACACACACACACACACACACATATATATATATATATATATATATATATATATATATATATATATATATATATATATTGAGCTTGATTCTTCACACTGAGCTTCATGGTTATATATATATATATATATATATATATATATATATATATATATATATATATATATAACACTTATATAGAGGGAACGTTTTATGTTAGTACATGATCATTAACATTATATACACATAATCCAACGTACAATCAAACATCCTACAAACCATCATGAGCAGAGGAAAGCTTGTGTTTATGAAGGCATACGTTTGATAGTAATTAGAAAATTAGTGATTGGCTGAATAGCATCAGTCGGCGATTAGCATAACCAGCAAGAAACAATGGTAACATGAATACGTACCATTTGCAATGTTACTTAATTATTATCTAGGTAGGACTAATATGCATAAAGTACATGTTATATTTCCCTAAAAGTATTACTTCCTCGCATCATTTACTGTCGGAGACATTTTCAAATTGTATAGCATTTGTATGCAACAAGGAATGTTGTTGATCTTTGTGGCTATTGCAACATCTAAATGTACATGAGTAAAGTCAAAGAGGGAATAACTGTTTAACAACGAAGAAGGTATAAATGCTGAACGTTCAAAACACAGCTCAATAGTAAAATCACTTCGAGTATTCATTACATGGTGTATATCGCCAATTATAGTTCAAAATTGTTAGGATTCAATAACCAGAGATCTGAGCAGGCATTTACTGAATCTGATACAACGTGTGACTTTTTTGGTCTGAGGATTTATATATTTTCTTCAATCATATCAGAAACACCAAATATTATTCAAATGACCATTGTTCGTGTTTGCTAGAGTCTTTGCCTGTTAAAAAATGTTATTCATAGAGTCTTTGATTCATGCAATGTTAATAGTCATTACAAGCAAGTATAGATTGAGACCATCAACAGACTATCGGCTTTAAAGATGAGGACGGAAAAGTGATAGACTTTCACATGGTGTGTAACGTATTTCCCATGTAAAGTAAATAATTTTGATGGCGTGCAAAAACGATTCAGGCTTTGTCTCTAGATAAATAACAGAGATATAGTTAAGAGGTCCTAGTGAGTTGTTACCTTTAAACACTTTGGTAGACACATATGAAAAATAAGTCGAACAAGGTCAATGAGTTAACAGCAACTTAAACCGCAGAAATAACCGTGCTACAGATATAATAGATTCTGCACAAACACGTAATGCAGTTGATATAAATTATGTGCAAAAACGAGGTAATGCTTTGGAAGATAACAATTGGGAGGATGTTAAGTCGTGAAGAGAAAATATAGACAATGAATTAACTGCTATTGAACAGAGTCGCGCAGAAAGAGCAAACAAACTCTCCGAACTACTAACAATACAGAGAACAGAAAAAATAAGATTTTATTTGTAGTACTATACCATTGGTTCAGAATCTATTGCACAATCGGTAAATAACAAATATTGAAATGGAATGGCTTTCTTTAACGACTGCATTACGAGAGAGAGAGAGACATAATTATTTACGTTTAGACAATACAACTTTAACGAATCTTTCACTTGATTCTTCACAAGGAGCTTGATGGTTGTCTTGAAACTGTGTAAAAAAGGTAGATGACATTATTAAGAAAGGTTTAACAGCCCAGCAGTACAAAAAATCTCGGTGACTATAGAAGACCTGCCAAACATGGTTTATTTACAGGGTTTTCAATTGATGCAACACTTTACAGAAGTCATAAAGTGTTTATTCGCTGTACAACAAAAGCACACAGAAATTAGTAACGTCAGTTTTAACAAATTGTACATGGACAATTACTGTATTTTGCTTGATTTGATAAATCTACACGATAATAGATTACATTGTAGCGGTCTTCAATTAGATAACGTGCAACAAGTATTCATTTTCAAATCAACAGAAAAAAAAATGTAGATGCTCACAAAATGTGTATTTATTTTGTCTCAGATGGTAAGGTAAGTATTCAAAACTACCAGTTCAAATCAATTATATTTTTAATAAATGTGCCTGAAGGAGCACCAAAGGCTTACTTGAACCTCATTACATGATAATTTGTGGAGTACTAATTGTAGTAAGAGATTGTTTGCACTAATCTGATAAAGACTAAACAGAGATACGTTTTTGTCTACTTCCTTATCATCTGTCCAACTGTTTGGTTCAGTAAGACTCACGATAGAAAGAAATTACTCAAAGTTAAATAAGGATCATTATAGATCCTGATAATACTTTGGATAAGTGGTAAAAGTTGTTTGTTGATACCTATCTAAGTATACATACTTTGTTTTTAATTGATGATTGTGGCACTCATCATGATGTTGGTTTGGTTTTGTGGGGTTTACGCCATTTTTCAGCTTGTAATACGCTATACATGACGGCCAGTATATGTCGTGGAGGATGCACCCGGGAAGACGCCTGGAAGTACCACAGGAAGCAACTGGCAAGCTTTCTTACGAACCCCCGCGGTTTCAGAGACAAAACACGTTCTTGGTAGCGTTTTAAAACAAGGACAAAATAGCTATGGAATCTGTTTTTGAAGAAAACCATATTGTTCTAGATGAAATGAAATGAGAAATTGCAGATACCTTAAAACAGAATAAACCGAACAAACTGTAAATGCGTTTATAGTTTCCGTTTCAATACAATGTACTTACGTGTCCTTTAATGTAATATGTTTACGTTGTCCACACAAAAAAGTGGCCCAGAGAAGAAAGATCGTACTAACGTACATGTATAAGTGTGCTAGTTATGTCTATTTGTAAACTACTAATTCAAATCGTGACAGCGATCTTAAGCTGTATGAAATATCAGCATGTAGAACGATTATATTATTAAATGGGTGTTTTCGCTTTGGCCTTGTTATAGGTTCTCGGTCTATCACAGTGGCCCCTGTATAGTTGTATAGATTTTCAGCGCTGCCTTGGACCAATATAACCAAACTTGGGCCAATATGATTGACCAAGGACCTTCAACAAGGCCAGTGCAATAACATGTATTTCATGATATTTTCATTGATAAACCTTTCTCCATACTGTCTAAACAGCATCAACTCCGTATATTCTGTCGATCCTATCATCCTTATTTTATGTAACTATTGAACTTTGTTCTCTTTATCTTTCTCTTTTTATGATCAGTTAGGACAATAAGTTGACAAAGGTCATCATTGTACAGTACGTGTCTGTGTGTGTGTGTGTTTGTGTTTGTGTGTGTGTGTGTTTGTCTTTTACCGATGTGGACATCAATATCTTTATGCAATATTAAACCCACATGACTGAGTTAGAATAAGTTTCTAAACGGAATAAGTCAAGACATGAGGAACAACATTTAATAGAAAAACATCCATTAAATGAGATCTTACCTTTTCAACTTTGTACAATGTTATAAAATTAAATTCTGTTTTATTGTATCTACCTGGTATTCAAATGTTGTATGACTTGTGTAATGAATTGAAAAACGCCCCCGCTTGGAAAGTCATTTTTTGTACTGGGTTCCGTACAGAGCTCTATCTACTATCCGTTTTAGAAAGAGTCGTATACGCCCTGTAAAAAGCCTGCTTTGCTATATTATAATATGGAATGGACAGTTTTCAATGTACAGTGAAACCCCTCAAAGCCGAACCTTCTGTATACTGGAATCCATTCAAGATGGAAATTTGTTTGGGGTACCGAAGTTTTCCTTCTTTAATATCATTATTCACCGCCCAACCCCCTACCCCAGTAAACCGAACCCCTCTATTAATTACAGTTAGCAAATACTGTAGTAGGCTTATCGGTGAGAAAATGTTCCAAGGACACGAGACTTTAAAACAACATTTGACACGCGCGCCGACACATACTAGGGCTGACAATAGGCTAATCAGAAGTCTTTGCACCATACAAAAAGCCATGTTTTAAAGTAAATTTTTAATAACTGAACGCTTGTATATAAGCCATTTAAGAAAGATTATGTTTATTTGCTTATTATCTAGTTGTGCTTGAAGGCTATTCGCTTGTATAATTGAGCCATGAAAATGCGGCCTTGCTTTTGATGCTTTGGCAACAGAGACAGGAAGAACAGTATTCTAACAGTTAGATTCAGTCAATTGATTTTTAAAGGAGAAAAATTATTACATACATGTATCTAAATAGCAATGACTGTCGTTTGTCTTCACTCACATAGGGACATTATGAATTAAACGGAGCATTTGAATATTATAGATCAGCATTCATAATTATAATGGACTTATTGTAACGTTATACAAGTATCTCGTTCCTTAATTGTTACTTATGACGAGGACTGTATTTTTATGTGAAATAACTCTATTTATTCATGTGACTGGATGTGATTTTCGGAAGGAACGTACGTTGTTCAGCTAAGTTTTCATTAAATGTTTACAAAAAGAAAAACAGCTTTCTTATTTGTGCACTCTTACACACACATATACACAGATGTTATCTCATAATTACATTTTTTCCTTTCTTTCAAGTCACATAAGCGCTTAAATATGACATACTTTTTCACATATGCGAAACCACCAGTAAGCCGAAAACCTTTCAAAACCGAAAATTAAATTTGGTCTCAAGGGTTTTCGGTTTGAGTGGTTTCACTGTATTACCTTTAATTGATGAACAATGCCTTCGACAACGTTTCAAACAGAACTTTTTCCGACAACTAGTGATGACTTGTATGATGATTGTTGTTGGTGTAGTTGCTGTTATTAGTATTATTATTATTATTATTATTATTATTATTATTATTATTATTATTATTATATCACCACCAGCCATGTGACTTTGCATATGACGTGTAAAGACACCATGTCAATAATCTGATGAACGTAGGCATCATTTAAACCACATCATGATAAATCTATTGTTATGGTCTGATCTGACTGAGTGTATACAGAATAAAACTTTTTGGAGTATTTACAGTACTAAGGCTTTCTTGTTTTACCATCTGCTTGTAACAAGAAGTTGCCTATATATTTCCCCATTCCTGGCCGTTCCATTCCTTTCTTACTAGTAGGAAAACCACAGCGAATGTCGAAAAATTGCTATGAATGCATACTGTATTAACTCATCTTAAGACTATTTCTAACTCGGAATGCATCGAAAGACATGGTATAATTGGAGCAACATTTGATTAATGAAGCGACCTTTAAGCGCGAAAGGGTTCCGTCCTACAAACACAATACCTTCAGGTATATTTCCTAAGTTCGTCAGGACTAAGTGAGGCGTTCATATTGCTTTTTGTAGTTTGTTTGCTTCTTTGTTGCTTTTCACTTTTTTCGGGGGGGCAGGTGGAGAAGGGGGCGGGGCGGGGCGGGGCGAGCGTATTATGCTCCTGCTCGAGACTTAGTAGTTTTGAGATTATCTGTCATTTTATTCTGAAGAACTGTTTTCAAATATATAGAACTGGATTATAAGATGCGATAAGAAAGGGTCGTTTGGTTTAGTAATACCATCACAAATCAGGATACACATTGACATAACAGGTACCGGAGTATGAACACATTTGAGGCAAGTTAATGTGTTACCTCACAACATTGCCATAACTGGTAATGGTTTCTTAACAGTCTTAGGCAGATTAGTATGTTACCTGACAACACTGCCATAACAGGTACTAGTGTCTTAACACATTTTAGACAAGTTAATGTGTTACTTGACAACATTGCCATGACAGGTACTAGTGTCTTAACCCAGTCTTATACAGGTTAGTATGTTACCTAACAACATTGCTATAACAGGTACTAATGTCCTAACACGGTCCTAGGCAAGTTTCTATGTTAACTTATACCATTCCTATAACAGGTACTAGTGTCTTAACACATTTTTAGGCAAGTTAGTATGTTACCTGGCAACATTATCATAATATGTACTAGTGTCTTAGCAGTTTCAGACAGGTTACTATGTTACCTGACAACATTTTCATAGCAGGTACAGTCTTAGTCAAGTTACGTGACAACATTGACATAACATTTAAGAGTGTCTTAATACAGTATCAGCCAAGTTACTATTTTACCTGAGAACATTGCCGTAACAGGTAATATTGTCTTAAGACAGTCTTAGGAAAGTCGGTATGTTACCTGACGACATTGCCATGACAGATAAAAGTGTCTTAACACAGTCTTAGGCAAGTTACTGCGTTACCTGACAAAATATATCTGAGTTCAAATGAGTAATATTTCAAAACCTATAAAGTTATTTCGATCATACATAACATTAATTCCAAAAAAGCGAAGCAGACTACAAAAATGAACAAAAATTAAAGATTAAAATATTACATAATCTTGGGCTTTGTAGAAAATAAATATGGTGATTATATTTACAATACAAAACAGCTAATAGTGTCCAGAATTTGTCACTATCTACTTTTAGCTGCATATGTGATATTTTATTCCTTTTTCCTGATAGTGAAGTAAATTTTCTCTTTTCTCCTAACTATGTCATAAATATTCTGAAATATGATAACCTGAATTAGATAACTGCCGTTGACCAAAAAGCAAAACTTATCGCAGTATAATATATGAATGAGCCTATGTGATAAGTTTGTAAACCAGAGTCGTTCAATCATATAAAGTCTTGCTTGCAAGAAAGCAATTCAGTGGAGAAAAAAAAATAAAAACAAAACAACCCCACCCAACAAGCATGTTTAAGTTATGCCAGGATTAATTCCTGTATGTGTTTCAATGAAAAGAATTGTTGCAAACTTTTAAAGATAGGACATGTGGCACAGGGACAATACTGTATCGGTTTGCAAATCTACCTGTTTGTATCTACAGCACGTCATTGACATTGTTGCATAGGTGATCAATGTAAAGATTACGCCTATTGTCATTTATGGAGTGAGCACAGTAATATATGTGTGCCCTGAACAGTCTCGACGTTCCATTCTTACTCTCAGACGATTTATGATCTCGGTCCTATATTTAGTCCACATATGTAAATGGGAAAATAGGTGAATAATAAATTATATGTTAGTGTAAGAAAATAACTTTGCATTACCTTCTGCAGAAACTCGCATATGTTTTCAATAGATCAATAAGGAAAGATAAAGTCATATTGACCTCTATCGATAATTTAAAACACTAGTAAACAGAGCCGCTACACCATTGCAGGCCTAAAGGATTCCATGAATATGTTCTACTTTCAATATTGAAGAAAACACATGTGCGCCTTTGTTTAAGTGCTGCGTAACAAATGATTGAGAAGCTTAAACACGTATGATCCCTGCGCTTGCAGGAATTAGCCAAGCCTATTCACTTGTTGTTTGAGTGAAGTATATACCTGCTCGAGACTTTACAGGCACAGTATGTATGTATGTATGTATGTATGTATGTATGTATGTATGTATGTATGTATGTATGTACGTACGTACGTACGTACGTACGTACGTACGTACGTATGTATGTATGTATGTATGTATGTATGTATGTATGTATGTATGTATGTATGTATGTATGTATGTATGTATGTATGTATGTATGTAAGAATGTGTTCTACTCTCAGTGGACACCTGGCAAGGTATGCACTCTGTAGGTTCACCATTCAGGAGATACGCATGGATCAGCCCAGATAGCACACCTACGTTGGGTCAACGTTTGCAGATAATCGCATGGTCAGCGTTGGGTATTTGACGTTGGGCCAACGTCGGACCATTCTGGAAAGGTACTAATTGGGTCAATATTGTTCAGCGGTTGTAATTCCGACGTTGGAAAAACACTGACTGGGCTAACGTTGTTATGTGGTTGTCAAGCCAACGTTAGGAAATATGCGTTGGCCCTACGTAGAGTAATGATTTTTCAAAGTTTAATATTTTCTACCCATAAAATAAATCACGTGACGCCCCTTGAAACTAGACCTGAAGAACCCGTGCGTGAAGCAGAGTACTTGTTTGAACGGTTCAATACGTAATCACTTTTTTTATTTGTTTGTTTGTTTTGCTTTTTTTTTTTTTTTTTGAAATTGTATTCAACAGTTATTGGAATATGTTTCATATTGCATCATGTAAGTACATTTGTAACACGAATTTAGGATTTTTATATTTACATATATTTGAGAATCATAATTCGCACAGAAATTACACAAATTTGCGTGGATACCAGACGGCACAATTTTTATTCAAGCATCGCATGGCTGGGATGGTGAGGTTATACAGTTTATACAATAGTTTTGTAATTAGATCCGAGTTTATTTTATTACTTAATTGTTGTTTCTTTTGAGGATTAGATCAGCCGTGATATAATCCTTATTTGGAACAGTACACACATCGATTCATGTAAAATACCATGTAACATCACGCATGACTACCAACTAGTACTTTGCTCATTGGCCCTGGATTGGGCCAATGTTGACCCAATTAACACCAACTTGTCTCCAACATCGACTCAAATAGGCTAAATGATGTTGGCCCACAGCCATTTTGCTCACTGGCCCTTTGTTAGGCCAACGTGTTGGTGCACCCTTGCATACTACATATACGACCATGTTATCGTACGGTGAAGTGAAAGACAATCATACATAACATTTAGGCGTAAATTGATATGTACCATACCGCAGTCTGGCCAGTTTTCTTTCTCCTGATGATCGGGTAGAAGCAAATCGTGTGAAAGATTAAAATCTTGAAAATGTAGCCATAAGATTAGGATTCCATAAGGCATATGCAATGTCAGAATTCTTTGTTCTCCGCTAGGGTGGAAACGGTCTATTTATAACTGGCAGAATCAACTCTTATATGATATTTAGGTAGCATGGCGCTTTTCATATGAAGGTATCCAATATAAGCATTTTAGGATACAAAGGGTTACATAACGAAAATAAGTCATTCATCTGTCATACTATATTGTACTTAGATTTCAACATGCTTTACATTAACAGGTGTAATAGACTTAATTCCAAAACCAGATGCCAACTTGAACTCTTGCGATTACAAAGAAATAAGTAATACATAACAAGGACTGCTATTCCATGGCAAGCAAAACGAACAGCTTTTCTTCTACTTTCCATTTTGCATAAAAATCTCTTAGCTTTCCTTTCTTATCCGATGAGCAACAAAATAATAAAATGCTTTCTTTCTATTTTGGGACTTTTTATCCCTTCCCTTGAAAACACTGTTTCATCCTAGTGTTATGTGCCAGGCAGAATCCAACGGTGTATGTTTCATTCTAGTGGTATGTGCCAGGCAGAATCCAACGGTGTATGTTTCATTCTAGTGTTATGTGCCAGGCAGAATCCAACGGTGTATGTTTCATTCTAGTGTTATGTGCCAGGCAGAATCCAACGGTGTATTTTTCATTCTAGTGTTATGTGCCAGGCAGAATCCAACGGTGTATGTTTCATTCTAGTGGTATGTGCCAGGCAGAATCCAACGGTGTATGTTTCATTCTAGTGGTATGTGCCAGGCAGAATCCAACGGTGTATGTTTCTTCTAAAATAAACTTAAACCTGAAACTGATGATTATTATTTTTCTCCACAGGTCCATTTATCTCTGTATGTCTCTCTGTCTCTCTTTATTCATATATCCGTACAAAAACTAAAATCTTATTTAACTGCAGGTAGAAACGACCTTCTTGTATGTATGCATGTATGGCGTTTAATCGAACATCAGCTATCCTGACTATATAGTGCTGAGTAAGTTTAGGTATCCCAAAAAAAGAGATACAAAATAAAGAAAAAAGGCAAAAAGGGTAAGATTATTAAAATAAAAGTCAACTGTTTATTACTAAACGTGCTCTTTTCAAATGTCTAAGACCTTCTCATCTGAAACATTATTACGGGAAGCATTTCGACTCACAAAATGGTCTGTCTATTGGTAACATCTTATGGCATACAGGCGGGAACACTGGACCTATTCCACATCATTAGCTGGGAGGGGAAGGGTTGGGGGCAGGGATTGGTTGGTTGGGGGTGGGGAGGAATAGTGCAAGAATATAATAAAAACAATTCCCAGAATTTTCTAATATTTATTCGCTCATCCAACAAAAAAAGATCAATCCCATATGCCCCCTTGACCGCTATCGGTAACAAAGAACAGTAATAAGGACAGCTGCTAGTCCATCGTGAGGGTAAAGGAATTCCATCAATGTGTTCTACTTTCAATATTGCACAACAAACCCATGTGTGTTCTATATTAGACGCCGCGTGAGTAATAATTGATACGTTTTCTCTTTATCTCCAGAAGATTGGGCAAAATGTGTACCTTTTTCCCCTGCAAGCAACATAAAGCATAATATGATCTTACTGATATATATATATATATATATATATATATATATATATATATATATATATATATATATATATATATATATATATATATATATATATATATATGTATATATATATATATATGAGAGAGAGAGAGAGAGAGAATTACAAATATACACCAACAGAGCGGAGAGTGCTTAATAACATTAACATAATTTTAAAATACGAATGAATAATATTATCGTACAGGTCTGAGAATTTTAATTCGTACTCTACGGAGATTCGAACCCCAATCCGCGGGTTACGGCACCCATCGCCTTGCCTGTAAGCACCAACCCCTATACCATCTCGACCATGCACACATCACCAAACAAATGCTACAAAGTCTGTGGTATAGGCCAGGGGTCTCCAAACTTTATAAGACGAGGGCCATGTTAGATTTTTGAAGGGGATTTGCGGGCCGAAGCGACTGTGAAAAATTTAAATATATGCAAAATCGTTTTTAAAAAGTACAACACTTTGCGGGCCTGACAAATCGAAGCCGCGGGCTGTAGTTTGGAGATCCCTGGTATAGGCATTCGTGCGTAGCAGACATACCCGCATACCCCTCAGTTGATCTATCTGTCTATCACAGCATGCATACATACATACATACATACATACATACATACATACATACATACATACATACATACATACATACATACATACATACATACATACATACATACATACATACATACATAGTTTTACAAATCATTCGCTGCACCTCTGTGATTGCCAAATTCCGGTCGCAAGATTTATTCATTAGAAAAGTTCGAAGCCCCGATCTAAAGCAAAAAATAGATAAATAATATTTGTAACAAGCACTATACATTGTCTTAATTCATATCATTCATCAGGATAAATATTGAATAATTTTAGGGGATTGTTTTACTAGAATCAAAGTAGGCGGCAAGTCTGGAGAGTTTTCTGTATCAAATAAATGAATATTTTACTTTAGATTTAGCCCACATGTCACCTTGACCTCTATCAATCATAGAGTAAAAAAAGAGGTCCGCTATTCAATTGCGAGCGAAAAAGAACTGTTTGATTGTGTTCAACGTTCAATATTCCAGAAGAGATTCATGTGAGTCCTGTATATGATGCTGCATCACTATCTATAGCAAGGCTTTCTCCATAATCTCAGACTCATTTGGGAAAACACAGAAAATGTTCACACAATTTGTAATTTTATTATAACGAGCCAGGCAGATTCAAAATGCATACCCTCTTCCCTGCAAGTGGCCTCAATCATTGTGTGAAATTGCTGATTATTATTCTCAATATATGGCTATTATTGTATGCATACATACGTAATGCCAACCCAGCTTTGCCTATTATTCGCATACCTCTGTGTTTGCCGAATTCTCGACACAAGATGTATGGACTACACAGTTCCAAACAACTTATTTTTTGCGTGTGAAGATATTTATTTTCCGATATTAAACATTATTGCAGACCATTGCTTTTTTAATAAATAACGTGTGCTTCTTTTAAGTATAAATGTGTGTATATATATATATATATATATATATATATATATATATATATATATATATATATATATATATATATATAAAACTAGACTCCTCTATAGAGGAGCTCTCCTGAAATATAACACCAAGAAAACCAACAAGCGTGTTCCCTTCATGGTAACTTTCCACCCCGGTGCCCGAACCAACAACACGTCGGTAAAAAGCTTAGTAGAGCTTATGTTGAACTGTTGTTTTAAATCATGCCTACTTTAAATAAATCTTATCTTTTCTTATCTTATCTTAACAGATGATTCGGAAGCATTGGCACCATATTGAATCGTCCGAACGTCTGAAGGGTATATTTAAAGACGTTCCTATGGTTGCGTACCGTAGACCTAAAAATCTCAAGGACCATCTAGTACGCACCAAGATAACTTCAAACACGGCCACATATTCAGGCACATACCGCTGCAAAGACAAACGTTGCATAGTTTGCAAGCATATGCCCGAGACAGAATCTTTAAGAATTTTGACAACAGGAGTTAGCTACACAATCAATCAGAAGTTAGGATGCCGAGCCAAGAATGCAATCTATCTTCTGACATGCAAGATCTGTGTCACTGAATGTGTTGGCGAAACCGTTGATTTCAGAAAGCAAATGAATAATCATAAAAGCCACATTAACAACAAAATCAACGTGAAATTCGCCAACCACTACAACTCGACCGGACATTCAGTTGAGTCCCTTGAGATGCTACCCATTGAATCAAACTTGGAGTGGACCGACACAGAACGCACGCGTAAGGAACAATACTGGATATTACAATTGAAAACTCATGGGGACTTCGGGATAAATGAAAAAATCTAACCTTCCCGTTGCAGTCTTATTAAAATTACAGACAGTCGTCAGTTTTTCATCCGTACGCAATTTTTTCCGATAATATTTACCCAAATAATAACCTGTATTTTTCATTATTTTATTGCCATTATTATTATTATTATTATTACTATTATTATTGTCCATTATCCCCCTACATAATTCTCTTGACATCATAACTCTACTGGGATATAATTTATTTCGTAAATCCTATAGATGACGTTGATTTATCGTCATGCTGTGTTTCTGTCCTTTGTTCACAACATGGAATTAGGTCAAGACATGTTGGTTCTCTATGTGATAGACACAATAACCCGCTCGTTTGTTATTATTGTGGCACAACTTTGTATTATATCTCTCGCTGTAAATTCCTTCTTGTGATTTACACATGTAGGTGTCCAGAATTTATCTTAGATTTTGTGTTTAGTGTCTGTTTTGTATATGTTTATTCCCCTGAGGAAGAGCTTGTTTAGCTCGAAACGTTGGGAAACCGTTTTGAATTTGCGTCGCTATGTTGTGCCAAGATATATATATATATATATATATATATATATATATATATATATATATATATATATATATATATATATATATATATATATATCTTAATCAATCGGAAAAGAATATCGCACTTCCTCTAAAATCTGATAAGTAAATCACGTCGCTAACTTTTGTTTTTCCATTAAAAATCTCGATTAGTTTTATGTACACGCTTCTTGTCGAACTTAAGGACCGGAACGGATTTAGGCAGGAGAAGGAGGAGGAGTTAGGGTAACTGAGGCTGCCCAGTTTATAATATCGGACATAATAGTTATGATATGTTTTTCTGAGTAAACCATGACAGTGAATTTATGCCTCCGGCCCATAATACATCGTAGTTCACAAGCTATATAGTTGTATCGCAATAAACAATATAGTGAATATTAATTATGTAATATATTGCATGTGTCGACACACAGTGGTACTCATAATGTCAAATGTCTGAATAGTCACATTGCTTACAACATCACCATTTTTATTCATTATACTCATGAAAAGATAACGTGTAATACGGCAAGTTGACGTAAAACATGGTACAGAATATTGGTCATATCAAAGTCAACAAAGCCTTTACGTATCAATTGACCAGACCTCCGAAAAATGTTGAACTGTTGTCGAATATTCGTTCTGTCTGGATCAGTTATAGTCGATCCCGACAACCATTACCACTCCCCACCCCACCCACCCCTTTTCATCGTACCTCGGAAAGTTAACTCCAATATAGTTCCGCATTTGGTCTTTTATTCAAGTTTCAAAGTAATTACACTGCTATGGAATTACCAATATGCTTAAAATCCGACACTATCCTCTTATTTTCTTAAAATTCAGTAATGCAGATGTCAGCTTCATATCAATAAGATGCATGGACCAGCTGATATTACTTTGGAACAGAATCATTTAGAGACCGACCATTTAATTTTCGGAGAGGTGATGGGGGTGGTTGGAGAGCTGGGATTTGTTTGGGGAAACAAAATCTCCACCCCCCCCCCCACCCACCCACACACACACATAATAAAGGTTGTTACTTTCTGTTTTTGCTGTGCATTAGCACAAAGCCATAGTTATCAGCATATACTGCAATTTGTGCAGGGATCATTTCACTTTTTGTTTCCTATGCCTTGTTGAAAATGACCTAACTGTTTGTTGGAATTCCTCTTTACCCAGGAAACCTAATTGTCTACTCCCAAACTCAGCTGAGGAGGGAACTAGTTCCCATGTACCTGGCCTTGGTAGACGTTACATAATACTGTCTACCGAAGCCACCATGCCATTTCACACCTATTGCAATGTACATCTTAAGATGAGATCAATACCGGTGTATGGGTTTCACTTAAAACAATTATTTATGAATTATGAATACGAGTTTCTTATGGCTTGGCCTATATATACCTATATAACATGTCTTTGATGTTAAATGCGGTATATATTACTCTGTAAGATCTGTAAGAATTATCAGTCATACAGAACTGTATACATTTTTATAGCTATTTCATTTAGATAATATGAACCAGATTTGAATGCATAACTCACTCACTGAATATAACGTATAACGCATCACTCAAGCTAACTTTTGTATAACACGAAAGAACGCATTTATAGTTTATTGCATTAGTAAAGGTTTGAGATTTTTCCTGCCGAAGTAAATTATATAAAAGAACAGTAAACATATATTCAATAATGGACCTGAATGGTTATCAGGCTGTTACTGTAACTTAAAACATAAGAACAAACATGGAATTGAATGGTTGTCTGGCTAGTACAGTAATTTAAAACATGAAAAGAAACATGGATTGAATGGTTGTCAGGCTATTACAGTAACTTCAAACATGAGAAGAAACCCAGAAATAAATGGTTGTCTGGCTTTTACAGTAATTGCAAATGTGAGACGAAAGATGGAACTGAATGTATTAATGGAAGGACGAATTCGGAAACTTTTCAACTGAACGTCGGAAAAAAGTGTCGCTGTGTATAACGCAAAATGAAAAAGTCACTTCAACCTCGCCAATTCATTCATGTACGAAAGAACAGATCATTTGTCTAAATCAGCAACATATACTTTTTATATTCAGATCTATTGGTTAAGTAGTATGCTCTCAAAGGCAACATCACTGAAAACGTTGCCTTAGAAGGGGATTATTTGACCTGACTCATTTTCTTTTTTATTAAACCAAAGACCTATATTACAGGACTAGAGGAAACGTGCTTGTTTCAGTCTTAAAAGGTTTATTTTTTTTATTTTTTTTATTTGATTTATATATTGCCAAGACAACGTCCAACTTCTTGGGGATGGGGGGGGACATATTCATTTTAAACTTATCCCGTATGTTAAACAAGAAGCTATTATATTTATTTATTGAATCATTGCAATATTGCACTTAGTTGTACCTTTTAAATCGATTTTGAGGCTAAAACCCAACATAGGTGTGGACTCTTTCATGTACATATTCAAATAATCTCGCGCTGTGTGTGTGTGTATGTGTGTGTGTGTATTATTCGTGTATTTTATTCCAGAATCATATTTGAGAACCATTGTGTACTAATGTTAAATGCAATTAAAAATACCAAGTTTAAGGAATTGAAAAGGTTTAATGGCTGTGAATAGAATTAGTTTATCGATAGCAAAGTGACAAGAATAAGCAATCTAAATGTATAGATGTGATACCAAACAAGCTGTTGCTTATTAATCTCTCTCTTTCTCTCTCTCTCTCTCTCTCGCACGGATCAGTTTACAAATATTACATCGCTATTTTCGAAACAGTGTTGTTTTTTTTTTTTTTTTTTTTTTTTTTTTTTTTTTTAAAGGAATAAATGGTAGGGCGAAATAAGTGACCAGATTTAAAAGTGTATAAAGCTGCAGTCTTGTGTTTATAACCGACGTCCTGCAAGTAAGTTGACATACAATATTACCGTTTGAAATAAGTGATGAATAGATAATAGCACAAATGACGTAACGCTAAGAATGTTATCTCTACTTGTTTTGACTGTCGGGGCTAAGATTGTCACTATTTACAATATTAATTAAACTGCTAGTATACGTTTAATAAACAAAATTAGAAATTAGAAGTGTTCAATAATGTACTTTAAATGATATTTTATGGCAAACTTTGCGTCCCAAAATGTGCGTGTTACAAGAGCTTGATACAAATTTCCAATTATAAATGTATACATATTTCTAATATACTTAAATGCATAATCGTTACATTCTTCTGGCATGCAAACATACTTGTTCGTCCTTCCCCAATCAAGTTGCTGTATAAATGCATACTCTCTACAACGTAGGCGTTTGGTTTTCTTTTCTTTTGCTTGTTTGTAAGCACCACAAATGTAATACTTTACCATCTCCATTTAATGTTGTAAAATTTCAAATAGCATGATAGTAAGGACTGCACCAAAGTAGGTAAATATAGGGAATGCTGGCATGTACGCGAAAAAAAGATCGTAAATTGTTCTAATTGTCTACTATGGTCCAGATCTCCTTATTCTTACCCACCATCTTTCTATCTGTCTATCATAATGCACCCAGCACACCACCATACACACACGCACGCAAATGTTGCATGGGCGAGGATCGAAACAGAGTTTTCAGGCTTAGCTAATAGACATTTTTCTGCAACGGGAAAACCTGTTCTGTACTCCAAAAGTATACATTCACAATTTCAGAAACACATATACAATATGGTATTTTATTAAATACTTAAGTTACTACAAATTAATCAAAATCAGAGAACTTTCATCATTACTCATATTTTTAACAATACAACATAATGATGGGCATTTATTTTTGTGTGTGTGGGCAAAATGGTTTTTGAGGTAGCAGTCTGGTCAATGTACACTTTGACCTCAAACTAACCGCAGAAGAATTTTCTGCATTCAAATGTGACTAGTCAGCTAATAGTGCATAGTCCTTTTCAAGATTGTATCGCTGAACAACATGCAAAAAATCTAGAAAAATTAAAATGGAGGAAGACCTTTAATTTTTCAGGTAAAGTTTATGCTATATAATGATTATGCTGTGTATCATTTTGCCTACCATACATTCTAACGTCCTTGACTTTGTATGCGTTAACTTGAAGTTGAAAACCAAACTTTAACCGTTGATTTTATCATTTGCATCCTTTATCGTACAATAAATTTTCACTTTTTTACTTATTACGAATTAGGTTTTTTGCTTCATTTGTTCAAGAGCACAATATTTGTGGTTTAGTTATTATTATTATAGCTCTTGTTCAATACCGGCTACAGCAGGAGAGGAGTAGGGTGGATTCTTGTTAAAATATCACAAAATCGTTCCAAATTGCAAAAATGTGTATGGATTTTACAGAAAATGACTCAAAGCCAATGATATATGTATTTGTTTGATTGAAGATTCTTTAGCATTTGAGTACACATTAATACACCTTCTTCCTTTAAATAGTCATGCACGGATATATGCGTACGTGTACAAAACCAGAAGCTTTGATATCCAAGAACTCGTGCAATAATCAAATACTTTCGTTCTAGAATTGGTGCAATTTGTTATATTTTTTTAAAGTGAAAATTTTAAACATTTATGAGATTTCATGTTTTGTCCCTATTTTCTTGATTGTATTTTATTAAGTATTTTGATGGTCAATTACATTGGTTTGAAAATAGAAAACTGTATCATATGTAACGAACTCCTTGACAACGGGCAACCAACCATCCATCTGCGTGAAAAAGTAATCAGTGAAAAAACACTGAACTTATGAAACGAGTTAAATAATTTCCATCTTTTGCGAGCCTTGACGAGCAAAATATGAAAATTATTCAAATATTTTCATAAATTGAATATTAAATCATGACTCATATGAGTTTATGTTTATTACATAGTTGGTATTTTAAGAGATAGCATAAAGAGATAGATAGAATAACAAATAATTTTCAACAATATTTACTGTACCCCCAAACGCCGTAGATATGCTAATTACCGCGGGAAGAAAATACAATCCTATGCATGAGAAGACATTAAGTACTCATTTAACAGGTCAAACAACATTTCTAAATAGCAATCATTCAAATTAATACGTAACGCAAGGCACTTTCTTTAATATTCATTAAACAATTAACAAAAAAAGTACTATAAATGTCCACAAATTCCACGCGAAATTCCTGGTGACGTAACTAGCATAGTTTGTCAGGTCGATGACATGACTTCTTGGGCCATGTACATATACATTGCAATGTGACTGCTGTGCACATTCTCACCATAAATGCGTGTATTCCTTCATGAACATTTGACAATAGCTGCAATGTTGGATTTACTGGTAGATACTACATCATCTTTCCAATTTTAGGATATTTGCGGAAAGGAGTGGCCACTTGAAGTGGAAGTTTTGCAAAACCTGTTACTGAGAATGGAATAGAGTCTGCCTGTGCTGGATTGTATTCAGGCGACTGTAGTTATTGACAGACTGAATGTTTTTATGGCTAGATATTTGCATGATGTGATTCGGAAGCATGCAGTTGTCATTTAATTTTTTTTATTAAATGCTTCCTGACCCTGTGGTTTGATAGCATTTTATATGTGGAGAGATGCATGTCGGCCTTGAGACCATTTGCACAGCAGGCAGTTACGTAGTAGACCCCAAAATTTGGATCAGTCAGAAGCCTTTCTCAGAACTGCGCAGTTTTTAGAAGAGAACGGTTATGAGCAGTTCACCGTTTCAGATATTGTTTCTAATGACACAATATACTTGCCTCAAATGTTAATTAGAATGTTAAAACAACTTAAAACTACAAAACAAGTGACTGCTTAAACTCTATATGAAAATGAACTGGGTGAGTTACATACTACATAGATTTACATATGTTCCAACAATTATGTTTTGTTAGATTTTTTATATATCATTCACAATGCCTATATCAAACTGAAAAATTAAAAATGATTTATTTTACAATTAGTTTAGGTTTGACTATATTTTAGGTAAACTGACTGGACTATATGAAAATAACCCACCGATTGGAATCAATTCTTGAAGGGCCAGTAATCCTCAAACAATATTGAAATGTCCGCTAGTTTTGTGCGCGTGTGTTTGTGTGTGTGTGTGTGTGTGTGCGAGAGAGAGAGAATTACCTGTCATTCGAAGATGGCACGCTTTTTGTTTTTCCAATTGTGGCCTTCTTGAGAATATTTCCTTGAGATAACTTGGCTGGTTAGTTGTCGGGAGTTTTGTCTACACTACAACTTTGTCTATTGGCAACTACAGTGAGGACGTTTACACGCTAAGTTTATATGACCATACCTGGAAACAATCCACATGCACAGGTGGGTTGTACAGTTTGTACGTTTATATGACCATATTTGGAAACAATCAACATGCACAGGCGCGTTTTACAGTTTGTGAGTTCATATGACCGTACTGGAACAGTCAACATGCACAGGCGGATTTTTGGCTTTAAAATGTATCTATTCGTTTAAAGGTAAATATAATAAGATTGCGATACCTGACTATTCCACTACACAAATCAGGTGATTTAAAATCAGATAAAATATTTGAAACTATTATGTTCTGATAATCACCTTTGGTTTATATATATATATATATATATATATATATATATATATATATATATATATATATATATATATATACACACTATTAGGTCAAAATGCACACACATGTCAATTCAAACTTAATTGTAGATATAAGTGCTTCAAAATATGCATATATGGTAATTTGCTCTGCTTTTCATAATGCAAGGATAGTTACTGTACTCGACGCACTGTGAGTCATAAATTCAATAAATGTGTTTCTTACGATGAGTTCTACTTTCACTTTCGTGCGATGTCCAATATGTGTCCCAATTCCAGTGTTTCATAACGGTTGACTGCGAATTGCTGGCCTTACATGTCAAACACAATTTGTACCTTTGGTAAGGTGAGAAAAATAAAACAAAATGGATTTGCTTGCTTTCTAAAGGACCTAAAACTAGTTTAAACTATATATTTTTTGTACAGATCTCTACCAGTTTATCTGTCCATCCACCGATGCATCCATCCATACATAAATACATACATACATACATACATATCTGATATAGATTTATTGAAAATAATAACCATTGCATGACTGCATGTATTTGGTTATATACATTATATCTATCTATCTATCGACGTACCTACCTATCTATCTATCAATCTACCTACCTACCTATTTATCTATCTATCTATCTATCTATCTATCTATCTATCTATCTATCTATCTATCTACCTACCTATCTATCTATCTGACTATCTATCTATCTATCTATCGAACAATCAGTCTAACTATCTATCTATCTATCTGCCTAACTACCTACCTATCTATCTATCTATCTATCTATCTATCAAACAAATTTGGTTGTACTATTATGCGCCAAGTAAAACCCAGAGGTGATTTTCTGCTACCGTTGACTTAAGCATGAACTGGTTATAGTTATTTTCATGCACGTGCCCCTGTATGTCTAGTCATCGTTTTCCCACTTTCTCTCTGTATTTCCGTCGATTCATTCATCCATACGGACATATAAACAGAAAAATCAAAGATACCCAAATACACAGAAAGACTGAGACAGAAAAACAGCTACGTCAAAGAGATATATTCCAATCGATAGCCTTTGAAATGCATCTTTAGTAGTTTAGCTTTTCGCATGCGGCATCTATCTGGATACTAGGATATATTTCAAAGAAACTGACACTCATCATTTTTTTACAAAGAAAAAAATATAAAAAAAATAAAAAAAAAGTTTTCACTTACGGCATACGTTCAGGAGCATTGTTAATTTCCAAAATACTGGGGTCACGCCGGATTTGAAACAATGAATAAGACTGTCATAGCGCTTGTTCGTGGCTATTCGCAGGACTACGAGAAAAGAGGTTACGAAATGAGAGAACTGACGAATATGAAATCTGACTATACATCGAAATATACTAGACAAAGTTTTGTGATTTGCAACGCAAATTTTCTGAAAATTTTGCAACATGCACTTTGAATACAACTTATAAACGAAACAAGAACATGGGAGACATTTTAGTGATCCAAACTACACAGTATCGACAAATCTGGTTGTTTTAAGTGTGAACGTAATGATTGTACGCTGTGTGATTTTCTAATTAATTCATAGTAAACACCTTGAAAAGTGGTAATTTCTTTTCAAAGTAAACGACTTATTGCATGTGATACACAAAATGTGATCTATGTAGTATATTGTTTGAACTATAAAAAGCAGTATCTATGGGAAACCGGAAGAACTTGACGCTTAGGATGTAGGAGAACTTTTTGTACAAACTGTAGTAAAGATCATTTGAGAGTAATTGACGTTGAGCACAACATCTGCTAGTCAAAAGTTGATACAAGAAAAAGAGAAGAATTCTAGATTAACACTGTAGGAGCTGTGGTACTGTAGTTGTATGCTTTTGCTTTTCAAACCCTTTCTTTTTTGTACTAAGAATTGCGTGGGACCATTAAGATAGATCCAATGGCATCTATCCATCTATTTATAGTGGTACCGTGTGGTAGACTGCGGGTAAAAATGACGTCCTGGCAGCAATGGAAATTAAGCATACGGCCGCTATCTTGGACGTATTACACTCTGGCGACAAAATAACACTCTGGCAACCATGTGAATTTCACATTACGAATCTATTATGATAAATGACATTTGGTTGACAAGGGAAATTTAAAATTAGTCCATCGCTTTAACATTAATTAGTATGACACTCTGGCGACATGGGAAAACGTCATGTTCAAAAGGTCCATAGGTCAAATAAACATCATGGTAATGTTATCGGACCGTATACGGACAAGGGGCCGTTAGTTGTGAGAGACATATAAAACATAAAAAGACAAATATTAACAATTATTCAGTAGTATATTTCTATTTCTAAGAGAACTGGGCGACTTAGAAAAGGGCTGTTGGGGTTATCGATATCCAAGATAACTGCGCCTCCCTGGGATGGGCTCGACAGCAGAAACACGTCTGGTCGTAGTCAGTCCATCTGCCAACGGAGACAGAGAGTCTAAAATTAGGCTTATATGCGTCCACTTCCCTATTATACACTTATGGAATTATGGGCTACATTGGTGGCTACCGCTGTTGCTGCAGCTCCAGTTCCAGCTCCATATTCCTGTCTTCTTGTACTTCTCTCTGCCTCAGCCGTTGCTACACTCTTTTCCACCTTTCGTTAAAGCCATTCTGCTCCCTTCCCAGCTTCTCTCGCTACCTTTCCCTTTTTTCCTCCGCCCAAGCCATCTTGATCTTCATGGTTTCCTCCTCCATCACCTAATTGATGAGTCCCTTCACCGTTCTGAAGACTACCATTTCCCTCTTGAGGTGGCACTTGTTCAGATAGCACTCCATTTCCTTCACCAGGCCCAGAAGGTACTCGACTCTATTCAACAAGTACATGGCTTCACTCACCTTTGCAACTTTACAGTGTTAGCTGATCAATTTATTTTTGTTGACGATGAATGGCATGATTGACTGACTGACTGATTTTAAATTATCCACGTTTGCGGCCATACTGCCATGTACGTGTAATTAATACACAATACTCCCTCGCTGCATGGTTTCCCATTTTTCGGGGGTTCGTTGAATGCGCGATATGGGAGGGTGTGCAATTTATTTACCCTTACGGTTGTATCTGGAGTGTTAAAGGCTGCACGGACTCGGCAAGGGAGGCGCGAAACGGAACGGAAGTACTGTAACTCTACGAACGTACATGATTAAATTCTGCCCAGTTAGCTAAATCGGGCTGTCCCTGAAACCAAGTGTGTGTCCGCCCCATATTGTAATTAAAGTCAAGAAGAACCAGTTGAGAAAATATTCCTACTTGTACTAATTTTGAATTTTGCGTATTTAGTGTACTTTTACATGTTCAGAAAATAATCAAAATAATTACTGGGTAAAAGTAACCCTTTACTACTTTGGTGATCGTAATATTTTGAACAGTGTTCGAATGGGTCGATTTTGTTTTCTTCATTTAAATTCAGTTTTAGTCAAAACGGGTTTTCAAGCCAAAGTGAAAACCTACAGGGAATGAGATCGATTCCTTCTAGCCCTTAGACCGGCTGTTCTTTTGGCGACGACTCAGCGTAGAAGGCTGCTTGAATGTGGGCTGGGGGGCTGAAACGTCGTCTCCAGCGGTTCTTGCGGGGCCCTGGTTCAATCAGGTCTGCGACAATAGTATTAACTGTGGCGTCGTTGCAACCGACTTCTTCCGTGTCGGTCATATTGTGGGTATCAGTCATACAGTTGCAGATTATGGTTGACAGATATATTCGGCCAATCGGTGTATCGCCTTCCTCGATGCCGGATGTTCTTTACTGCACCTGCCTAGCGTGTTTTGGCTGCCTTACTGTGTTCTTTGGGTTGGTAGACAACCCGGTAGTCCTCAATGTGTTGACGTGCCGCTTCTTTGGTGTCATATAGGTCGCCCAGACCTATTGAGCACGCCGCCTCTTTAATATACTTGAAGGCGTCCAAGTATAGCTGGCTGGATTGTTCAGTTACCGCCTTCTCTGCTTCCGTCGTTGGGGTAGTTGTTGGGATCTCTGCCTGTTTTTGTTGTTGTTGTTGATACTTCTGTTGCTTGTGGGTCATTGTCGTGGCCTTGGGTGAGGTATGGGTAGGTTGGATCCTCTCCCCGGCCCCCGGCTGCATGGTTTCCCCACTTTTATTTTCTTCTTTTTCCTGCCTTGACCCTTGTTGAGCTGATTTCTTTGCTGTTGTACCAGATGTAGGTGCTAGTGGTGGTGGCGGCCGTAATAGTGGTTGTGCTTTTCCGTCACTTTTGGGTTGTGTACTCGGGGTGCTCGGCAACTGGTTCGGCTTCGATGGTTGCTACCTCTGTCCCTGCGGTCTCCCTTTTCTTCAATCCTGTGGATTCTGTCGTAGTAGTTGTAGTAGTTGTTTCTTTTTTTTCCCCAGATCAGGAGAAGAGTGGTTCTCTTCTCCCGTGCACGTATTAATTAATCCTGTGTGTAGTAATTACACAGAGGCCTAAACCTCTGAGAGCACTCAGGGCGTGATCAGGGATTAATTGTTCCATTGCTAGCGTTATTCGTTTATGTCTTCTTCTATGTTTGCTGCTGACTGACCACCATAGCATGACTGGTGAATGCACCCCTCTATATGCTTTATGCGCGGATGTAAAGGAAAACATTTTTCAGAGTTGAGACGCGGACATGAAAGAAAACATCCTCTTATGAAAAATTCAAAGATCGACAGAGAAATTAAAGAGCATGCCAAAATATTTCTTTGTAAAAAAATTCAACCAACATAATTTTATTTCAAAATCAACATTTTTTTCAAAGCCCTGCTAACTCATTTATGAACAAATGAAGAAGCAGGATTAGGGATAGTCCCTCTCTCTTCATGTACAACTGGCAAATACGCAAAACCTGTTGCACTACATTTTTGAGCAAAAGAAAACAGATATCTATAATGATCATTAAACCACATTTCTATATTTTCATCGTTTCTAGATGAAAACAAGTCCAAAGCAAGTCAGTATATGTTCTAATGGGAATCTAAGACTGCGTTGATAAATAACATACACACAATTCTGTCCACACACCATCGAATCTGATCCTTATAATCTCACAGTATTGAATTGCATGGATACAGCATTTCTTTTCATAGAGTCTATGATATCGTCTTTGAGAGGAGGTAATCCATAGGAATCAAAATATTCTATGCTGTAGTCGTTGAGAAAATAAACGGCTACTCAATGGGTTCCTGGGACATGACTGTGACGTAATTTTGAATGTCTTTAGATTTTCGATGAGAAAGTTCATCTTCAGCACATACTACTGGATTCCAAGAAGCAGTGTACGAGCTGTGGGTCAGAAGGTAATGAAGTTCCCAACAATAAAATTTTGTTCTCACAAGTAATTGTGGGTAATGAGTTCACACTTTACTTTTTCTTTAAAAAGATATGTCAAGTAAGTCGATGAACTGGAAGTCTCAGTACTCTAATGCAAGAAATCTTCGATGCGTTTTGTCTCCAAGGATGTCATTGGAGGTATGGAATAGTCACTGAAGCCTTATACCACACTTTCAAGTTCCTTTCTTCTGGGATGAGTGGCGATGCTTCTTCCAAATACTCTTCCAACGTTTCTTCTTGACTCGTCATCAGACATTTGTCGTGTTGCACTTCACTAGGCTGATCGATATGACAACCATAACAATGTTCTCTGGTCAGGAATGTTATTCCTTCAGCCAAGTGGCAATCAAAACAGGCGGCTAAGTGTTGTTCTTGTTCGGCCTATAATGGGATCATGACTGTGTTTTTCTCTTCTCCACTTGGTGTCTATGACTGGTGTTGTTACTGTTCTGGATGGACAACATCCTCTTCGCCTATATATATATACATATGGCTTCGTGTTCCATGTTTTGTTTTAATAGTCTAGGATCACTTCACTTAGATTATTAATTTCCAGAGTATTGTCAAACTCTGCATACAAGATCACTCTCACTGTGTTCTCGAGGGCAAGTGTAAATTGAAGTTCCACACGTAGTAGAAATGTCCATCGTCACTGCCTTGGTCTGGAGTGAAATCAAATCCACACAAAGCATATCCTCCTGCATAATCGTTGTACGAAATTCCATGGGTACTGTGTGTTCCTAATTGTCCCGTGTCTTCAAACAGAGTTAATTAATATCTCAAGTTGCCTCAAGGTCAAGGTCACATACATGGTTTAAAGGTCAACAGAGAGATTTTAGTGTTCGCTGTATAACGTTTGAATGGGTTGTGGGATTTTAATGAAATTTCGCACAAATTTGCAAATGTGACCTGTGTGCCCAAGGTTAAGATCAGAGACGGAGCTCACAGATCAACTTAGGATATTCGTGTCCGCTCTGTACTTCTGTTACCGTTGTCACAACAATTGATTGCATGAAACATTTGCTTGACTGAACAAACATTTCTTTCATTTGATACCCATGGAAGAGGGCTTTCGTGTCCAACAGACACGTTTCTAGCTTATGTTAGAAAGTCATTTGCTAATTTTGGACAAATAAATAAGTGATTGTATTATAAAAGAAAATGCTGATTTATGTGAATGGCTTGCCTTGAATGGAAACCCTATTTTTTTTTTTTATCACAGAATGCAGATCTCATAAAAAAATTATTTGCTGAAAAATAATACTTGAAGTAACTGTAAAATTACTTTCATAATACAACCAATGTTTAATTTGTGTTTTCATTTGTATCATTTTCTGTTTTATTACCCCATTTTAAAAGAAGAAGAATCAAAATCAGATAAAATTGTTTTGATTTATGTTTCTATTAAATATTATAAAGGTATGTATGGCTTAAAAATCGTTTATCCAACGAGTCCTATTTTGGGACTGTTTTTCAAGTTTGTTCCGATATTGTTTAACATGAGTAATACACCAATTAACCTATATTAGGATATATTTAGACTGATTACACCTTTGGACCAATGAACTTTCCTTTCAAATATGTTGGGAATAATAACCCTTCGGACCAATGAAAATATATTCGAAATATTGGATCTTCGAACCAATGAACCCATTTTCAAATACCTGCGGACCAAGGAAGCTTTGGTCTTGTGAACCCTTTTTCAAATATTTTCGGAGTAAGGAACCACTTGTTGTCAAATACCTTCAAAGTTATGAACTCTCGGATTGATGAACCTTTGGATTATTGACTCCTATATTTTTGAACTCGCGAACCTTCAGAACAATGGAACTTTTGGCTAAAATGTTTGGAAAATAGAGTTCTTGCACAAAAATATTTTGGACAAGAGACCCTTCAGAACATCGAGCAGTTACCCGGATATTGTACCTTGTTACAAATAGTCTATATGAACTATCCAGTAAACGATCATCTCTCTCTCTCTCTCTCTCTCTCGCTCTCTCTCTCTCTCTCTCTCTCTCTCTCTCACACAGACACACACACACAAACACACACACACACACACAAACATACACACATACAATAACGGAATGGAAGAAATATGTGATGTAATTCTTTGTAACTTTGTTTAATCCTTTGGTTTTGTTGATAATTCTGCAAGTAATTCTGATAAATTTCTACAAGGAAGAACATTGTACTGTATGTTTATTCTGACCCTTAAACAGTTCTCTTGAGAGATATAATCATAACAAATATTTATAAGTATTAGTTACACTATATGCGCGAGTGGAATACCAGATATATTGTAGGGTGGGGCAACGAAAAGTGTATTGGTATATAAATCGAGGGTGCTTTTTCTCTGCCAATAAACTTTGAGTCGCCCACACTACAACATCACTCCAGAGACTATTGTCTAATTGATTTATTGTACGACAGCGGTTTTCTTTCCAATTTTATATAATTAGCTTTCGTTTCTCCACTTGTCACACGTATCTTCCTGTTGCGCCTCTTGCACCTTATTTTTTTCCGGCGGGAAATAGTTGTATCATCAAAAAATGATTACATGAAAGTATCTATTCAATTTAAATTACCCATATAATTATACTTGCTGGTCACCCAACTCATCGCCATTTTTTGTACATACAAAATTGCCACCGCAGACGTTTTTTCAGAAGAGGAGGACCTCATTTTGTCTCACGTTTTGGACCTTTTTGAAGGAAAGGTCGAGAATGACGAAGACATTATATTGTCTCAAGTCATGGAACTTGTTGAAGGGACTGATTTAAGACATAATTCTATCGAAGATACTTTGGAAATGTACGAAGTTGCCAAGGGTGATTTTGAGCTAGACAATTTGTGTTATAGCTCTCAAATGGTCGGTATTAAATAACTACTCTCTCTCTTACTCTCCCTCTCTCTCTCTCTCTCTCTCTCTCTCTCTCTCTCTCTCTCTCTCTCTCTCTCTCTCTCTCTCTCTCTCTCTCTCTCTCAAGCACACACAAAAACACACCGTAATGTTAGTGGGGGTTTTTTGCCTTCGAATTGATTAATTTTTATTTATTTTTTTTAGGCGCCAGCGAGAGGAACACTCTATTACACTGTCCACACATCACCACTGACGTCATTAATTAATGTTCCACTTGGTAACGCCCATCTGTGGCCTAGCCGTGGATTACCCAGAATTTAGAACATGGGAAACAATAAACATGAAGGCCGCAGTCATACAATAAATAGAAAAAGATATGCTACTATATATACACTTAAATGCATGCTACTACTCATGCGTAGAGCTCATTACTTTCTTGTTGGGAAACCAACTAACAAAAGAAACATTCACCTAATTCCAATCCACTTCGAAGAAAAGGATGTGAAACTAGATTTGCACTTCAACAAATCTACTAGTCGCGCGCACAGTCCATGACTTTCTTGTTGGGAAACTAAGTAAATTTCTTTAAGAACAGAAACCGGCCTTCACCTAATTCCAATTTTCTTCGATTAGCAAGTCACTATACAAACAAAGAGCGTTTGAGACTTTTTTGTGGTTTGTTTGTTTGTTTGTTTTGGTAGTAGTAATAGACTCAGAAGAGATAGTAGAATTGATGGTGGCGATTGTAGTAGTAGTGGTAGCAGCAGCAGAAGAAGAAGAAGAATTAGTATCAGTAGTAGTAGTAGCGGCAATAAGGAAGTAAGCAGGGATTAAAATTATTGTAAAGTATATAACGAAGTGCTAGCATTCTTGATGCATATAAGCTACCAAACAATGATAGTCTTTTTTAAGCTCGAATGGTATAAAATGAATAGTACACTAAAAATGAACTAAACTGTGTACACATTTTCAAATGCACATAAGTTTCAAACATTAAAATACAATAAAACAACACCAGTTTACCCAAATTGTACGTATACAGACACACATGCATGTGTTTGAAAGAATTTTAATATGTATAGAAAAAAATACATGACCTATATACATACGCCTAATTAGAGCCAAAAAACTTGTTCTAAATAACCGAAAGTACATAATCTTTTGAAGAGTTATAGGTTGCCTTCTACAACAATATTTGAACGCACTGGCAACCATTTCAATGGCGGAATCAGGAGTCATGTAAAGGGATTTTGAACGATTTCTCAGTTTTAGTCTTGCAAAGACAGTATTGATGCTGGAAATAATAGTCACAAACAGCATTGATGCTGGTGGTAATAGTCACAAGACAGCATTGCTGGTGGTAATAGACAAGACAGCGTTGATGCTGGTGGTAATAGTCACAAGACAGCATTGATGTTGATGGTATTAGTCACTAGACAGCGTTAATGCTGGTGGTAATAGTCCCAAGACAGCATTGATGCTGTGGGATAATATTTACATGAAACGTCTAAAATATTCATCTTTTGACCCTTACATTCCATAACAATGAATTTCGTGGGGTTTGGTTTTAGAACTGATTACAATTTGACAAGCGCGTCGTTAAATTGACAGTTTTAACAATCGTTTTCATTTTCAGTAATCATTTAGAGACCCGTGACCAATTTCCTTGATAGCACGAGAGAGCACATGATTCAACATACTCTTAATGATAAAGTGGAGACATTGGACTGGTATTTATTGGTTTATGGCTGTGTTTTCATTATAATTTTGTTACGACGCAGATCCGACGGTGAGGGTGTTGAGTATGAAGCCTCATTTGTCTTTAACATGCCATTCTCAAAAAAGCTAACCGTACACATAAACTATACCACCATGCAGTATCGTTAGAAATATATTCAAGGTACGATGATTAAGCACCTGTTAGCTTTTAGCTCGAGAATGAGGAACAGCATTTTATTCGCAAGCCCAAAACCCACCAGCTTGGCTCAGATCTATCTATCTACCTACCTATCTACCGATATATATATATATATATATATATATATATATATATATATATATATATATATATATATATATATTAGGTCTTCAATTAGAATGGCATGTCAGCTCAATATTGGCTATATAGTGCCGATTAAATACAAAGAAACTGCAGTCTAATACGGAATATCTTTTCCATATTTTCCATTCAGTTCTGATGCAACCAATAATTCTGACCGACCAAATAAGTTCCTTCAGAACCGATTCCTTTCTAATCCACGCTGAAGCGTTCATTTTTATATAGGAAAAAATAAGACTGCAAAACAAAATGCGAACAACTTTTTGGTCCACACCTCGTCCCACCCACCCAAAACATGATATAAGTATGTTTGTGTATGTAATATGCGAGCACTCATACCCTTGTGCCCGAAAATATATAAATATGTTTGTGTGTATAGTGTTTGCATTTTCCTACCCTTTTCAGGTCTGATATTATATCTGTGTATATGTAATCACTCATACTCTTTTCTCTTATTATACTCTATGCATGATAGTATCTTAGTATGTATGTATGTATCGTGTATAAGCACTCCTACTCTCTAGTGTGATACTATATAAGTATGTTTGTGTGTATAGTGTGTGAGCACTCCTTCCTTTTTCATGGATGTTTGTGTGTATGTGTTAGCACTCACACCATTGACAGAGATGTTTGTGTGTATGTATTAGCACTCCTAACTTGTTCAGGTATGTTTGCGTGTATGTGTGAGCACTCCTACCGTTTCCATGTGTGTTTGAGTGTTTGTGTTAGCACTCCTACTCTTTTTTGTTGCTTAGTAAGTATGGTGTTGGTCAGTCAAAACGGCGTATTGCTTGGTAGGTGTGGGTGTTGGTCAGTAGATGAGTGGGTGTTGGTCAGTCCAAACGGCGTGTTGGTTAGTGTCCACTTGTCTCTATACGGTCTGATAACAATACCACGATGCTTATTTGACCTGTGGACATTTTATCATTATGTTTTCTCTTGTCGCAAGAGTGTCATACTAATGTTAAACCTATGGACTAATGTTAAATTCTCCTTGTCGTCCAGGTGTCAATTTTCAAAGTAGAGGCGTGATGTTAAATTCCCATTGTCGCCAGAGTGTCATACGTCCAAGATGACTGTTGTTATGTTAATTCGCATTGTTGTCAGTGTCATTTTGTCGCCAGAGTGCCACATTATACCACGTCTGTGTGTGCATTTGGATCTGGTGTAAACAGAGGACATTCATAAGATTACACGCCAACGTTTTGAAGACACAACTTAAACCAAGGACGTCTTCGGTTGGAAAAAGGGTCAAATCTTGCTTCAAAGAACAAATTTAGCTCAGAACAATGTAAAGCATTATTTGTAGAAAGGTCCCCGTTAACACCCTTGGTGCTTGTTTCGTGAATTTGAAGTGTATCTTTCCCCCAAAGCAGGCAATACACACGCCTGACACCATGTCCTTGATTGCCTGGTGGAAAATAGGTAGAGATCTGTACTATCAGATTACAGGCTTCCAAAAAGTATTATCTCCCTGCATATCCAAACATCAAATACCAATAACTTAGCTGAACTAGAAGAAGAAAAGCTGGTGCATATAACCAATCTGTCTGCAATTACTTTGGTATCAATCAGGTATTGTTACACTTTCTTTCCTTCCAAACTGAAATAGGTTTTTAGTGATAAAAAAACGCACAGAATATTCTACGGAACAACCCTATATACCACTACTCTATTCGACATTCCTACCCATATCGTCTTTTTATAGTAAGTTTTACACAGAATGCGACCTGGAGATCCGAAAACTGTTTACAAATTTCTTCGCCTTTCCTGTATAACAGCAACAGGCGATACAAAACACATTTACAAGGTACTTTGAATTGCCAAATGTATAATTTAATTGAAATGGAACATGAGATGTGAGAGTAATATAATATTAAATTGTATCTTTCTCATTATTAGCGTCAAGACGATACAAAAAGATAAACTGTTTGTAAGTATGTATTAGAAAATACCCCCATCCACTAACTCTATATGTGCATGTACTATTGTAGATGAGTTTGACCCTTGTACTTCACTTCTGAAATTACAGAACGTCAAGACCATTACACCAGCCGTCCGTGCTATAGCCATAGCTAGGGACTTCAGTTCGGTTAAATTAGATATGTTGTGTTTGTTTTTTGTTTGGGTTTTTGTTGTTGTTGTTGTTGTTTTTCTGTTGGGGGGGGGGGGTGTTTTTAATTTTTTTATGTTTTAGTACACTAGTATTCCTTGTGTTGAGACTGATATAAAAACACTCTACAAAATACAATAGAAACAATGTTGTATGCATCAATGATTTATTCAGATAAAGCGGCTTGAAAAAGACCAAGTCATCACGAAATACATAGTATGGTAAACACTAACATTCGCTCCTATTTTCAACCTTTAGAGACGATTCATGCATGACATTACTCTTTTTTATCAACAAAATAATTATTGACCAGCAGGCCAGTTTACTGCCATAAATGCTCAAATTCAGCTAACTGGTATGATCTTCAGAACGGTGCACTTCCGAAACTTGTTATGTCACACTAAAGTCTAATTGCAAGACAATCGGTCAATTAGTCAACCAAACAATTAATCACAATAACAAATACTAAAATAACACAATCGGCCAATCAGTCAATCACACAATCACAATAACAAATACTAAAATAACAATGTAATTACCATAAAGAACTGAGAACAGTTGTAGATAAAACCCTTGTAGAGGTTGCAGTAATACTAGTATGTATTATGAAGTAGCCGTATCTAATAAGGTATTTAAATTAGTTTTTAAGCCATATAGTTGGTGTAGATTATGTTCCTCACCAAATCAAATAGTTTTATTATACAGCTGGAGAAAAAACTACAGTATTCTGTATCGTTTTCTGACATGGCGGAGGATTACTTTCAAGTCATTAACTTTTTTGTATGCTTTTATATATATTTTATTTAACTTTTTAAATGTTCAAAATTACCAATAAATGTGTACGGTAGGTTTCAGATATTCATGCACAGTATTGGTATTAGTTTGGGCTGCAGAACTTGTGTCAATTACATCACAATGGATTAAGCATATTTCGGGCCTTCGTTAACAAAAATAGTGCAAATCGGCCAACTGTATAAACTACACTGACAGCGAGACCATTCATAGCATGCATTACTACGACATTCATAACTTCGAGAGTTGATGCGCGGCTTATTCGGAAGAATTTGAAATCGAAGGCGCTGCGGCATGTCTTTAGCACTTTTCGAATCGAAGAAAAAGACCTGCTCGGACTTAGAGACCTTGACATTATGCCCATATACTAAGTACGAGGCAATAGTCAAATTTTAAATAACCAAATGACCGACGCACGCGGCCATTATTCTTGCGGTTGTTCCGACAGGCAAAACGTTTTTCATTCGCATTAAGTTTATTGTTCAGGATGATGGAGATCAGGAGGAGGAGGAGGAGGATGGGGATAGGACGGTAGTAGACAAGACTGAGCCGGCGAAGACAGAAGACCGCATGGGCAAACTTGGGTTGATACGAAATCTGGACTGCTTACTTGTGAGAATGCTTACCCGGTTGCTGCAGTAGTGTACTGCCTCGACCCCATTCGAGAGCCCGACCCGATAGCCTGGCCACTTCAGAGACGTCAACTTAAACTGCGTTGTGCAGCGTGCGGTAGAACACTTTCAGAACGCCTTTAGAGGTCAAAACCTTACAGAGGCCCGCCGTACAAAAACATTACGGAATGGAAAATGCGAGTCCACGAAATAGGTGCAATCATCGACGACTTGACCGATTTAGAAAATATTCTCAAGCGGGCAATTATCTTGAAGGATGTAGAGGGCCGTGACATTTATGACATCGGCAAGTATCGTATGGAACATAGATCAATAGAACTTATAGTTGACAACGGCCACGCCTGGTCGAAAACTCTTCCCTTTCCATCACTCTGTGAGCGAAGTAGCGTTGAGTGCTACGAGGGCAACGCCTGGGACGCCATAAAACGGATTACGGAAGGTGAGCCAAAGATGCAGTTTGGGTTCTTGGCGGAGGAAACGACAACAAACTGGACCCTAGGCTTGTGGAGCAGTTTGGTGCTTCAGAACCCGAGAGAAGCACCTGCAGATTATCAAGGTCTGCAGCAACTACACATATAAGTATGACGAGTTGGCGACCAAAGTCTTTAGCGAGGCCTCCGACGCCGCTAGTGTTACTCAACAGCGAAACGGTTGGAAGCCCACTCGCGCGGTCATGCAGGAGGACATCCATCGGGCATGCGTCGAGTTTAGACATGGCGAGTTTTTGGAATAGCCTTGATGACTTCAAGATGTCTAAGACTGTGAGTCTTGACATGGCCACCTGCTACCCGGGCAGCTTCTTGGGCATGGGAGAGTTATCAACGGACCACTCACTCGTGACCTCGCGTGAATTGCACAGCTGCGCTCTTAGGCCTCTGTTCTCAACTGCCACCCAGTTATCCCCGCATGGTTTGGACGTCACTTTAGCAAGCCTAATGAAAACGAGACTGTCCGCAACGACAGAGGCGGGGCTTCCATTGCTATGCTGTGGTTTGTGGTCGAGGCGGGCGTGCTGACGCATCTAGGTATGACAGAGGCAATTATCTCCTACAAGCAACAGACCAACGTATGACTGCCGGAGGACAGATAAATTACAGTTGGAAGTGCAAACGGATGCAAGCGCATTACGCGCCGGCTGGTTACCGACCAGGGCAAGCTAGACTTTCTCGTTCGCACCTGCCGCGAAATCAATTCGCTGGTTGGTTATGACAAGGCGCCTTTCGCGGACGGCATTACTTGCTTCGACGGCTAGCAGCCACAGTATACACACCTTCGATCTTCCATGCTTTGCTACGTAGGTATTAATCTTATTGGCATACTGCAAAGGTTGTGTTCCTCTCCGAGCATGGCAGTGTGGGTGGCGACGGATTCTATTTACATCAAGCCGGAGCATCTGACGTTTGAGCCTATGCAAAAGAAGAGCTAATTTTCCTACGAATCCGCAACCCTTGTATGCAACGTTCATGACAGGACGAAGAACAAAACAACAGTCTGCTCCTGGGAGCAGTGGCGTATTAAGGATGAGAAACTCATGGCCCGCACTGACAGTGCAGCCTGCATGCCCAAACCCGAGTACTGGACATCGTTTCCTAGAGTAGAGTAAGTGCTATCGCCTTACCCCGACCTATCGACACTCAACAAGGATACAACGTCATATCCACGCACAAACTCAGCACAGCTTCTTTCGTTGCAATGGCAAAAAGGAATGGATGCCAGAACGTATGGGTTAAACATACATTCGGCGGGTTATTTTTGGGACGAGAGAAGTGGTCTACTGTGGCAACCAAGGCCAACAGCCATTAGCCGGAGAGTCGCCACTACTGGCTGCACGAGTATGTTGACCACATTGAAGAGGTTGAGGAAGACTATCGTGCCCAGTGCCAGGAGATGCGCAAGGCCCTTCCAACCTGTCGCAGCTGAAGTTCCTTATTGGTGCAGTGGAAGTCAGCTGACATGCTCGTGATTTTTCGTACCTCTTATTCGGACGACATAAAAAGCACTTTCCAGACACTCCCGTTCCACTACTATATAACCTACACGATAGCAGGCGCCAAAATATCATTGTTTCAGTTCCAGGCACAAACGAGCAGCAAGAGTTTGTGGTAAACTATACTGTCAAGGTGAATATAGCAGCTGCGAGTGTGCTGTTTTTTCTGCAAAGAGCTTAGACAGGCATTTTGGCTATGCAATTACTGTGGACAGCTCCCAGGAGGCTTACCAAGAAAACACCTGAGGGAGGTATTGATTGTCGGTGACTGTCTCCAATTGTCTAACCTCGCGTATTTGGCTGTGTCCCGCGTGGAGTACCGGTCTTAACTCGAGCTTGACGCTGCGCCACCAGGTGGAGCTTGGAGGGAGGGGGGATTAAGCATGCACCATACGAACAGGAAATCTGCAGGGTTATCCAGAAGAAGCTTGACTTATATAAACAGCAAGATAAGGCCCATGTTTACTTTGTAATCCGCGCAGGCCTGCTCAATGTCGACGACGTACTCAACCTTAAGTAACATCAAAATAACCTCTGTGCCGCATGCAGCATCAAAATGCTCTGAGCAAAGACACACGCATCAGTTTAGTGTAGACCGCATGGACCACGCCTAGGAATACTCGAGGGGCATTTTGAGATTGACCTGTCTGGAGTGCAACCAAAAAAGAAAGGCTGCGCCAGAGGACCAGCAAGATAGTAGTTTTGACCTCAGCGAAGTGTATGTTGACTGAGAACCCGGTCCCGTGGTAGCTGTAAGTAAGGTTGCACAACCTGCAGATCTTCACGCATAAATATGTTTAGGCCCTGTATCGTCGGTGCTAAGCAGATAATATAATGCTGGCGAGCAACCACAGCCTCTAGCCTTGAGGCCTTTACCGATCACACAGGGTCGTTGGCGCGGCGTTGCCTACCTTCCAGTTTTACCGGTGCATATAGGTACTGCACCATACCGACCTACGGATTAGCAAATGTTGCAGATGTATCCCACACTGCCGTTTCTTGAATGTCACCAATAGGTATCCTGCCTTTAACCCGCATTACCTCGCCGTTTAGGGCCACCACAACGACCTGCAGCCGCCCAACCCACTCAGTGCTACGCGCGCTTGTGCTCATGTCGATGGCGGAAAGTAGCATCTCCTGGGTGTACTGGTGTCCAAAGAGCCGGTAAGCCAGAGTACTGATGAACCACTCAATAGTTAACAAATTTGAACCCGAGAACTTTGAAAAAAGATTTGCACCGTAGCCGTTATTGTCCGTCTAGCTAATAAATATTGCTCATATCAGCGTGTATCTCCAAAGATCCGTTGTATTGCAAAGGTTATATATATATATATATATATATATATATATATATATATATATATATATATATATATATATATATATATATATATATTCTGTCTGGAACATGAATCTTGAAGCAGCGGTTTGCTGTCTCCAATAGAGGTGGGAAATCCAAACTGGAATCCTGACCCGAAGTTAAATGCTATACAGATGTTCATACTGATATTCAACTACTCACTGTCTAGAAGTCTGTAAAATGTTTACCTGAAAAAGGCATTATCCAGGAGATTTATTCTAGCCACATATCTGATATATGTCTTGACACTTAAGTCAGTGAGCACACCCATCAATTCTTACACATGCTGGTCTCATAATTTGGACGTTATTTTAAATTTATGCAAAAACCACCACCCCCTCTTAGCCCCACCCCTGGGGACTGTATAAAAATTCTAAAATTGTTGTACACATCTGCAGACAACCCCAATCAGATCCAGTGGTTTAAAGTCTCTCTCTTTAAACGTATAGATAAATTTGTGTGACATTACCAACGCACGCATGCACGTACTGACGTTCAGAGGAATACGTGTTCTGAGTGGTGCCTTCTTTGAAAGCTCTGAAAGCGTAATTTGAATTGTTGTTCATGACGTTTTTCCTATTATAGCTCAAAGAAGTTCTTGTTTTGCTATAGATCTATTCCAAATACACAAATACACACACACACACACACATATATATATATATATATATATATATATATATATATATATATATATATATATATATATCACATACATTAAAACTAGCATACCTTTGAAAGTGTTGGTATAAAGCATAAACCAATTTGATATACCAATACTGGTGGAATATCAAATTGTGATTCATCCATGGTGTATCAGTGTGCATATAATTATGGTTTCAACAAAAGACTATTGCTTCTGTACTCTCTAGATCAGTGATTAATTTCTACTGATTAATCCTTAATAAAATAAGACAATAACGAGAAAATATGAATATATCCGTTTTAAAATGAACTAAACATGTTACCCAAAATGTTATCGAAATCCTCTCTCTCTCTCTCTCTCTCTCTCTCTCTCTCTCTCTCTCTCTCTCTCTCTCTCTCATGCCATAAGGGACTAAAATACATTGAAATCTGGCAATGAGTTAGAAAACGAATTTGAGCTGGGTTAAAACCTTGAACTTGAACTTACACCAAGTATCCTAGAGGAACACTAGTCCTTATAAATGTATGTGTACACTTTCCATGGGATTTTTGTACAATGTTACACGATACAAATTATACAAAGTTGCAATAGCACCTCGAGACTAGAAGGCTGTACTGTAAGTTCCTTGTCTAAACGGCATATGTACTGTAATCTACTTGTATTTGATGCTTTATTTTGTGTGTGTTTTAACCTATAATAAGGTTCTAAAACAGATCATTTTTAAATATTACAGTGTCTGAAGGCCTTTATGATTTTTGATTTATGAGTTTGTTGTGCCAAGATCCCATTGATATCCAAGCAAGCATACTAGACGAATTTATAAATCATTTCATTTCGAACTGCTATACTCAAAGCCTGCTTCCTTTTTCAAACAAGATTGCAATATATTAAGGTTTCGTATGGGATTTCAGATGTGATTTAAATTAAGAGAGTCTCAGTGGAGGCATGCCTTTTATATAAGGTTAGAAAGAAATGGTTCATTTACATACCAACAGAGAAGTGGAGAATTCCCCCTCTTTCTTCATTTAAAAACTTCTTGGTACATTTATACAGGTGTATCAGTCCGAAAATCCAAGTAGAGCATTCAGGTCATTAACTAACATTTTATGCAGAAAAAAATTCATACATTCATACATTTTGTGTCACCTGGGTTTTGATGTTTTGCAGACCTGTAAACGTCCTGGTCTGAATAATAATGATGTCAAACTTCTCAAGTAACTTAGATCTTTTTTTTTCTTTTCTAGTCTCAAACACTGATAACACATAAGTTCTATGTCCCTCTGGCTCTATAAGAGCAATCGACTGTGTATATCACGCTTTGGTTCGAAAACATAAGTTGGAAAATAAGCAATGGCAACTATTTATATCGTACTTTTGTACCAAAACAAAATGAAATATAAACAACATCGGTGCACGTATATACTTTCTCTGATGGTCAGTCTCCCAGGCAACCACCCTCTCTCTCTCTCTCTCTCTCTCTCTCTCTCTCTCTCTCTCTCTCTCTCTCTCTCTCTCTCTCTCTCTCTCTCTCTCTCTCTCGATTGGTTGCTCATCCAGTATGTCAGTTTTACTCCAACAGATCCAGAACTTTTTTTCTCTCTCTCTCTCTCTCTCTCTTTTGCCTTTACCTCGACCATTTCAAATTCTAATCTGTGAGATGAAGTACTGATTTCTTATTCACATATGATCTACTTGCGTTCTAAGCATAGCAGAATGAACTATAATGTATCCTTGGCGTTTGATTGAAATTTTGCAATGATATACAAATTAATTTGTCCATTACTCAACAAGGGTTTGAAAACATGATATATCATTGCTATACAGCTTATGATTGTTGTGTAAAATATCTTGAGCTTGTTTGTGCTTGATTGAAAACATCAAGAGACATAAGAAAAAGAGATAAAATACAAAATGTTGGATTTATTGCAGAAAGGCTCACTGAACTCCTTTTAGATGAGAAATATTTAACTCTCAAAACGTTTTACATGATAAAATAAATGGTTATCTTTAAAACATAGAGTAAAATAGCATCAATCACTTTTCATGTATAAAGTTAAAACATCCAAACACTAAATTATCTAAACACTTTCATTCCAGTTACTTATATCACAAAAACCCAACACTCGTTCTTCTTCCAAAAGTCAAGTGACTGTTGCAAAACACAAAACTGAAATTTGCATACTAATGAACCATAATCCAGAATGATTTATTTAATGATATTAATCTATTGCTGCTTTTAAACTCAATATAAAACATTCTTGATAACGCAAATGTAATTGTATTCAATTACCACATTAATTGTTTAATAGTTTATATCAATTATGACCTTCTTTCTTTGATAATTCCTATCAATTATGACCTTCATTATGTGAGAGTTCCTATGTTTTATCACCTTCATTCTTTGATATTTCCTATAAATTATCACCTTTATTCTGTGATAGTTCCTATGAATGATCACCTTCATTATGTGATCGTTCCGATCTTATGTCATTTTATTAATTGTTAGTACAGTACATCTTATTACATATCAATGATGATATAATATTCCTTTTTAATACTCTGTTGTAAATAGATGAGGTCTATTATTATTATTATTATTATTATTGCTTGTCTTACAAAAATATTCCTTTTATGTGATTTCTCTGAATTAACACAAACCATTAATCTACAGACATACTGATTTGCATACATATTATGTTTGGACCGCATTGCCTATAAATTGTAATGTATACGGTAACACGTTTTCAGGAGGTATAAAAAACTAACTTTTGCGTACATTATTCACATTATAGCATGGGTCTATATAATTAAATGCAGCTCTTTCGAATACAAGGACGTGGCGTTGTCCTGTCACTACATAGATATTTAATTGAAACTGTGTAGTTTCTTCCGACGATTTACTCCAAGCTAGAAATGTAATATCAACGTATGAACTATTCCCGGCAAAGATAGGGATCTGTAAATAGGCTGATATTTTGCTGTAAATAGTCTTTTGTTCACTGAAGTTCGCTTCAATCGTTACATGTATCTCCAATTACTGACATTACGCAAAACCTGTCAATGTATTTCATGTCTGGAAATAAATAGTTATATTATGTATTCATGGCGGGATTACGACATTAGTGGGTATCCTTTGAGATATTACACCTGGTTAGAAAAGGAAGTATTTATGTGTAGCTGGCTAGGAGAAACATATAGATGATTTTAGTTTGTATCAAACACCAAGAAAATATAATAAAAAAAAACAAAAAAAAACTTCAATACACACGCCTTGCAGCCGATTTTGCCTATAAATGCACACAGTATATTTTTCACAACTAATTTATTGTGATGTGTTTACGACAACATCTGTATGTATGAGATACCCATATAATTGATTTGCACTTTAAACATTTTATCAAGCACCTTAATACGCTTTCATAACAATAATACAAATAATAATAATGCTGTAGAAAAATTGGCATTGTTTCCATAAAGCTATTGACTACAATAGCCACAGGGACTTTAAATACTTTTCGTGATACATTAATCTGTTATTCATACTTTACATAATTTATCTACCAGCATTTCTTGCAAGCAGTAAGAATGCTTAATGATCTTTTGTTGAACTCAGCTCAAAGAAGGTCACGGAGCAGACTTTACTGCAAAGTTAAAAATAGGATAATTTTTAAGAAGTAGCTGGCTCTCTTCCATGAGCGGCCTTGCTCGTTGTTTCTGTGTAAGGTGACATATGTACGGTGGCATTGCTCAATGGGATACACATACATAGATACGGATAGGTTTGGTTTGGTTTAGTTTCAGGTTTTACGGTACTGCAACCCCTGATGTTTATATTGCTCTGAGGCAGGTAGAGTAAAGTCACCTGCCCAGTGGCACATCACAGTAGATGATCCATACTGATTATTGAATGGGCTGAAAATTAGAGTTATGTAACTAGTAGGATAGATAGATAGAAAGAAAGATAGGAACCAAACAGAACGCTAATACTGAATTGCACACTAGACTGGACGTCAGTTTTCGATATAAACACAAATTTGTTGTCTTGCATTTTTGATCATTGCCATCACTTGCTGCTTTTATAAAAAGATCGAAACTTCTCAATGTCAACGGTTGTCTACTGGAAGTCGTTTCACTTATTACGTGTATCTCCAATTAATGGAAATATGCAAAACCTGATGAGGTATTCTGTGTCAAAATCTATGTATCTACATGAACTATATATATATATATATATATATATATATATATATATATATATATATATATATATATATATATATATTATCGGCACATGGTTTTAATGCGTAAACAAAGATGAAAAGAAAAGAAGAATATTTTAATACTATAATGATAGTTTCAGAATATTAGGCCCGTATTTTCCTGGAAATAGGAAAACAATTAAAACACCACGATTCTTCATTATTGACCTATTCACATACTAAGAATGAAAGATAAAGACTCAATAATATATTTGTAGTTTACTGAGAAGACACCTATTAATGTACAGCCAGGATAAAAAAAAGTGCACTCAATCAGATGGTTCGTCCCCAGCTACCGATGTAGAGGAAGTCCCACCCACCCCCAGTGTCCCGCCCCAACGTCCAATTCCGGCGTAAGGTAATGGTGAAATTGAAATCATCTTTGTTATATACTCGACAGGGTTTTCTGAAAGGTGAATCTGCTTTGACATGTATATGTTTATGTAAATAAAAATAATATACGGTCTTAATAGCTTAGGGTTATCGGTATCTTTTTTCTATTAATACATGAAAAGTTGTATGAATTTAAATGCACCTTAACCTCTCTGCACATCCCTATCCAAAATATTCAGAATTTCCCTCACCCCTTTACTTAGTCCTATGTCATGGCACAATGTTATTTCCACGCAGTGGAGACAACATAGATCATTTTGCTTTGCTAAACACGCGAAGATGCTTTTGACGAAACATGAAATTCAAGATTTAGTGTAAGTGCCTATTATTGAGGTATTTTATTTAGCAAAGGTGACATCATGTTTTGTCTTTGATAAAGGAGTATCATGAAAAACAGCTCACATTTCACTTTGAGCAGTTTCGATCTTTTATAAAAGCAATGAATAAGGCCAATACTCGAATGCAAGCCAGCAAATTCAAAGAATAGATCCTATTTTTATTACTGAGTAAAGTCCACACTGAATACATTTTTGAAATATAACGTAACTAACAATTACTTAGTATTCTTTCTATTTCAAGGAAAATGCCGGTCAAATATTCCTAAACGATAGTATTATAAGGATAGTAGTATCAACACGTATTTTTCTGTTCTCTTGGAAACGGATGTTGACTCTAGTGTGAAATTTAGTATAATTGTCATTTGTGGGTCCCTATCTATCTATCAATCTAATTTTCACCCCATTCATTAATCGATAAATCTTTGTATGTCTTTCTGACTGCATTAGATCAGCACTGATGGCTACCACTACGTGCCCTTAAGCAAGAACTGTACCTGTCTCAGCACGATATGACCTTCAGATTTTGCAGTGCCGTAGAACATGAAACCAAACCAAACCAAACTGAACCTGTCTATCTGTATGTCTGTGTTATAATACATTCATACATCAAATGATCTATATATTAATGTAGCAGCTGGTAGATACGGAGATAAATATATGTATAACATGCAGTTCTGACACACATTTGCGTGTCTATCATGGTTTCCGTCTGCCTATCCGTTTACCTGTATGTCTGTATGTATGTAAGCATGTGCATTGCTTTGTTCTTTCTTTTATCGGTATTTGATAATAGGAACAGTCATTCATACGCTTCTCCCACTCATTGCTTTTAATTTTACCAAGCCCAATATCTCGAAGGATACATGCAAATGTCGAAATTCCACTGTGAATGCATATTGTAACTATTTATTTGTAGACTAATTTTGACACGGAATACCTCGACAGCTTTTGCATAATTTCAGAAGTTGGAGGTACGTGTAATGAATGAAGCGACTTTCAGTGAAAAATAAGGCTATTTACCGCAAACATCATCCCACTTACAGATCCCAAGATTTGCTTGAACTAGCACAAATGTTGATATTAAATTTCTAGCGAGCACAACAACCGGTAAATAATCATCATGGAACTGAGATGATAACGCCACGTCCTTGTATTCAAAAGAGCTGCATTTAATTGTATAGGCCCATGCTATAATGTGAATGATTTTCACAAAGGTTAGTTATCTATAGCTCCTGAAAACATATTATCGTTTACAATGTATAGGCATTGGTCCTAACATAATCTGGACGCAAATCAGTATATCTGTCGACTGATGAGTTGTAAGTCAATTCAGAGAAATTGCAAGAACGAATGCTTTAAGAAAACAATCTTCCTAAATAATAATAATAATAATAATAGTAATAATAATAATAATAACTCATTTATTCTCAAGAGACTGTTAAACCAAAGAATATTTTATTGTCACTGAGACGTAGTAAGATTTTCAGTATTAACAATTACTAAAATGAGTGACATAAGAGAGAAATGAAGGTGATAATTGATAGGAACTATCACAGATTGAAGATGATAATTGATAGGAACTATAACATAATGTAGGTGATAATTGATAGAAATTATCACATAATGTAGGTGACAATTGATAGGAACTATCACAGAATGAAGGTGATAATTGAATACAACTACATTTACGTTTCAAGAATATTTTATGTTTACGTTTAAAAGCAGCAAGAGATTAATATCATTAGTTAAATCATTCTGGATTATGATACATTTGTATGTAAATTTGTGTTTTGGAATAGCTATTTGACTTTTGGAAGGAGAACGCGTGTTGGCTTTATGATATACATAATTGGAATGAAAGGGTATAAGTAATTTAGTGCTTGGATGTTTTAACTTTATACATGAAAATTGATTGATGGTATTTACTCTCTTTTTAAAAGATAACCATTTGTGTTTTTCATGTACAACTTCATTGGAATTAAATATTTCTCATCTAAAGGTACTTCAGTGGGTGTTTCTGTTATAAATCCCAATATTGTATATTCTATATCTTTTCCTTATGTCTATTTTAATATTTTAAATCAAACGCAAACAAGTTTAAGATATTTTACATGGATATCATAAGTTTTATAGCATTGTTCTATTATGTTTTCAAATCCTTGTTGTGTAGAAGATAAATTAATTCGCCGATCATTGCAAAAATTCAGTCAAACGCCAAGGATACAGCATAATTCATTTTGCCATGTTTAGCACGCTAGTTGTCCATCGGTAATAAGAAGTTAGTACTTGATCTCACAGATAAAAAATTAAATATGTGTGCCCTTCAGTGTATTAGAAGAAGAGTATCACTAACTATTCACTTGAATGTAAACGGTGTAGCGACTTGAGGCGTTTATATATATATATATATATATATATATATATATATATATATATATATATATATATATATATATAGAGAGAGAGAGAGAGAGAGAGAGAGAGAGAGAGAGAGAGAGAGAGAATTACAAATATTCACCAAACAGAGCGGAAAGTGCTATCCCTGGATTCTTCAGGAGAATGCTTCATAACATTAACAAAACTTTTCAATACGAATAAATAATATTATCATACAGGTTAGAGAATTTTAATTCGTACTCTACTGAGATTCGAACTCAGATCCGCGGGTTACGGCACCCATCGCCTGGCCTGTAAGCACCAACCCCTATACCATCTCGACCATGCACATATCACCAAAAGATGATGCTACAAAGTTGGTGGTATAGCCATTCGTGCGTAGCAGACATACCCACATGTTGATTCAGTAATTACTTCTCATCTAAGTACACAGTCCATCTGGATTCCTATTACAGAAATCAAGGTATATTGAAGTTATTATAGAGAATTATAAATATACACCAAACTTAAATTCTGTATAATAACTTCTATATCCAGGGATAGCACTTTCCGCTCTGTTTGGTGTATATTTGTAATTCTCGGGTTACGGCACCCATCGCCTTGCCTGTAAGAATCAACCCGTTTACCATCTCGACTATACACCCATCTCCAAAAAATGATGCTACAAAGTTGGTAGTATAGGCAACCGTGTGTAGCAGACATGCCCGAATCTCCATAGAGTATGAATTAAAAATTCTCTAACCTGTATGATAATATTATTTATTCGTATTTAAACTCTCTCTCTCTCTCTCTCTCTCTCTCTCTCTCTCTCTCTCTCTCTCTATATATATATATATATATATATATATATATATATATATATATATATATATATATATATATATATATATATATATATATATATCAGTTACTGGTCAAATTACGCGAAAGAGCCAAGCAGGAACAAAGAATAACTTTAAAGCAGTCAAGACATTTCGAAGTGTTTTTCATTATTTTTCTTTTTGTGAAGTGTTTCAAAATATAGTCTGCGAATAGAAGGATAACAGTAATCTGTACTTAATGTATCGTTTTAGTTTTCATATGTATTTCTCTCTGTTTTGCATTGAACTTTGCAACCCTTCGTTCGCAATTTCTTTGTGTCCCTTCCGAGATCTTTACTTTTGATAACGTGGGTTAGTATTTCTACATTTTATTCCTTTCTTTCATTCACTCTTCTAAAATGGCGCTCAGTTTTGATCATGATACATTGGTTTGTATCAATTAGTTTGTACCAATTTATTTGGTAGTTCCGAACTCAGTAATCAGGTAAACTGAGAGTCTACGGGATTACTGAGTTCGGAACTACCAAATAAATTGGGACTCGATTGCACCCGTCTTCAGCTCTATTGGCACGGCTTCATAAGAGGAACTGTTTACAGTCTATTGATTGAACTTTGATTTCTCTCAGCTCTTTCCCCTGATATCCTAATTCTTTATATTGGATCCAATAATCTTTGACATCACAACACTATATATTCTTTCGCAGCCAATTCAATTCTTTCACTGATCTGCTCATGTTTAGCAACCAGAATTAAACACATTACTATCCTGGAAAAGTTACCAGATCTGAACAAGGATTATTTCCATTTCAATGCTCAGCAACTTAATGCTTGTTTAGAGCAGTCTCTCGAAAATACAAACAATGTTTCCTATTAGAAACCTCTGTCCTTTGCTACCAATGTCGTAATATTATTCGTTTGCTACGACGGGTTAGGTGTGAGTCAACCTAGAGGACAAATAAAAAAATTGCACAGTGTACGCTACCCCGTTCTTTGCGGGGAACAGCATTTCCGTTCAAAGCAAGATATCTAAGATTGTATCTTACCTTCAGGCACACTCTTTCCTTTTGTTTGAGTAAGAGATAATTCTAGTAAAGGAAAGTATGTACAACTTGTTACTTATATGGAATAGCGATAATAGTAGTATAGTGTGGCGATATAGGCTCAAACTGGAGTCCTATCTTAAACAGGGTTAAACGTTTATAGGCCCAAACTGGAATTTAATATGGGAATGGCACTATAGGCCCATACGATAATTTAACATGGGAATAACAATATAGGCCCAAACGAGAATTTAACATGGGAATGGCACTATAGGCCCAAATGGGAATTTAACATGGGAGTGGGATTCTGGACCCAAATGACGCCGTGTGTAGTGATCAATACTTAGTTATATACTATCCAACACACGACATATACTATCAAACACATACTTTTTGATATACTATCCAGCACATACGTTTAGATTACCATCCAACACGTACATTCTGATTACTATCCAACACCCACATCTTTTATTACTATCCAACACACGCTTTTTGATTACTATCCAACACTCCGTATGTATTGACTAAAAAAGCCACAACTACTATCTAACGAAAACGGTACGATGTAAAAGAAGAGGAATGAAATATATACATATCACACTATCACACGTTTTTTATAACTATCCAACATACCACTTTTTGATTACTATCCAACACCCACTTTTTTTTACTATCCAACACAACATTTTGATATACTATCCAACACGTTGTATGTAGTGACTTAAAATCCCTCATTTACTATAAAGATCGACATAGATAATGTGCAAAAGCATGTTCAAAAATAATTTTAAAAAAAAAACAAAAAACATGACATCAATTTTTCTAAATTAACATTTTTTGTTTAATAATCCCCGCTCACTGAAACATCAGCTATGAAGAGGGAGAATTAGGGCTAGTCCTGTCCTCTTCATTTACAAACACCGTATTCACGAGTTTGACAACTTTATGGAGTCAGACTAGACTTGCAATGATCTAATATAGTGTCAGTTTGCCATTGATGCACTCTACGTTTCTGGTCTAAAGAAAATATATAGCCATAATGTTCACAAAACCACTTTATTATTTTTTCATTGTTTCTATAGTACTCATGGTCAAACAAGTCACTAATGTTCTAAGGGAAATCCAAGACTGCGTTGATGAAAAACATACACACAATATTGTCAACACACAATGGAATCTAATCCTTCTTATCTCACATTATTGAATTGAGTAGATACGGCAGTTTCTCTCATAAAGTCGATGATGTCAAGTTCCAGAGGATGTAATTCATAAGAATATAAATATTCCACACTGTGGTCGTTGGGAAAGTAGACAGCTACCCAATGGGTTCCTGGTTGATGATTGTCATCTGTGTTGGTGACATAGGCTTGAAGGTCTTTGGGTTTTCAATGTGGAAGTTCATCTTTCGCACACACCACTGGATTCCAACAAGCCGTGCACGAGCTGTGAATCAGAAGGTAATGAAGTTCCCAGATATTTTTTCCGTTCACGGGTAATGGTAAGTTATCAGTTCACACTTGACTTTATCATTGAAAATATCTGTCAAGTAAGTCGATGAACGGGCATTCTCGGTACTCATTTGCAAGACAGCTTTGATGCGTTTCGTCTCCAGAGAAGTCAACTAAGGTAAGGAATGGTCACACGTCTTCATGCCACTTTTTTAAAAATCTTCACTCTGAGATGAGAGTCCATGCATCTTCCAGATACTCTTCAAACTTGTCTTCTGAACTCATCATCAAACGTTGTTGTGTTGTTTCTGACTAGAATGATTGATTTGACATCCATACCAATGTTCATGCTGAACTCATCATCAAACGTTGTTGTGTTGTTTCTGACTAGAATGATTGATTTGACATCCATACCAATGTTCATGCTGAACTCATCATCAAACGTTGTTGTGTTGTTTCTGACTAGAATGATTGATTTGACATCCATACCAATGTTCATGCTGAACTCATCATCAAACATTGTTGTGTTGTTTCTGACTAGAATGATTGATTTGACATCCATACCAATGTTCATGCTGAACTCATCATCAAACATTGTTGTGTTGTTTCTGACTAGAATGATTGATTTGACATCCATACCAATGTTCATGCTGAACTCATCATCAAACATTGTTGTGTTGTTTCTGACTAGAATGATTGATTTGACATCCATACCAATGTTCATGCTGAACTCATCATCAAACATTGTTGTGTTGTTTCTGACTAGAATGATTGATTTGACATCCATACCAATGTTCATGCTGAACTCATCATCAAACATTGTTGTGTTGTTTCTGACTAGAATGATTGATTTGACATCCATACCAATGTTCATGCTGAACTCATCATCAAACATTGTTGTGTTGTTTCTGACTAGAATGATTGATTTGACATCCATAACAATCTCCCATGGATAGGCCTGTGATTCTTTCAGCCAAGTCACGTGCAAAGCAGGAGATTAAGTGTTGTTCTTGTTCTGACCGTCTTGACATCATGACTGTATTTTGTCTTCTTCAATTATGGTCTGTGACTGTTGTTGTTCTGGTAAAGAAACACATCCTCTTTGCCTATCTCCATAGGTTCGTGTTCAGTCTTTTTTTATTTTTTTTTTTATTCTAATTGTCTAGGATCACTTCTCTCAAACTGTCGATTTCCAGAGTAGTCAAAGTCTGCATACAAGATGATGATTACTGTGTTCGCCAGAGCAACTGCAAACTGAAGTTCCACATAAAGTTGGCCCTATTTTATAGGATCAAAGGGTCCCTCGTCGCTACCTTAGTCTGGAGTGAAATCAATTGCTGACGATGCCAATGAATAATGATTTGGTAGTTGACCTTGGAAAACATGATATTCTATCTTGGATCGGAGTCCAGAGGCAATACTTGGCTTCTGCTCAGGGTTTGACTGATGTTGTTTCCTACTTTAGGTAAGACTTACGCACGTCGCACTTCGTTAGGTTCAAAGGGAACGGCTGGTCATCTCGGGTGACTTCTATCTTGGGCACATTAAAATGTTGGCACTCGAAAGGATTTTGGTCGATAGCGCTATTGAGGGGCACATTGTTGACGATGTCAGTGAGCAAACATTTAGCCAGCTGACCTTGGAAAACATGATCTTCGATCCTGGATCGGAGTCCAGAGGCAATACTTGGCTTCTGCTCAGGGTTTGACTGATGTCGTTTCCTACTTTAGGTAAGACTTACACATGTCGCACGTAAAGTCTGGCTTATTCGATGTTTGTTTTGTACTCGTTAGCATTTACCATCAAATGAAACACGGTACTACTTCGATTCAGTCTCAGGCGTACACCCACACCATTCAACAAATACTTGTCTTGGAACCACATGTCATAATTCAAACGATCTATCATTTCTAAACTGCGTCCTTGTTTGATTTTATTTCGGCAGTCGTTAAATCCAACATTGTGAGGATCGTCAGATTCTGTCAACTCTTAAAGTGCCAGGTTTCCATACCACTGAAGCATTAGGATTCTTGGCTTCTTTTCCGTACGTCACGAGATGTTTTAGGTACGCTCGTTAAGGGTAAGTAGTTTGTTATTCAATTACAAATCCACTTCGCATGAATGCATGAAATTGTTGACGGGAGTCACTCTTGAATCTTCCCTGGATTACTGTTGTCCGTTTTTGAGAACTTTGACTTTCAGGTACAAGTAACTGTTATTCAGATCAATGTAACCTCGGTTTGTCCTTTGATTTAAAATTCGATAGTTGCTGAAGTGGTCAAAGATGACACAGGATAAAAATTTTCCCATTAGGATTCTTGCATCGTTATCCTCGTCGGTGGCATGGCAAACAGATCAAGTTCTGACTTTGAACGTTCGCAAGAATCTCGATTCATCATTTTTCTCTTTTTTTTATAGTCCAAATCGTCGAATCTTCTGACAGCTGTTCTTCTTTTCGTATTCTTATTATGAAGGTGTCTATGAGGTCTGAAGGATTTTCGACGTCTCTTTCTGCCTTGGCATTGCTGTGGCTTAGAGGAGGAAGTAATGCCTTAGCCAGAAGCATGAAGCGAATTCATAGGTGTGTCTTGGCGCCCTTGTAGATCTTATCCAGTTTGAAAGAACACCGTTTTCATGCTTTCATGAAGGCTTCCTTAGGATTTTGTTTATCGATGAGTACGTTTTGGAGAAATTCTTTTCATTGTGTCAGTGCTTCATCTTTTAAAGCACGCAATCATCCAATCACCATCGGTTTTAAGATGGGTGCTACCGTACCAAAAGCTGATTTTAACATATATCCTAAACCATGTCCTCGTTGTCGAGTGACTTATTGTTACACAGGATACGTGTGTTACAATTCACCGGAGAATCTTTTTTGAAAATGTAGATTCACCGTGACCTTTCCTTTGGAGAATAGAACATATTTTCTAAGATCTCCTTTTATGCTAATATTGATACTGTTAGAATACGATTTACTGACAGGAAGATAATGAGGATGCACAAATTCTCAGTGAATGTGATACGTGTTTCCTCCTTCATCGCAAGCAGCTTTGGCATAATCCACCTTGAAACGAATGACTTTCAGCAACGGAGCGAATGTTCTCGACGACATCTGAGTAAACAAACATCAAATTTAGTCCTTCGTTCAATTTTATAGGGTGGCGAAAATACTTGTAGAATCAATCCTTGTTGTGGATGTCTTTCATAGGAGCAAGAAAGGTGTATCCACCCAGAATAGCAAACAAACCGGGAGAAAATGTAATGGACAGTGTTTTGCCGTCAGAACATACAATGAGAAACGGCATAGTATTCAATATGTACATTTAAGCGAGTTTTTTCAAGTTCTTTGCCAAACTGATCTTTGAAAATAGGTGAAATCGTATCGACGAGATGTCGAGCATTGAACTAATATCCTGTAGGAATTCTCATGGCATGGAAATTCAACTGAGGATTGGTTGGCGATGATTTTTTTATTTTTGTATTCGTAATAGCCAGGATCAGTTTTGTCTAACTGTTCTTGGACTTGTTCGTTGATGATATTGACGACGATAGTGTTTTAGCCTACATTCATATTGATCACATGAGTAGGATAAATTGTCTCTACCAAAGCTGTTTTCCAATGAACTTCATGATCCAATTGCATGACTTCAGGTAATTTGGCAGTGAAACAACATAATTTGTTGTTGAGAAACACATCCATAGAACTATCATTGGATAATGTTACATAACATTGGTTATTCATAGTTCGATGGTTCTGGTCTCCGAGGAGTCACTCGTTGTCAAAGGATGATTTTCCAAATGTTCCAGAAGAAGGCTAATACTGTGATTGGAAGATTTGCTCTGGTGACTGGCGTTGGTGGCGAGTCTACCGTTGTTGTTGTTGTTGTTGTTGTTGTTGTTGTTACTGTCGATATATTTCAATGATGAACTACGAAGAAGATAACCACTACAACGGCTGAATAAAATAGTCTACAATTGTTTATCTCCTTGTTGCAAACTCAGATTTCCAATGGCTGATCCGATGACAAAATGCATCACAAAGATTTGGCAGAACAAGACGATTTGATTTTTAGGGACACGTTCTCCACATCACATCTACGGCGGTTGTTTTTGTGGTTCTTGGAGAAAGGAACTCTGTGAAGGAGATAAAGCTGTGTTTAACGGCATTTTGGTAACTTTAACATCTTTTTATAGTTGATGAATTGTGAAGCAACAATAAAAGAAACGAAACTGGATGAATATCCTTTCCAACGAACTTTCACTTTTTTCAGTCAACGTTTTCCCACTTTACTTGTTCTGCGATCGAGAATGCTTCCGATATAGTACACGTTGTCTTGTTCTTAATCACTCGTTGCAACTTCGGCAAGTAAAAAGTTCCTTTTAACACCTCTCCGTTTATATCTTCCAATTTATCGACAGAAGGATCACGTCCACACACTTGTCTAGTCACACAAAACAATTCTGTTGTCCAGTTGGGTAAATGACCTTTGTCAAAAGTACGTTTTGTTTTTCCAACGCGAACCCGGTCTCCGGTGTTTAACACTTCTTTTTTTTCTGGTTTTTGACGTTCCAAACAATCGATCAAACACCATCACTTCGTTTTCAGGTGTCACTTTTTCTGGAGCACATCCGGTGCTACGATGATATGATTGATTGTAAGCATTGAATAGACGTGGAAATACGTCGAGGTATTTGAGAGTGTGTTGATGTGTAAAATATTTTCACATACGTTCTTTCAAAATAACTTTCGTTTCAGAATTTTTGGTGGTGAAAATATGAATTTCTTTTTTAATTCTTTTTGAATAGCTTGGTTCAGAAATTCGGTGACTTTGTCTGTTTGCCATCGCCAAAAATTTATACTATTTTGTTTTAAGACCAGTTTTAAAGCTCGCACTAACTCCGAACTTGCTTTAGAAATCAAAGGAACTACCCAAGCTGATTTTGTAAAGAAGTCAATGACACAAAACAAATATTTGTAACCTCTATTGTACGACGGTAAATGAGAGACATCTGCAAAATCTGCTTGCCATTGATGATCGATGCCTGATACTTTCGCTTGACTTCTGAAAAAGTTTCGTCGAATGGGTTTGTGTACGGTGTACGTCGATTGTTCTTGTAACCATTGTCGTACATCTTGCAGACGTAAACTTTTGAGTTTGATTTTAGCGGCACGATATGGTTTTTGAATTCCTCCGTAGCCAGCAGCATGAACAGGCTTGTATTAAATACTGTCTAAAAGTGTATCCCTGTTTTTCTTTTAGCTCCTTAATTATTCACCCACTGTTAGATACTGCTCTTGCTCCTTAATCAATCACCCACTGTTCGACTTTGCTCTTAGGTTGTTCGAGTGGTAATTTGGATCGCGAAGATGCTTGACGTGTCCTAATAGCAATAGGAATAGGGGTACTCATTGGTTGTTTGATTACTTTGTTCTTCATTTCTTTTTTCACTTCTGTCTTCACTTCTTTGTTTTTCTTCTGCTAAATAGGGTGTCGACATATTATTTCTGACCCAAGCTTTCATTCGTCTCGTCTGGGAGTAGGGGAAGGTGTCATCAAGGAGGTTGTAGTACTAGGTGTTTGAACAGACGGCGTTTGAACACATCTCTTGTTTCTTTCTCTTGTTCTTCCATCCCTGTGGCTTTATCTGTTATAGTCTTCGCTGCTTTTTTTGTTTCGCTTTTCGTGACATTCTTGAAATCTCTCAGAGTAGGTTTAGCTGTTACATCTAAAGATTTCTTGTGAAAAAGTTGAAGACGTTGCGATAATTGTCCATACGGTTGCGAGTTTTCTGTTTCTGACAAATCAACGATTGTAAATCTTGTGTAAGTGTGACATCTCGGTGAGATTAGGATCCGGAGGTAAATTGAGTGTCCGTTGTTTTACCAACGATGGAGATCAATCCATCATTTGTAAAGAACTTAAGTTAATTTTCGTCCTTCCATAAGATCGAAGGGTACAAGTGTGATGTCTTTCCAGAAAAGTGTCATTTTTATCTTCGTCTTCATTATCACATCACTTCTCTCGAAAGAGGTCCATCATTCGATCCTAACAAAGGAGCAACCAATTTTTACAATAGCCCTACAAGCATAGGTAGAAATCCTCCTAGTTGAACGAGAATTTTGTTCCTTTTGACTGATGGGTATTTTGCTTTTTCGCCATTTGGCGAAGAAGGTGACGATGTCATCCTAATAGCTGTTTCTGTATTTTGGACAAAGGTATAGATGATATCTTTTGGTGTTTTTTGAATGATTTGTTTTCGCATCGGAGTACTGGATTTAGTCAGTACTGGCAAAACATCCCAATGTTTGGCGAAGCAAGGATGGAGTAGTTTTTATACCTTTCTAGATGACGGTTTCTTTGGGCGTTGTCGATGATGATCGTGTGAACTTGGTAACGTCTTTGTTTCAGGAGGAAAACCTCAAGTGAATCTCATTCAAGACTTCTTCCTTTTTATAATTGAATTCGTTTCCACTGATTGTCGGCACATCGTATCAACTTGACTCTAGGTAGTACTGGTGTTCTCATCGTCTAAATCGTGCCAGTTCTTGTTTGGATACATCCAGTAAGCTTTGTGTTCTGTCTTGTACGTTTGTCTTAGAAGAGGCCACCTTTTGGATGCATCAGCAGCAGCTGGAGCAGTAGAAGAAGACGTCACAGTAGAAGTTCCTTTAGAAATGGGTTTCCGTTTTTTCATTAGATTGGGAAATACTGATCTTAAATCAGGTTTGGCAGTCATTATCATGAACGAAGAAGAAGAAGTGGCAAGAGAAACGGTAACCGAGCGAGGTTTCCTTGAGTACGTGCGCGTTCTAGTAGATGTACTTTTCTTTCTTGCAGATGTTTTGTTTTTTTCCTTGGGACTTTTCTTGGAGCTTTTCTTGTTCTTTTTGTAAGAGTGTGAACTTGCTGCACGACCTCTCTTCTTTTTGGTCCGTCTTTTATATGATTTTATTTTTTTAGCTTCGGCACTAAAGATCCACTTCCACCTGGTTTCAAAATGATTTGATTTTTGGTTTGAGTATCGATTTTTAGATCAGCTAGTTGTGACAACTGTACTTTATGTTTTTCAAAGAAAGCGTTTTCTTTGATGTGGTCTGGGAATGCTAGCTTGTAATAATTGCCATGGTGTCAAACTTAACCATCGTAACACTTCTTCGAGCCTAGTTTCTACAAAATGGAACGTACTTGTGCATTTTGTTCGCCACAGATGGCATACAGTGCACGAAACAATTTGGCAGGAGGATGAGATTAAAAGTATGTAACGTTGAATAATGTTAGTAAGAAAATAAGTGAATGATGTTTTTATAGTTTATTTTTTAGAAAGAGGACGGTGAAGTGTAAATGACAGGACCTACTTAGTGGCGCTAATCGTGAAACAAATCTCAAATAATCTGGAGTGATAGGTTTTAAATCCATGTTTAAATACGCGTGTGGTGATTGAGTGGCTTCTTCATACACATAATTTAGCCTAGGTTTTCCTAACTGTTTGGCTAACACTTGAACTTGAGATGTGTCTCTTGGAGTTTTAAACAACACCACATAATGTACATTGAGACTGATAGTGCGATGCGCTTTACTTTGTTCAAATAAATTCTGAGTAATGGAAATAATACTGGCATTACGCTGATGTCTTTTTGGTGTAAACCAAAGTTTAATTTCTTCTTCGACTTCTCCTCACAGGTCACCAAAGATGACAAGATTTGTTTTACTAAAGTCAGACACAATCCCATCATCTTCACGAGGAATTCCTTCTACAAATGAAATGGATTCTCCTTGACCTACTTGGAGTAACGTGTAAGCCTATTGCCACTCTTTGCAACACCACATTATACATAGTTTGTGATTTGTGATTTGTTTTCAATCAAACGTTTGACAAATTCATTTTTGTCTGAACCACTTGGTCCAGCAATCAACATTTTAAAGGGATGGCGAAGATACAATGCCTCTCACTTTGAGAACGGAGGATTGAGCCATAACAATTGTATTTAGAATTCTGAGATTACATCAACGACAAAAGATATTTTATACATTTTATATACGTTTATTTTTTTCTTTTCAAGGTAGTGTAACAACAAGAAAAACATATTGATATTTCAAAAACACAAAGTTCATGATTTTCTTTCTTTGATAAGTGACGCAAAATGTCTTTGGCATAGTCAGTCTACAAAATTAAAACATTAAGACAAATAAGGTATAAATCACTTTTTACACAAATAAGGCACAAATTAAAATCACCAGAACTAAATATAAACAGGCAAGATTACAACTGTATTCATCTATCTAAGTAAAATTTAATCTATGTAAACGCTCTGTGTTCTAGTCTCTGTGGAATTAATCTGCCCTAACCTCTCTGGGGATGTCATCTCATTCTTTTCTATCTATACGATACTTTTACATTCGTAGGCTCGTAGTATTATTCTTCTGTTTCTGGCTCTTCTACCACTGTTTCTAAATAAGTTTCTGTATAGCCTCTAACAAATATAGGTATTGTCCTCCACTAAAATAGCACTAATTCCACTTTAACTTCTGGCTCTTCTCCCACTGGCTCTAAGTCAAATTCTTTTCTGTGATCAGTCACACACAATATCTTTGGCATAATTAACCACCTCTTGTATCCAACCATCGAAACCAAGACTTTCCGGTCACTTACATATACACACTTCTTGATAAGTATGAAGAGTTGCTAAAGTACGACGAATCTCTTCTTCACACGGAGGTACACAATTCGTGTTCATCACTATTTCCAACAATTTTAACACAATGAGTTTTTCATGCACAAATATAGTTTTGGTGGTCATGTCTTTGCTGCATGTACTGTTCATAAATGTGCCACAACGAATCTGCTGGTAAACGAAATCTAGGATAAGTACTCACTAACACACACACCACACGTCGTCCAAAATTAAATAGAATAGTGTCGTCTTGTGGGATCAGTTCTTCTAACAGTATTTGGGAATCCACTAAATCTTGAACACTGGAATTGACTTCCTTCCATGGAATTTGGTGTAACACTGATGACAGAAGTCGCACCATCAAATGCTTTGTACCCACGTGGAGTTTTGTGTCTGTCATAGTTTTTCCCAAGAATCAGTCTTCTTTTACTGCAAAATAGCAATAGTTTGAAAATCGATAAATGATTTTGAATTTGCGTTTCTCTTGAATCTTGACTAACTCTCTGTTCCAGTGGTAGACTCTGAATGTGCTCTTCTAAACTAGTCATTCACAGGAATGTCTTTCTTTTTTTATGAAATATTCACACGTTTGCCAAATGTAATTTGCTGGTCAATCATATCGAAGAAATTCAGTCATTATCTCATCACACATCACACGTCGTGAATGAGTTTCGTCTTTACCTTTTCGTGTACTTCGTTACTGGACTTCGTTCCATGAAATTCTGAGTATCAGCAACAATGCAGGCAGAGGTCGTGACATCCAAAATCTTACAGGAGGCAGGTAGTCGTTGATAAATGTCCGATCATTTGAACATCTTCAAACTAAACAGCTTTGTATAGCATTCAGATAGCAATGGTTAAAATGTCTATGTCGTAAAGGATGCAATTATTTTTTGCATTTCACTCGAATCGGTACAAAGTCTATGTAAATGCGTTATCGCAGCTCCAAAGGTAAACTATGAATTATATCTTCTAAAGTATCCATGTGGATAATAATCATGCCCCACCAAGGGAAGGTAATGACAGTACGGAGACCATCTGGCATGTTCCAGAAAAGCTGAATCTGTTTACTCCCATTCGTGGATCTTCACACCACAACTGAAACACTGTACTTGGTCTCCTCGTCCCAAGTAGATAAATCAAGTTCTGGCTAAAGTTCTGGTAGAGATCTTTAGGCCATTTTTGAACGTCTGAATTTGACTTTCAAAGTCACAATAGCCAGGCAAAGCACAGGAAATGTGTATTCCTCATTGATTTGTAAATCTTGATGAGCTGGTGGTATCCAGAGTGATTTGCGAGTGCTTGGATGACATCTATAGATAAGCACTTGAACGGCATCGCTTTTGCTAGTAAAGCCAAAAGGTCGTGCAGCATAGTTTTCGATAGTAAAGCGGCAAGGTCGTGAAGAATCACTGATGTCGCAGGACACATTATCATGCTGGTCGCAAGTCACTCGAGTTCATTGAACTTGGAGTCTTCAGTGGGTCCCTCACTCGGTTGCTGCGTCGAATTCATCTTTCAAGGTGAACAAATTGTACTCACAATGAACTCTCTGTTTTGGAACTATTTCGTTTTTATAGTGGAGATTAGCGTGTCCATAAGGTAACGTATTGTGCTCTGGAAGTCCCTCTCGGTTCTGGTAGACGATATGATGTACTTTTTCCAAGGGTCGACAGACGATTTGGTGATCTTGCAAACGTACAATTTTCTGAGGATCCAACGATTTCACATGAAAGCACTGATCATGTCCTGACATTAAGGCTTCTTTTAAGACATTCAAGTTGACCACTTGACTGTAACGAGAGCTCAGTGTATGTCCTTTTACTTAACATTTGGTATAAAGTTCTCCTTGTTTATCTCTGTATTGGTAACAGCAAGTTTTGGGTCCATCACTAGCAAAACTCAAAATAGTCTCTTCTGGATATTCGTCTGTCCATGCTCTTACACGGTTATCATCAATGCGTTGGTGATAGCTTCCAGGTCGATTGATGTAAATGCAACTACCAGTACCGAAGTAAAGAACGCTTCTTACGAAAGGTTTCAAAATGGAGTACAATTTTAAACGGGCATTGGCCGGCACATACTCCGCAACGATGACATTGCCAAACTCGTGAGGTGGTGCAAAATCAAGGACTTCTTCGTAATTTGCCAAAATCAAATCTTCCTGCATGATTTCCACGTGTTCAATTAGTTTTCCTTTATGGTCGATGAGTTGAAAGTATCGACATGGATCTGCCAATTATTCCGTCTTTGAAAATATTGGACGTTGCGCTAGTTTTCCCCACAACCAATTCAGCATGACGTTTGCAAAAATTCGTCTTCCTTCGTTCTTTTCCGCGTCTCCCACAGTAATGCCTTCTAAGGATCGATACCGTTCTTTGAATTCATCTTTATCTTCAGGAGTCAGACACCAAGGAGTACAGCCATTAGCTTCTTGCTTCAATTTAAGAAATTCGTTGACGTGGCCTGAAAAAATTCCTTCATTGGAGTCGTCGCCATTTTGTTGGCATTGTTCGGTGGTAGAAAAGTGCCAACTTTCGTACATTTTTAACAAGCGGTATTCAAGATCGAGAGCATGAAACAATTCAGCACGTTCCTGTCACGGCTCGTTCTTGACCATCGCGGCAACAGGGTTGGTCTTGACACCACGTTTCAGTACACGTACGGCATAAAGGAAACATCAGTTTTTAGTGACAATAATGTGATAAAATAGAATGGTACAAATTCGTCGGTGGCAACACTTGACATTTGATCAAACCTTCGTATTGGCTAACGTGTTCTACCTCGATGTGTTATGTCAACACTTCAGGCTGACCTTTGGGGAATCCAGCATATTTACATCCTCAAGGATACACGGAGCACACATCGATGTATTTTATGTGATCTCCTTGAGATTCGTTCACGTCGCACAGCAAGCGTGTAGCATTGGTTCGTTCTCCAAACAAACTGTCGCGTGGATTCAAAGGTTCGATGTTCACCACCTCGTACTCTTCGACGATGCGTCGGCATTCTGGGTTTTCTAAATCCCAACCATCCACGGAATGAGTTCAAATTTTCTTTTCTCCACCGTTTCTAGCATGTTGCATCCACTTATCACGAGTTTCACATAAGTAATGGAGCATGTTCACAGCTTTGGCCGAATATCCACAACTAACAGAGATATAGGATTGAGGGGGTATGATGGCTAAAGTGTTCTCGGAAATGGACTTCTTTCGGTAGACTAATTCACACGCTTTAGCAATGGTAGAAGCTTCCTTCAAGGGATCGATACCTCCATGATCCAGATATTATTGTCGAAATTATCCACAACAACGTCATACACATCAGATCGACAATATTTCAACATTTGTTCTTGAAAATCAAAAGGGTCTGACGAGTCAGTTTGGTACAAAGTGTAGAATGCTTCTCGTTGTTCTGTGTGCATACCGTCAGTAATTTTGGTTATTTGTCCGAATAGCCTGTCCACAAGTAGAACACACTGTCAATAATTTACAAGCACTTTATTGTTGTTGCAATTGTTTCGTTCAATGTCGCTCGTAACACATGGAACTGACGAATATTCGCTTGCGAGTAGAACAATAAATTCTTTCATGTCCTTAAGGACTGCACAGTTTCGATCCCAACCATACACGACATCGCTGTCCACGATGAATATGTAGCTCCTGATTGCTAAATCTATAGTCACATTGCTAGCAATAGTAACTGCATCCAAGAAATTCTGTGATGGTTGTGATGGCATCGAAATGATCTTGATGATGATGAACGTGAATGTATTTTCTATCTGGGAAATCAGGTCTTCGAAACAGGAACGACTTTATGGTACACTTTCAATTGTCGGGTCATTTGTGTCGTTCATCAGCTGGTTGACCAGAAGCCTCGTGGTGCTTGTCATCATGATAGATGTCGCGTTCTTTGCCGTTCTCCGCTCTCACATGAGTAAAGAAGGCAAGGCGCTCAGCGGAGAAACCAGATGGCTGCAAGCCCCTAATCCATACCACCCACGACTAGTACCGTTTTATTCGCTTCGTGGTCTTCTGCTTCTTTCGACGGCCGCACGTTTTGCATGGTGATAGTTTTAAAAACTGTTGTTGCGCTTGCCGCGGGCGCGGGGGGGTTGAAGCCAGCCTCTTCATGTTTCGTAGGCTGCAGCAGCTGTGCGGGTACTGTGGGCTCTTGCTTGGACACTTGTGCGGGAATTCTTGCTGTGTTTACATCAACGCCATGTCGTCTCTCGCTACCTGAGTATCGTTGTTATCGACCACATAGGTGCCATATTTTTAAGATCCAATACAGACGGGATCATGTAAAGGCCACCCTCAAGGACATAATCTAGCTTGCTTCTGGTGTCTGCTATCGATTTCTGGTATGTGTCGATCGACTTGGGGACGTTGTCTCTTCTGTTGATTGCAGTGTTTACCAGGGCGAAAAACTCGTTTCTTGCATCGAAGGCCTTCCCTGTTCCAATGATTGAAGTATGCGTCAGGGCTTGTGCGCCAAGGATTTCCCTAGCATATGCCCTGACGCTATCGTTGAGATGCTCTACCCCGGGTTTGGTAAACCCTTCCAACATGTCCAGCATGAAATACACAAACCCATTATTAGCCTCATCGTCTTGGGCAATATATTCAACGTGCCATGCTGTATTATTTGTTGGTCCCTTAAACGTATTATGGACGGGATCCCATGTGTGGTGTCTAAGTCCATATTAGCCAATACCCCCGATATAAATATATATCGTTCCCAACCCGGTGTTTTAGCCATGCTTCTGCCTCCAGTCCGTGATTTTATCCACATTAAACCCGTTACAGAAGAGCCCGTAGGCAACCATGTCGATGCTGTATTCAAACGCGATCCACCCTGTTTAGCCTGAAATGGAACACCGTATCTGAGTGAGAATCTTTCCCACTTCGTAGTAAATATGGAACTGATCAAAGATTCGCACCAAGTTAGGCAGTCCCGCAGGCAACAGGTGGTCGTGAACACTGACGGCTCAGCCAGTGGTCGCGCACCAAACGGCAAAGTTCACTTGATTTTGCCAAAATCGCATTTCAAAGTGTGTATTTCTGCTCCAATGATTCACAGTATCTTCGGAAATGACACTCGGTAGCACGTACTTATGGAACACGTCGAGAAAGTTATCGTTCTTGAACGAGACGTCATCCCGCACGTACACATTGAGGTTGAGCAACAGTTCATGGATCTGCTCCCTCTCTCTCTCTCTCTCTCTCTCTCTCTCTCTCTCTCTCTCTCTCTAGAATAGATGATATGCACCGATTCATGTATGCGCGATTGGCAATAACGAAATTCGTGTGATCAGATCCGACTCGTTCAGCGTCACCATTCCCGATGGGTATTACACTCTAAAGACGCTCAAAAAAGTGATACAGGCTTCCATACCTCAAATTATTGTGGACTACAATGCGGCGTTTATCAATGTCCCTCGGCTCTATATCCGCCTCGATCAGACAAACACAACTGGGTGTATTCTTTATGGGAAAAACAGTACCCTGCTACAAGTAATTCCTGTGGATGGTGAGTCCTCAACCTCCTGACTCGAGGCCTACCCCTAGCGCTTCACCACCGTAGGATGTTGCCTTCCAATAACGGGCACAAAAAATGCTACACCAAAGCGGTCTATTTTTACGCCTGCTTTGTCAGCACGTTTAAAAGAACTAGTAGCCGCCCCACACGCTATTGCCCTTATTCGATATGACCTGAATTCTTACAGTAGAACGTCGTCAACTATCGGTATTGCTGTTAACATGTTCGTTTTGATGAGCCGGATTTGATGAGTTTACGTTCAACCCAACCACAAACAAGGCTGCTACAACCAAAGTTGTCAAAGGCACGAAGGCTTTAATAATAAAGCAGCCAGTATACATTTCAGCTAATGGGCATACAACGGCACCTCTATATTGTCATTGTAAACCAACTAATTATCTAGTGTCTGCACCGGGCTCGAGAGGTCTATAACTCTCACTTTACTTCTACTCAATTTCATCGGACTAATCCGTGTGCGGGGGCTTAAACATTCTTATCATGCCACGCCTACGTATATCTTTTGTGTTCCCTGCGCGTATTGTATTCTTCTCATTACCCTGACAAACTTTTAAATTCCTTTAAGAGTTACTGAAGAAGCAATCCCGTGACCAGAGAACCGAAAAGCTAACCAATATGAGGCAGGTCATTTAAAAACTAATAACTAGCGGGGCCTTATTGTAGAAAAACATTCAGTTTAAGCAAAACGAACAGGTTGATAAATAACATCTTTAATTACCTAGTGGAGTGGCCCAAAATTAGCAGTTGTATTACTACTCCAAAGCTGGCATTCGTATTATGCCAACATTGAATTTAGCCCCAGAAAAAGAGTATTTATCTTGCGTGTTGAAACTAATAACGTAAACTTCAATGGAAGTACTTTTAAGGTACTTTTATGAGATAAAAACCTGGGTGAGTAAACCTATGGCTGTATACTCATTAATACTTTACGGGCATAGTAAAATTATTGGTTTTACCTCGATCAGTAAACATCCAGGTGATTGTATACTCATTACTATTCTATGCACATAGTATTGTAAAATCCATAGTTTACCTGAATGATTAAATATACAGCTGCTTGTATATCATAGTGATATATAACCATTATAAAAACTATTTAGTAAGCGGGAAACCATTGTATAGTGGGTGAGTGGCAGGACTGCATTGAAAACTCCCACTTTAAGCCGACCTCGTTGGGGTGACGGTCGGCTGGGCAAATAGCGTGTTGGATTAGTCTATAAGGGGTTGGCTGGTGTAAGTCAACATTAAAGGATCCCTTGAGTTTGGACGGCCTCTTGAGGGGGGGAGGCAAAACCCTTATTCTACTGCAGAACAGACCTATGTATATTCTAGATAAGTTGCTGCGTCAATATTAATCGGGACGCTTTCTTCATAATTACCGACTTCCTTGGCTGAAAATTTCGATTCAGTTTTTAATTTTAGTATAAAAGGTCAATCAGAATCAACATGTGTACCTGATTCCTGAGCTAGTTACCTAAATCATAGTGTGAATAAGCTGATAAGCTGATAAGTAATCTTGTATCCTGGCTCAACTCTAACTGATCGTTGAAACAAATTGTTGCGTTATTTTTTTTTTTACTTAACTCATTTGCTTTTTATGTATAGTGTATGTCTTTGGACTGTGGTCTAAAATATTATCTTGCTATTATTATTATTATTATTATTATTATTATTCAACCAATAAGTCAACATGTTATTTAACACAGACGACATTTTTAACCTTGATGTTCATCACTTGTAAAACTATAAAAAAATGAAAGCTCATACTTTATTGCAAGACAACACATTCCAAAAAGAGTTTGTTCTACTTTCCATTTTGAAAAAATCACTTAGGTTTCGTTTTAGGTTTCGTTTTTTATATGATGCACAACCAAAGATTAAATTATTTTCAGAGATTCGTCCTTCCCATTGATTTTTTTTTCTGGTAGTGTTATATGCCATGCAGATTCCAAAAGTGCGTGTTTTTGCTGAATAAGACTCAAGGCTGAAACTGATGATTATTATTTCTCTCTCTCTCTCTCTCTCTCTCTCTCTCTCTCTCTCTCTCTCTCTCTCTCTCTCTCTCTCTCTCTCTCTCTCTCTCTGTGTATTCGTCTATACAAACAGAAACAACAAGATTTTTTAACTATCTGTAAAAAGGAACTTCTAAGCATAGTCAGAGAAAATATTATTGAAAAATGTTCTCCAAAATTTATATTTCTCCACTAAACCGACAAGAAAAATGAACCTCACATGTCACTTTGACCTCTATCAATCTAAACGAACTAATAAACAGAACCGCTACTGAACCGCGAGTCAAACAGAGTTCCATGAATGTGTCTACTTTCAACACTGCAGAATGAACTCATCTGTGTTCTAGATAAGGTGCTGCGTGAGTAATGATTACGAAGTTTTCTCCATGCCTACCATCTTATTTGGCAAAACAAACATGCATATAATATTATGAATGTTAGTGCAACGAGCCTTGCAAAATCAAAATGTGTACCTGCTTTTTCTTCATATAGCATAAAACGCAGCCTAAAGTTGCTAATACTTGTCTTATCTATGACCCCCAATATCTATATATCTATATATATATCCGTCCGTCCGCCCATCGATCTATTAATATATATATATATATATACATGCATTACTTTGCTAACTCTTTCTTCATATATCAGTGTTTGACATATACCCACCGCAAGATTTATTGACTAGCTAAAGAAAAATATATGAATAAAAAGTAGAAAATGGAACATACACTTGTCTTAATTAATTTTACTGACCGGAATCACACACACACACATACATACATACATATATGTGTGTGTGTGTGTGTGTGTGTGTTATACCAGTAAAAAACGGGACATGTCTGGAGAGTTTTTCTATATCAAATAGAACAACATTTTCTTTAAGATTAAGTCCACGTGCCACCTTGACCGCTATCGATCGAAAAATAATAAGCAAGGAGGCTTCTTGACCGCTAGCCAAAAACTAATTCCATAAATTTGTTCTACTTTCAATATTGCAGAACAGACCCATATGTGTCTTACAACAGATCCTGTTTTAGCCATGATTGCAAAGCTTTCTTTATATTCAAAATGTTTATACAATTATGAATTTTTGTTTAACGAGGCATGTAGAATCGAATTACAAGTGACGTCGTGAATAGATAGTATGAAATTATATAGCTGAATATTATTCTTAGTATCTGGTGCCGTGTATATCAATAAATATATCTATTTATACATACATACATACATATATACAAAAATACACATACATACATACATACATACATACATACATACATACATACATACATACATACATACATACATACATACATACATACGATACATACATACGATACATACGATACATACATACATACATGCATACATGCATGCATGCATACATACATACATACATATATACATACATACATACATGCATGCATGCATACATGCATATATGCATGCATGCATGCATGCATGCATGCATACATACATACATACATACATACATACATACATACATACATACATACATACATATATATATATATATATATATATATATATATATATATATATATATATATATATATTATACCAGTAAAAGACGGGACATGTCTGGAGAGTTTTCTATATCAAATAGAACAACATTTTCTTTAAGATTAAGCCCACGTGTCACCTTGACCGCTATCGATCGAAAAATAATAAACAGGGAGGCTTCTTGATCGCTAGCCAAAAAGGAATTATAAAAATTGGTTCTACTTTCAATATTGCAAAACAGACCCATATGTGTCTTACAACAGTTCCTGTGTCAGCAACGATTGCAAAGCTTTCTTCATATTCAAAATGTTTATACAATTATGAATTTTTGCTTAACGAGGCACGTAGAATCGAATTACAAGTGACGTCGTGCATAGATAGTATGAAATTATATAGCTGAATATTATTCTTAGTATCTGGTGCCCTGTATATCAATAAATCTATACATACATACATACATACATACATACATACATACATACATACATACATACATACATACATACATACATACATACATACTTTTCTAATTTATTCGCATTACCCCTGTGTTTGCCGAAGTCCCATCACAAGATTGATGGACCTTTCTGACCCTGAACAACAGACAAAATGTTGTCATTGATCATTCACTAGATACATGAGAGCCAAGCAAACACAGATAAAACAAAATGATAAATGCTTTTGAGGAAATATATAGAAGGTCATAGCAAAACGTTCCCACAATAGATATATATTTATGTAATCAACTTGACTGTCAATATCGTCCTAAAGATGTGTAAAATGTCGGTCATTTAAATGGTATAACAAATATCCAGAGAGTACCTGATACATGAAAAATCGTCTTTAGGTGTTTGTAACACGCCAGCAGAATTACCGTCTAAAACAGGTACTTTTATTTTCAGTAATTTGCAACATTTATTAAATCCTTTCAAACGTATATATTATTTCAGATTAATGGTTACATATCCCCATTGTTGAATCTTAAACATCCACGTCATATAATGGCTCAACATGTACTGTTTTAAATCGAACTCTGTTCTCGATAAATTCTATCTTTGTTTTTGTTAAATTTTTGTAGGCTGTCCTTGTAAAGTTTACAAGATCTACAAGTCGCGGTACATATGTAGACATATCCAAATGTTTTTATTTCCCAGCATCAAGGGCGTATTTTTTTTCCTTCTTTATACTACGCTGGTTTAATCATCTTCTTATATATATATATATATATATATATATATATATATATATATATATATATATATATATATATATATATATATATTTATGTTCGAGAAACAAATTAACATTTTTTTCTTCTCTTTTATGTTAAGTTGTAACACAAATAGCTTTGGTCACACTTTTATCCCGTCCAAACTTGTAAACAAATAGGCATTATTTTTCCATACCAACATTATTGTTTTCATCTTAAACTATAAAGATTTATATAAAGTCCCTGAAAACTGTTTAATTTATATAGATTTGTGCAAATATTTATGATGTATAAAAACAATTCAAATTACTTTAGATATGTGAAACATGCTTAAATATATTAACTTCTGGTATTAATTTTAGCAAAATCCGAGCCTCTTTCTCGGGTCTGTCAACTTTGGGAGCAGTCCTCTGTGCAGTTTGGGGGGTGGAGGGGAGATACACCTGACATACCCCAGATACATAATTTGTCGCTTTTCTTCCAGTGACCTGGGAGGGTTGACACCGCAGGTTTCTTATTATTGAAAAATGTTCTCCCAAATTTATATTTCTCCACTAAACCGATAAGAAAAATGAACCTCACATGTCACTTTGACCTCTATCGATCGCAACGAACTGATAAACAGAACCGCTGCTAGACCGCGAACCAAACAGAGTTCCATGAATGTGTCTACTTTCAATATTGCAGAATGAACTCATATGTGTTCTAGATAAGGTGCTGCGTGAGTAATGATTACGAAGTTTTCTCCATGCTACATACTTATTTGGCAAAACAAACATGCATATAATATTATGAATATTAGTGCAAATAGCCATTTATGATACGATGCCCATCATACTCAAGTAAATCATGGAAAATAACAATAAAGTTTTGTTCTATATCGAGTTATTTTTAAGTTTAAATTACATTTCTTGTGTGCCGCTCCACGATACTTCCAACTTATTTGGCAATGATCTCTTACTTTATCATTATTTAGTTCTTTTTCTTTACATATGTAACACTTTGTTTCATAATATTTTAAATGAAGTAAAATATGTTCTTCATCAGGACGTATCACTTTTGGACATGCTTGATTATTTCCTTTACAATATTCGATGTGAATATGTAGTAAATCTTTTTTTTTCCAAACACAGTTAAGCAATAAAGACAAGCATGGTGTTTATCTTCCTTTATTGACTTAGTGAGAGAGACAGATAGAGCAGACTGGCAAAATGAGGTTGTAATGTCGATAAAATCGATACTGCGGTCAAAGAAAGAACTATTATATCCAGGTTGAAGTCGCAGTGTCAGGCGTTGAGTACCACGTGATAAAGGAGTGTGATTAAAGACAATTCAATAATGATACCTAGTAATATGATTCCACAGAAGCCTATTCAAAATCATCAGAAGTGAAATTTTGAAGGAATTTGAATCTTTCTGCTCATTCAGCTTTGAAAATTTAATTCGCATTTTTGTAACTATAGTTAATTTACTGTTCAACTTTAACGAGACCCCAAATAATGGTAAGAAGGTCGGTTAATCAAAGGTTTGAGACACTGGATCGTTTAAGCTTGACAGCATTTTTCTTTCGTTTGATAAGTATGTGAAAGTCAGCATTTCTGAAAGATTACACAATTATAAGTGTGGTGAATCTTGTGTGAATAAGTTTATATAAAAATAGACAAAATATTAAAATATGAATGTCAAACTATTTAATATTTTCACACAGTGTTAACACAACGATCTATCTGTCGTTTTAAACTATATTCGCTCTGATGTCGTGATTACATTGTTGGGTGAATTAAAATATTACATGATATTACAATTTAAATGCTTGTAATTTTATACCCATGCAATATATCTAAATCCCTGACAAATTTCAATAATTCCTTTATAGGTCTGTATTATTAACAATTTTAAAGCAAATAGTTTCAAAATTATTTGACATAAGAATGTTTAAAACCAGTTTGATTTGCCTAAAATGTTTATTTTAATTTTTATTACGATAAAGTCTCTTTAAAAAGTGGTATGATCAGTTACCACACGGATATGTACTCTCTGTTTCATGATCTAAATAAATATGCATATGTTTGTATCTCTATTTCCTATAGATAGAAAACAATTAGAAAATAAAGACAATTAGCAAAGATTTCCACCTTAAAGTTATGAGGAGTGGCGGTAGCAAAGTTGATACAGCGTTGACTCGTAATCCAAGGGTGGCGGGTTCGATACCCTCTGAGTCCAGTCCAGGTCGGCTGCCTCTGTGCGAGCTCGTGAAAGGCATTTATCGCCAATTTGCTTAGCATGATATAGCCAATATTGTTTTAAAAATAACGTTACAACCCAAAGAAACCAACAGAGCAAACTTTAAGTTATGCCAACACAGGCATTGTCGTTATGATCCAAAAGGACGAGAACATCTATATATTTATCTATCTAACTTTGATAGAAAAAGATGAATTACTGATGGAGATAAGAAACCTAGTGACAGCAATAGCATAGTTGTGATGGTGGTGGCAATGGTGATATGTTTTTAAAATAGTTATTATTCCTTATGCCATCTGATCCGATCCATCCGACCGGTTCTCGCAACATACTCTCCCTTGGTTTCTAAGAAACGTGCTCGTGTGGCCATTATCCGTACGACACAGACGTACTAACTTAGGCTGAAGGTCAAATGCTTTACGAATATGACAGATCTTTATGCCTGCAATGCCATCACTGGAAACAAAATGTCACAAGGGAAATATTCGCGGGTTTGTCAAAGTCATTTTCACAGATATGACATATATTGGTGGAGTTATTACCGTTTTTATCTTTATTGCTAAATATTTTTTCCGAAGAAGCGTTTGCTGGTCTCTGTTCATGATAAACAGTTGTTGCAATTGATCCTAAATACCCATAATAGTTAACTATACAGTCTTCTCCTTGGTAAACGATGGGTTCATACTCCTTGTGAGTTGATTTAAGGTTAAGAGAAAATCCTGCTAGTATGTGTTTTGCTGTTTTCTCATTATTATTATTTTTTAAATAGAATTTGAATACATTTTTGCATTGAATCCTATAAATTCAGTAATACTTTTACCTCATACTCCATGTATAAATTTCCCACATACATTAATGATGTTTTTACTTCTTAGGAAATGATCTTTTGGATATCCGGTTTATTATAAGATGTATATCTTTGATCATATATTCATATCCATCATCTGCAAATATGTCTAGTATTAATTAGTATGTATCAGTATATAACATTTTCATTTTTTCAGCTTAGTTTACATTTAAATGATTATTATAAAAGTTATACAATAATAATTTTCATAGATCAGGTACATCACTGCTAGTGTGAGTTGGTTAATTTAGCATTATTTTGTTTTTTATCATATTTATACCAGCAAAAATTTCACTTAATATTTTTCGTGCTGAAAATGATTGCTTGCTGAATCGTTTTCTTATTCTACACGTTTACTCTGTTCTTTTTAACTGCACATCTACTTTATTTTTTTCATTTTCCATTGCCTTTCCAAAACCAGACCAATTAATTAGTTGACATACAAGAGATTTATAATCACTGCATTGTTGTTTTGCTTCACTTCTTAGTTTTATATAATGATTAATATATGATTCCATCCATTGTGGTAGTTTGAATTTTATTATGATGCAAACTTTCGTGATTTTTAATCCTAGCTGCACATATAATTTTAGTATTCTATCACACAGAACATATTTGCCTTTATTCATTAGATTAGGTACTAGCTTCTAACTCTACCATTTTGTTTTGTTTATCGAAGCAACTTTTTTGATAATCTTTTAACTAGTCATACTTTACTTTGATAGCTTCAGGTGCTAATGGATAATCGCTATGTGCATCATGTAATTATTTTGGATATTTTAGATCAACTTGTAGAAAGTATCCAGTATCACCAAGACTTTTTTTTAATTTAATCTGGCATATATTTATTATTTGCTTTATATTTGTTTATGATAATTTTTTTATATTTGTTTATGATAATTTCTCTAAAACCCTGGAACATATCAACAAGAAATAATACATCAGTTTCTAAATATAAATCACGATAATCTCCTACATTTATGCAACCAAAGTTATCCCAAACCAATTTATCATGAGCATAATCATTATTAGATTTGTTTCTATTTCTTGGAGTTGAATATAAATATTTCGTTTCAAGTAATTGTTCTTTCTATAAATTCTTAAAAACTGTCTATATATTCATAAGAGTTAAAATCCTTCTTTCGTAATAATGAAAATCCTATTTGTTTTCATTTTTGATAAAAGCTTTATGGGTATTTTAAAATCATCGTCTTGGATTGCTTTATTTAGATTGTCAAGTTCACCCAAAATAAAGTACATACTATCAATTAATTTAAGCTGTCCAATAGCAAAAGTCATATATCGTTCCATATTCTTATTTATGCATTTTATTTTTTTTCTTTAAAGCTCTTGCGATTTCATTGATGACAAGATGCTCATCATACTCAAGTAAATGATGGAAAATAACAGGAATTTTTGTTCTATATCGAATTATTTTTAATTTTAAATTACATTTCTTGTGTGCCGCTCCACGATATTTCCAACTTATATGGGAATTATTTCTTACTTTATCATTTTTTTAAATTTTTTTTAACATATGTAACAACCTGTTTCCGATTAATTTTGCTTTTATCCTCTTCACTGATCATTTTTTGTATGGCTATGTAATAGACATATTTATAGTTTATTTTGTATATTAAATATTTTTCATAAAATTTTGAATAACATTTTTACCTCTATATTTGTATGAACATCATTTCTCCAGCACTCTGCATTAATATATCACAAATAGAGCATAGTATATGTTTTCCAATGATTTCTATTTCATTACCTGTATTTTTTTTCCTTTTTATTAAGAGCCTCAAAATCAGCAAATGGAACAAGTATCTGGTTTTCATTATATTTTAAATGAAGTAAATTATGTTCTTTATCAGGACATATCACTTTTGGACATGCTTGATTATTTCCATTACAATTTTCGATGTGAGTATGTAATAAATCTTTTTTTGCCAAACACAGTTAAGCAATAAAGACAAGCATGGTGTTTATCTTCCTTTATTGACTTAGTGAGAGAGAGAGAGAGAGCAGACTGACACAATGACGTTGTAATGTCGATACAATCGATAGTGCGGTCAAAGAAAGAAATAGTACATCCAGGTTAAAGTCGCAGTATCAAGCGTTGAGTACCACGTGATAAAGGAGTGTGATTAAAGACAATTCAATAATGATACCTAGTAATTTGATTCCATAGAAATCTATTCAAAATCATCAGACGTGAACTTTTGAAGGAATTTGAATCTTTCTGCTCATTCAGCTTTGAAAATTTAATTCGCATTTTTGTAACTAAAGATAATTTACTGTTCAACTTTAACGAGACCCCAAATAATGGTAAGAAGGTCGGTTGATCAAAGATTTGAGACACTGGATCGTTTAAGCTTGACGGCCTTTTTCTTTCATTTGATAAGTATGTGAAAGTCAGCATTTCTGAAAGATTACAAAATTATAAGTGTGGTGAATCTTGTGTGAATAAGTTTATATAAAAATAAACAAAATATTAAAATATTTATTTCAAACTATTCAATATTTTGACACAGTGTTAACACAACGATCTATCTGTCGTTTGAAATATATTCGCTCTGAATTCGTGATTACATAGTTGGGTGAATTAAAATATTACATGATATTACATTTAAAATGCTTGTAATTTCAAACCCATGCAATATATGTAAATCCATGACAAAATTCAATAATTCCTTTATAGGTCTGTATTAATACAAAATTTTAAGCAAATTGTTTCAAAATTTTATGACATAAGAATGTTTAAAACCAGTTTGATTCTTTTTAAATGTTTATTTTAATGTTTATTACAATCAAGTCTCTTTAAAAAATGGTATGATCAGTTACCTCACTGATATGCATTCTTTGTTTCTTGATCTAAATAAATATGCATATATTTGTATCTCTATTTCCTATAGACTGAAGCAATTAAAAAATAAAGACAATTAGCAACGATTTCCACCTTAAAGTTATGAGGAGTGGCGGTAGCAAAGTTGATACAGCGTTGACTCGTAATCCAAGGGTGGCGGGTTCGATACCCTCTGAGTCCAGTCCAGGTCGGCTGCCTCTGTGCGAGCTCGTGAAAGGCATTTATCGCCAATTTGCTTAGCATGATATAGCCAATATTGTTTTAAAAATAACGTTACAACCCAAAGAAACCAACAGAGCAAACTTTAAGTTATGCCAACACAGGCATTGTCGTTATGATCCAAAAGGACGAGAACATCTATATATTTATCTATCTAACTTTGATAGAAAAAGATGAATTACTGATGGAGATAAGAAACCTAGTGACAGCAATAGCATAGTTGTGATGGTGGTGGCAATGGTGATATGTTTTTAAAATAGTTATTATTCCTTATGCCATCTGATCCGATCCATCCGACCGGTTCTCGCAACATACTCTCCCTTGGTTTCTAAGAAACGTGCTCGTGTGGCCATTATCCGTACGACACAGACATATCAACTTAGGCTGAAGGTTAAATGCTTTACGAATATGACAGATCATTATGCCTGCAATGCCATCACTGGAAACAAAATGTCACAAGGGAAATATTCGCGGGTTTGTCAAAGTCATTTTCACAGATATGACATATATTGGTGGAGTTATTACCGTTTTTATCTTTATTGCTAAATTTTTTTCCAAAGCGTTATTTGGTCTATGTTCATGATAAACAGTTGTTGCAATTGATCCTAAATACCCATAATAGTTAACTATACAGTCTTCTCCTTGGTAAACGATGGGTTCATACTCCTTGTGAGTTGATTTAAGGTTAAGAGATAATCCTGCTGTTGTTTGTTTTGCTGGTTTCTCATTATTATTATTATTATTATTATTATTATTATTATTATTATTATTAAAAAATAGAATTTGAATACAATTTTGGTTGTAATCCTATAAATTCAGTAATAATTTTACGTCTTGCCTCATCTATAAATTTACCACATACATTAAAGTTGTTTGTACTCCTTTGAAAATGATCTTTTGGATTTTCAGTTGTATCATAAGATGTATATATTTTCTCATATCTTCATATCCATCATCTGTAAATAGTTCTAGTATTAATTAGTTTGTGTCAGTATATAACAATTTCATTTTATCAGCTTAGGTTACATTCAAATGATTATAATAAAAGTTATACAATAATAATTTTGATAGATCAAGTACAGCACTGCCAGTGTGAGTTGGTTAATTTAACATTAATTTGGGTTTTGTATCATGTTTGTGCCAACAAAATCCTCATTTAATATTTTTCGTGCTTACAATGATGGCTTGCTGAATTGTTTACGTAATCTCTTTCCTTTGTTTTGCTTAACTACACATCTATTCTATTTTTTATATGTTCCATTGCCTTTCCAAAACAAGCCTTATTGATTAGTTGACATAAAAAACAATTATAATCGCTACATTGTTGCTTTGCTTCACTTCTTTGTTTTATATTATGACTAATTTATGATTTCATCTATTGTTGTAGTTTGAATTTTATTATTATGCAAACTTTCGTGATTTTTAATCCTAGCTGCACATATAATTTTAGTATTCTGTAACACAGAACATACTTTTCTTCATTCATTAGATTCTTTTCTAGTTTTTTACTGTACCATTTTTTGTTTGTTTACCGAAGCAACTCTTTTGATAATCTGATAACCAGTCATACTTTACTTTAATAGTTTCATGTGCTTATGGATGATCACTATATGCATCATGTAATTCTTTTGGATCTTTTAGATCAACTCATAGAAAGTATACTGTATCACGAAGACGTGTTTGTGTTATCATAATCTGGCATGTAGTTATTATTTGCTTTTGTGTATCGTTTACCTCCAACCATTGATATACCATCCCAGTCTGATTTTTCAAAATATAAATGTTTATCAATATCAGTAAGAAGTTCAAGAATTGATCCTATATTATAGTTAACAAACAAATGATAATGATGCACTAGTTATATACTAACATGGATCTAGCTTATATTTGTTTATGATAATTTCTCTAAAACGCTGTTACATATCAGCAAGAATAAGTACATCAGTTTCTAAATATAAATCACGATAATCTCCTAACATTTTTGCAACCAATATTATCCCAAACCAGTTTACAGATTAGAGTTGAATATAAATCTTTTTTCTCAGCTAATTGTTCTTTCTTTAAATTCTTTAAAACTGTCTATATATTCATACGAGTAAAAACCCTTCTTTCGTAACCATGAAATTCATATTTGTTTTCATTTGTGTTAAATGCAATTTGGTAATTTGAAAATCATGGTCTTTCATAACTTTATTTAAGTTGTCAAGTTCACTCCAAAACAAACTGCATAATATCAATGAATTAAGCTGTCCAATAAAAACAGTCATATGTTGTTCCATATTCTTAGCATTGCATTTCATTTTTGTTTTCCCATCGTACATAAGTAAATTATGGAAAAATAAAAGGAATTTGTGTTTTATATGGAATTTTTAAAAATTTTAATTTGCATTTCTTGTGTGCTGCTCCACAGTATTTCCAACTTATATGGCAATGCTCTCTTACTTTATCATTATTTAATTCTTTTTTTTAAATATGAAACAACGTGTTTCAGATTAATATTGTTTTTTCCCTCTTCACTCATCATTAATTTAAACATATTGATAGTTTCTATTGTATATTAAATATTTTTCATAAACATTTGAATAACATTTTACTACTATATTGGTATGCACATTATATCTCCCTCACTCTGTATTAATATATAATGAAAAAAGCATGGTATATGTTTTCCAATGATTTCTGTTTTAGTACCTGTATTTTGCCTCTTTTTGTATTAAGAGCCTCAAAATCAGCAAATGGAACAGGTATCTGGCTTTCATAATATTTTAAATAAAGTAAATTATGTTTTTCATCAGGTCATATCACTTTTGGACATGCTTGATTATATTTCCATTACAATGTTCGATGTGAGTATCTAGTAAATCTGTATTGCCAAACACAGTTAAGCAATAAAGATAATCATGGTGTTTATCTTCCTTTATTGACTTAATGAGAGAGCAGACTGACACAATGACGTTGTAATGTCGGTAAAATCAATAGTGCGGTCAACGAAAGAAATATTATATCCAGGTTGAAGTCGCGGTGTCAGACGTTGAGTAACACGGGATAAAGCAGTGTGATTGAAGACAATTAAATAGAGATACCTAGTAATTTGGTTCCGAAGAAACCAATTCAAAATTATCAGATGTGAACTTTTGAAGGAATTTGAATCTTTCTCCTCATTCGGCTTTAAACATTTTAATTCGCATTTTTGTTACTAAAGTTAATTTACTGTTCAACTTTAACGACACCCCAATTAAGGGTAAGAAGGTCGGCTGATCAAAGGTTTGAGACACTGGATCGTTTAAGCTGGACAGCCTTTTTGTTTCATTTGGTCAGTATATGAAATTCCTCATTTGTGAAAGATTAAACAATTGCAAGTATGATGGATCAAGTGTGAGTAAGTTTTTATCAAAATGAATGAAAACTTTTAAAAATAAATTTCAAACTATTCAATATTTTGACAGCGTTGACAAAGCGATTCGAGTGTTGTCTAAAAACACATTCGCACTGAATTTGTGAGTACATAGTTGGGTGAATTAAAATATTACATTATATTAAATTCAAATGCTTGTAATTTTAAACCCAAGCAATATACCTAAATCCCTGACTAAATTCAATAATTCCTTTTTACGTCTCTATTATTACTAATTTCAAAGCAAATAGTTCCAAAAGTATTTGAGATAAGAATGTTCGAAACTAATTTGATTCTTTTTTCTTTTTCTTCATTTTTATTTTATTACAATAAAGTCTCCTTAAAAAGGCTAATGTTCAATTACCCGAGGGATATCCAATCTTTGTTCCATTATCTACATAAATATGCATTGGTTTATATCTCTTTTTCCTATAGATAAAAAGCCATTAGAAACTAAGGAAAATTAGCAACAATTCCCATTTTAAAGTTAAGGGGAGTGACGGTAGCGAAGGTGACAGTCCGTTGCCTCGTAATGCAAGAGTCGCGGGTTAGATACCCGCTGAGTCCAGTCCAGGTCTACTACCTCTGTGTGTCCTAGTGACAGGCACTTACCGCCCATTTTCTTAGCATGATATAGCCAATATTGTGTTGAAAGTACCGTTACAAACCAACGAAACCATCCAATCAATCTTAAAGTTATGGCAACACAGTCATTGTCATTATGATCCAAAAAGCCGGGGACATAAATCTATCTATCCGTGTAACAACAAAATGAAGTATTCGTGGAAATAAGTAAAATAGTTACATCAATAGGATAGTTGTGATGGTGGTGGCAATTGTGATATGTTCTCAATCAAGTTATTTTTCCTTATGCTATCTGATCCGATCCATCCGACCGGTTCTCGCAACATATTCTCCCTTCCTTTTGAAGACACATCCTTTTGTGCCCGTTATCTATAACACACAGACTTTCCAACTGAGGCTGAAGGTCAAACGCTTTATGACTATGACAGATCTTTATGCATGCAAGGACATCGCTGCCAACAAATGTACAGAGAAAAAAATCGCGGGTTCGTCAAAGCCTTTTTTCACAGATATGACATTTATTGGTGGAGTTATTATCTTTTTTATCTTTATTTCTGAATATTATTTCCCCAGCGTTATTTGGTTTATGTTTGTGATAAGCAGTCTTTACAATTGGTCCTAAATATTGAAAATATTTAACTATACTGTCTTCTCCTCTGCAAACTATGGGCTCATACCCTTTGTGAGTTGATATAGGGTAAAGAGAAAATCCTGCTGGTATGTGTTTTGCTGCTTTTATTGTATAAGATGTATTTGGGGCTTGATACAGAGTAGTTACTGGCTCGATATTATTTTCAAAATCACATATATAGAACAAAATGAATCTGTAGTTGATTTCTTGAGTTTTCAAATTTAACTACATAACCCTCTTTTGGCATTATATATATATATATATATATATATATATATATATATATATATATATATATATACTAATAAATAACATTAACATACAAGTTAGAGAATTTTAATTCGTACTCTAAGGAGATTCTAACTCTGGTCCGCGGGTTATGGTACCCATGCACACATCATCCAAAATGATGCTACAATGTCGACCAAGTAATTAATTCTCATCTTAGTACACTATCACTCCGGATTCCTGCGACAAAAGTCAAAGTATATAGGGTTGCTATGTTATAATTTTATGTAGTAGGCATTGCTGTTTTTCCAAGATGATTCCTAAGTTGATTAATTTATCAATATGCTCAGGATACGTGTTTGAAAAATCATACAACATCTTTTGAGCCTCTTTGATAGATCTGTATGATGCATTTAAGCGAAAAAATGACTTAATCTTTTCTGCGACGTTTCGCACACTCCACTTTTTGGGTGGGTTAATTCCAGTCTCAGTTATTTTTGATAAATTCTTTTACAATACTATATACATCTATCTTTGGATTTTCCATCATTGTTATATATACCGGGGTAAATGTCTAATATAATATTTTCACATAAACCATGCCACAGTCAGTGTAAAATATTTTATACAATATACCGCGACCAATAATCATGCAGTGCCATAGCTGATTGAAATATATCAGCTTTGTCGTGTCGAATACAGTTTTGCAACGAAAACAATAAAAGCAAAATGTTGTATACAGTATATCATGATCAATAATTGTGTTTTCACAGTAGTATTTTTAGTCTCACAGAAAATGAACCTCCACATTGTAGCATAGCAACAATGAATAATATATTCCTGTCTGAAAACATCACTTGTGGTAGGTCCAATAATAGTGGATTTACAGACAGCAGCTATTTACAAAATCGTTTACATGACCAAAGGGTGTAGTTGTTGTATTTCCAAAAAATAATAATTATATTTCCCAATAACAGTTACCTAATTATACGCTAGCCGATTTTGCTACATAAAATCACACACGCGCGCGTTAGAATTATATGTTGATAGTCTCACATCGCATGCACTCGCGTTTAACGAGTAAGATCAAAATACTAAAGTAATTGGATATGGAAGGTCTGATTTATTCCCAGCTATCAGGTCTAAAACGCTCAGTATACCACTACTCTCTCTCTCTCTCTCTCTCTCTCTGACTGGTTGTTTATTCTTGTATGATATCCTTTCCGGAGGATGGGGGGAGTAAATATGTTCCCACATCACCACGGGGAAATAAACTTAGTGTAAGAAAGGAAGAATAGTGGGAAGAAAAAAATATGAAAGGAAAGAAAGAAAGAACACATGGAGGAAAACAGAGAAGAAAAGAAGAAGAGAAAGAGAGACCGAAGAAGAATGGTCATAATTTTTTAAAGTTAGAAAAGCGACTATGGAAAGGAAATACCAGCCCTACTCCTCCCCACATACCCTCAGGAATTACCACCCCTACTCCTTTCCCACCCCCCACCTCCGAATTCCCACCCTAACCTCTTCCTACCCCACCTCAGGAATTAACTTCCTACTCCTACTAGTCTCACCCCCAGGAATTACCATCCAAACTTATTCCCACCCCACCCCAGAATTACTACTCCTACTCCCTTCCACCCCACCTCCAGGATATACTATCCCTACTTATTCCGACCCAGGCCAGAAATTACCACATCTACTTCTCCCCACCCTCAAGAAATACCACCTCTACTTATTTCCACCCAACCCTCAGGAATTACCACATTAACTCCTCCCCCATCCCGAATCACCCACCAGGAATTACCACCCCTAATTATTTCCAGCCCTGCCTCAGGAATTAGCACTCCTATTCCTATCCACCCCACCCTCAAAAATGCACTCACACTCTCTTTTTGATTTCATAATGAACGCCACCTTGACCTACTTTTAACAGGATTTTGTGATTTTCAAGACGCATCTGCACACGATGGTCTATTATCAATCCCGTCTAGAATGCACGAGCAATTCGCCTAAACGATTAAAATGTTCAAATGTGAAATAAAGAACACAATATATTCAATACAGTCGTATCGTACGCACGAAGATGCATTTGCATACTACGGTCGGTCGGATGTCAAAGGACTGTAAATAAGTTAGTGAAGGAGAAAACGAAAGGAAACCTTCATAAGGCCTACTTTGACCTCCAATCCAACTAACTTGGGAAGTCAGGATGGCTACCAAATCTATAGATGGTTACTAAGCGATGTTGGTGGTAATCATTGAGAACATCATAAAGGAAAATCATAGAAAAAGTGCCATCGATGTATAAAAAATATGCTGAAAGAAACGAACCAAACAAATATTTGACTCAAAGACTTTATGAAATACATGGCAATATATTATCAAATGGTTGTTGAGCTGTACTGGTCACGGAAGTGTGGATCAACACATATATCAAACGACAGAAGGAAAATTTTTTTCTGTATGCGGTCCGTTTGTTGATCAGGATCCCTACAATAAGCAGGTAAAGAATGAGATATGCACACATACATAAATTACGAAGGACAGATAGACAGACTTAACTCTAAGAATGTTTGAACAATATAATGATCCTCTAGTTCATTATCTCCTACAATTACATCTCCTAATCTTTGAGGGAGTTCAACCAGAAAATAAACATCCTTCATGACATAATCGCCAATGTAATAATCTATTTTAACTGCGAATTTTAACAACATTGCGTATGAATGTAATATAAATAAACCAAGCTTCCCTTTTTCGATGGGCTTGTTTGAGATTACATTTTGGAGCCTGGAGAACGCTCATTCCTGTTTTCTTAGAAATTGATTACTTGATTCAAACGGTTTTTGCGGTTGACTCTCTCGGGGTCGCGTATAAAAGATTCGAGCCTCGAGAACGTGTAGTCCTGTTTCCTCGAATACGGGATAATATAATGAAAACCACTCTTCCGTTACGCTCTTTCGACCTTTGAGAACGAGAAATGTTTTCATGTTATGGCCATGTTGGCTTTCCAGATGGCTCGTTTATGCAAAGTAGAAGTTTCTCTTTCGCGAATTTGAAAACTCGATAGCGCGTAACGGAAAGCTCGATTACGTGACTTATAGAGATCATATGATTGAAAAGTATCTTCTGACTGGCTCACTCGAGTTGGGCAATCTAGCCTCGAGATCGCAAAGTGTTTCCACTGTATGGCACCGATTGCTTACCATAGACGCGGGTAATTCGGAGAGTCCATTACATCTGTATAGAGAACCATAATTTACTGCTTGTAGTCATTACCTAGAGCCAAATGATGCCTACGTTCGAAAGCCTTGATAATTTTGGTGGTAACACAGCATCAACGAAAATATTCTAACTCTTTAGATATTTTGTGCCCTATGTCCAAAATACAGGGTTTACTTTGATTGATAGCATTGATACTCGTTGCGTCAGCCTGTTAAAAGGGATTATATACATTTTTTCGTGCACTTTTGCATCAGATTCAGCTCTTTACTAGTTTCACTTAATAAACAACTTGACATTTTCTTAGAGTGGTTTCACTTCGGGCACGCTTTCTTCCTCGCGTTAATTCTATTGAGATGCAGTTCACCTCTCATTTCGAACATATAGGTAATGACTAAAAGCGGTAAATGACGGATATTTGTACAAGTATAACAGGCCGTCCGAATTTACCTGGCGTCCGAAATATAATCCGGTTATACGGCGCGTGAAAAATATCAAGAAACAAAATAAACAATTTTAAAAAAATCTCTGAAATTTGCCAAAAATGTGAATGAAGAAAATAAAAAGCAGTAAATAAATCCAGGGCGATTAAAATACAATCCTATAATTGATGATACAGATCTTTTTAATGGAATTGTCTGTGGGGTATAAGATAACTCAAGGTATCAGATAAAATTGATCCCAGCAAGCAGAAAAGTACCACATTTTGGTAAATTGATTACCTCTCTCTCTCTCTCTCTCTCACACACACACACACACACACACACATTCTTGTATTTAGTGCATATCGATGACTCGGGTGTGGAACTCCGTACAGAGGACATTTGTTCTAGCTATCCTGAAGTGAAAAAAAGATATATTTCATGGCAGTAACTTATATCAAACAGTGACGTATCGGGGAGGTATTGTAGGATTAATTCTAAGGAATATGAACATTTGCAATACACGCGTGGACGCACCAGTTTACACAAATTGTCTGTACTATCAGTTCAAACTAAGGACACACATAACTACTGACCGAAACATGGAAACTGAAGGCAGTGGGACGTCATGGGCAATTGGAACTCCCATTATTTTGCAAAATGAAAATGAGGACAAGCATTACTACACCATGCATGAACGGTTCGGACTCCAAGGGTTAGTAACTCAGACGTTTTCTTCATCCCAGACAGATCCTTAACCCTTTCCAGAATCAAAGCACTATCGCATCATAATTATCCCTTCCCTAGGTAATACATCAGTTGTTAATTGTTAATTGTTACTTCATAAAGCAAGGTGGCAGCCTGGTGGTTCCATATAGTTCAAAAATGTGTTTAGACAGAAGTACATGACGGAGTTCGTAAATAAGCTTAAGTACCAAAACATATATGGGATATTGTAAGCAAGGAAAGTTTCTACATGACGCCAACATATTCCACAAAATCTGAAAGCATATCATTTATGAAATCTCAAGCTGATTTCTTTTTGTTTAGATCTATTTATTGTAAATGGGTGTGTTCCATTTGGATTGTATTGTTTGTTTCATTATATTTGTTCCATATAAAATTGGTTTGTTAAATTCGACCCAAGTATTGAACGCACGCTAATACACTGATGGTCAGTACTATACTTGAAGGTAGGACGCACATAATTATTGTTAAAAACATGGAGACTGTGGACATTGGTACATCATGGACAATGAGGAAATCTTTATTCAACTCGAATCAACTGCTGATGCAAACTTAGGACGCACATTGACAAAAACAAAGAGACTGCGGACAATGGTACATCATGGAAAACGAGAACACGTTTGCATAGGTAGAATGAACTACCAATACAAACTAAGGACACACACAATTTTGGGAAAAATCATGGATACTATGGTCATTAGTACAGCATGGACAATGAGGACATGTTTACACATATAGTCTGAACTAGGAATACAAATTACGGACACACGTAGCTATTAAATAAAAACATGGACACTGGACAGTAGTATATCATGAACAATTGGGACTCGCATTAATTGTCGCTGGCAAAGATGTGAGCATCATTTGATTTACAAGCACATTGGCAGCTTGACGGACTTTCAGGCCAAATCTCCATCACCTCTCTGACTGCCACTATATATAATGTACAAATTCAAATCGTCATAACGTAAACACTTTTCAACCATTTTTCATGAAATTTTCAGTAGCCACTAAAATATTAACACAAATTCACATTGGGTAAGTGTCAACATAAATTACTTTGATTTTATATGATGTGCTATGCTAATGAGTAGTGCGTTTTTACGTCTACTCTGGCAATAGGTCAGTTGTGGTTCGTTTTTTAATCTTGGATGGATCCATGACCCTTTCCAGATTCAAGAGATGGTCGCATAATGATTATCCCTTTTCTAGTTAATAAATAAATTGTTCGTTGCTATTTCATACAGCAACGTGGCAGCCAGGTGGTTCCATACTTTTACATACATAGAGTACATAAATAAGTTCATGTATCAAAATGTATTTTGTGATATTTCAGGTGTGTTTAAATTTACGCTACCATACTATTCCACAAAATATCAAACTATCATATCATTGATATCTCAAGCTGATTCCTTTTTGTTATTATTATTATTGCGTTTATTCTATTTGGATTGTATTATTTTTTATAATATTTATTAAAAATTAGCTTTATTTGTTCAGTTCTACCTGATTATTGAATGCACATGTTGAAATACAACACAATACAATACAACACATTTATTCAGTATTTTAAAGGTATTTTGTATGGCTGATTACTATTGTACAGGGAATGCGAAGAAATTTTAAAACAGTTTTCTGATCTCCAGGTCGCATTTTGTGTAAAACTTATTTTAGAGAACGCAACAGAGTATATGAGTAGGAATCTCTAATACAGTTACAGCATATAGTATGGTAGCGTATAACATTCTGTACGTATTAGCTATAATTAAAAGCCCACTTAAATTTGGAAAGTGAAGAAAGCTTAACAATATATTATAGGCATCACAATTCTTGTAAATCGATTGGTATTTGGTGTGCTCATATTTTGTCTATTGTCTCAATGAGATTTCTTTCACATTAGAAATATGGATGCAAGCATAATGCATGATCTGCAAATCAAAGTCATCAAGTCATTAATGGAAGCAAGCATATGCACGTAAAAGTAGATCGAACGCATACATCAGTTTATGATTTGCTTGCACATATTATGGCATGTATTGCGATTGCGATGATGAAAGATATATATTGTTGTAATGAAATTTTTGTTGTTGAGATTAATAATCTTAATGATGAATGTTTGACTTTTATCAATCTATTTATCTATTGAGGTTATATCCACGTAATAGTCCTATGACAAAGGTAGCTCAGTCGACTCAAACTGAGCAGGCTGAGTCAAGTTCTTTTATCATCACCTTGTCAAATAGATTACACAGTTCTGCTAATCAAAACAAATGTATATATATATATATATATATATATATATATATATATATATATATATATTGTTATGTATGATGTTTATATAATATTATAAATATTTTGGGAAATTATAAATGTTTCTTCACTTTAATATTTGCTTAAATCTTAATGTTTATCAGGAAAAACATGTTTAACTAGTGTCCTTGAATTAGGTTGTTTTGATCAATATGTTTTCTCAATTTGAAGGTCAAGGTTGAATTTTGTTTACAGTTATAATTCCATTAAGATGACTCATATTCTAGAACATTCTGTCATGTGACCAATCTTTATATATACCATGTTTGGTGGACATTTATTCAGTTTTGACATTACCATCAGTCTTGTAAAGAGCTATTACAGTTGTGAAAATTCATTCCAAATTCTAAGAGAGGAATTATTTTAAATATTCATTGGATTATAACAGTGCTCATAAACTTTTGGATTTTGGATTTTTAATTGATGATTTTGGAATTTATGTGAACTTATTCAGAGATTTTGGAATACTTCATTTTGACATCAGCACATCAAGATTTCTAGTACATCAGGACTTTGGAGACCATTAGCACATCATAACATTCAAGGACACAGCCGTGAATTCGGAACATTCTATATTTAGGACTTGTGATTAGAACAATCATTCTTATTGGATTATTAGGATTTCAAAACACATTACTGTAAGTGACTTTTTGATTTTTCATTTTAATTATCTAGTAATAAATTGCTTGTTGATTTTTTACTTGATTTGTTGGTTTCACTTTCTTTCTGTTACATTTTTCTTAGACCATAGAGTCGTAACAATATATATGTATATATATATATATATATATATATATATATATATATATATATATATATATATATATCTATATATATATATGAACTTGCCTCTTACCTGGTCTGCAAGATCGCGCTGATAGGCACCGAGTCACTCTTCTGGGATGGCCATGGCCTCGGAGGCTAACTGGTATTCGCTGTGCGCGTCAAGGAGCTCGTTCGGGTACTCGAGGTCGACCTCGAAGATGTAGCCCTTTGGCGAGTCGGACTTGATGGCGCTGATAGCTCTTTCCCACTCGCCCGTCTGCTTGGGCTCCACCCAACGAAACCCTCATGTTGTCAGGCTTTCCATCATGACCCAGTCTTACAGGTTCTGGGTGTCAGGTAGGCTATCCAGCTGTTGGCTTTGCTGCGGTCGTGGCCGGCGCATAGCGGGTTGTTTGCACTTGAGTGCCGGCAACTGTGCATTGAGATGCTGCCTTAGATCCCCCGGATGTCTGTGAACAGCGTCGAGCAGGGCGTTCCAGCTCATCCATTCGTCATCGATGTGGCCCGGAAGGCCTCGAATACGTTAACCAGCAGGAGCTCGTCCACTTGCAGGTAAAGGTCGTGGCAGTCTCGCGGGTTTTGGCAGCCGAACTCCTTCCACACCAAACGGGCGGAACTTCGAAATGTGGAGTTCTAGTTCTAAACACCTCGCGAAGTGTCAGTCGGAATTCCCGCACAAGTTATTTTTGATGCGCTTTGGATCGCAGCGTTGGCATGGGGCACCAAGCTGCTCGACCTAGTCAGGGGTTCATGGCGGAAATAGGATGTGACCTGGATGTCTACTTGCTGGCCTGGCGCGGCTTTTTCGAGTTAATCCGCCAAGGCTAAACTTCAAGGCCACCATGGCTGCACATCTCACTGCCAACGGTTCCTCGCGCGCTGGGTGGCCATGGCATCCAGAAAGGCGGTTGCTTCTGCTTCAAGGCTATATCCGGTGGGCATCAGGGAGCGGTAGTCTCTCACAGACTTGGTTCCACCCCCCACCCCCACCCCCTCCGCTTCACTAGTGCGGTTGTGGTTGGATAAAGCACCACCTCTAATTCCGCGCAAGTAGCTCGCAAAGAAACTTGGCGAATTGTTCCATCGCCGAGGCTTGTATCCGTTTCAGTTTCCTTGCTTAGCTGAGGCCTCCACAGCGTGGGTAAATGCGGTGTACCGCGCCAACACCAACCCCGCATTTCCAGCACGGCGCCATTGTCATCCATCTCCTGCTCCGCGAGTCGTGGATCCAGCAATACCTGCTGATACACCTGTGCTCCCACAGCTATTTACTACCCATTTTCTGCAAATCGCATGTATTCTTTCCCCAGCGAACCATGTTTAATCCGTGCAATGCTAAATACATGCGTGCCCTAAATTGAAGCTTTATCCACCACAGCCGTGTGACCAACATCGATGCTAGTGGCCAAACCTTTTCTGTGTATACCCTATCTCAAACTCTCAATACTAGTCGCCAAAAGCTTTCTACGACTAGGATCGATGGTAGTCAGCAAAAGTTATCTATAACTTGCTTTAATGCTAGCGACCACGGGTAAGTCAAAGTCTCTATTTCGCTACTACTAATGTTACCATTTTGAGATTAATTGAAAACAATTTTACACAGCGACCATATATACAAAATACTATCAACGCTACAGAAAGGACAAGGCAAAAAGAGACTTCGAAAGCCCTTCAGACCTCATAGACACGTTCAGAAAAAGAATAAGCAAAAAAGAACAGCAGTCAGAGAATCGGACGTTTTTTTATATTACTAACTGAAAGAAAACAAAAATGATACAACAAGATTCTTATGAAAGCTCCAAGTCAGATGTATGTGTTCGATAGTTATCAAGAAGTGTGTGTGTTGGATAGCAATAAACAAAATCGGGTTTTGGATGGTAATAAAACAGTATGTGTTGGAGGCAAAAAGTGAGTGTTGGATAGTAATCAAATAAAGTGGGTGCTGCTTAGTAAATCAAAAACTATATGTTGGATAGTAATCAAAAAGTATTATATGTAAGGTATTCAATAGTATAATGTGTGGTATTGGATAGTAATTAAAAAGTCGGTTGTTGGATAGCAATAGAAAATATGTGTTGGATAGTAATCAAAAAGTGTGTGTTGAATATTAATCAAAAACGTGGGCGTTAGATAGTAAGCAAAAGGTATGTGTTGGATAGTAATAACAAATTGTGTTGGATAGTAATCACAAGTATTGGATGGTAATCAGAAAGCTGGTGTTGGATAGCATGTTTGACCCCATACATTTCTGACCCTATACATTTTAACCCCATACATTTTTCCCATGTTAACCTATGTACATTTTTTAACATAGGATTTCCCATATGACTTCATAAGTGTCGCCTAATGTAAATCTATGGTGTAATGTTAATTCCCGTTATGGCCCCCACGTGCCACATGTCCAATTATACTTAAGATGAACATAATAAACATAAAATAGTACATTAAAAGCATACTTTATCAACTGTGTAATACAGCGAAGAAGAGATTCTGTATTTTTAACTAATAAAAGAATGTGTCCTAATTCTGTCGAGCTCTATACATGGAGAGACAATTTTTAATAAAGATACAAAAATGATTTTTTACGACTTTTTAACTGAGGAAGTTCTCCAAATTTGTAATTATTTTGGTCTATTAATATATGTTCTTTTTAATCTAAGTGAATGAGCTTCCCTAAAAGTAATGCATATATATCAGATACAAAATTTGTCACCTAATACAAGGTTCGCGCAAAAAAGACACAGTCAATCTTTACTAGAGATGTTTATGGAATCGATATGTTTCTGTTGGTAGATAATGACTGCTCGTTCTAAATTTCTTTAAAATGTATGTACATTTTTCTGGTAAACAGATAATGTATTGTTTGGATGACAATTAAGATTTGAATATCCTTTTAATTTCAGTTTCTGCATGAATTACTTATTTGGGAATTCTAATTTTAATAAAACCGATCCTTTAATCTTCTGTCTATTTCACTAAGAACCCAAAAATGAACGGAGTGTAAGATTTTCCTGTTCATGCCATATAGGAGGAAGTCCTTTACCATCAACTATTTTTATAACGTTATTTATCTATCTGCTTTGGTAGTAATCATTGACAGAATCATGCAGATGCAGAGTTAGTCGGTACGTAATCTTAGTCAACTTTTTATCTTTACTTCGAATATTTTTTTACAAAAAGGAATACTACGAGTTTTAATTCAAATTGAAAGAGAAAGACGATCCAATTTACCGTCACTTTAGGGATTGGTCGGCTGACATGTAACACTTTTCTGCTAAACTTGAACTGGAGTGTTTCTAGTAACTCTATACTTTCAAAACTCCAGATTTCACATCCAAATGACATAATTGGGAGCATCAAATAATCAGATTTCACATCCATATGACATAATTGGGAGCATCAAATAATCAGATTTCACCTCCATGACATAATTGGGAGCATCAAATAATCCGATTCACATCCATCTGACATAATTGGTAGCATCAAATAATCAGATTTCACATCCATATGACATAATTGTGAGCATCAAATAATCAGATTTCACATCTATATGGCATAATTGGGAGCATAAAATAATCAGATAGTTTAACTGGCAATATATTGGTATAAAACATTGTTTTCTTACTTTACTCTTGTAATCCATATTTTTTGTCTCTAAAAATTCGAATCATAATTGAAAGGAGTCTCACAATAACAATATGAATTAACATGTTCTAAAGGTTGACCATTGCACTCAAAAAAGTTCGAACGTTTCAATGTTCTTCTACTAAAATGTAAGTATTGTTTGTTTTAATTACATTTAGTCAAGATTCCAATAAAACACAATATTGGTGAATGTGGCCCAAGGCCTTTTGTAAATAACCATCAGAGTGAGCAATATAACAGTGTCATTAGCATACAATAGTAATAATAATAATAATAACAACAACAACAACATCAACAATAATAATAATAATAATAATAATAACAGTTAAACGTAAATATTTAATTCTCAAGAAAGCTGATCATATAGGTATTGAATGCCAGAAACATTATTCTTTACAAGAAATAATCAATGAGATAAAGTGCGCAAAAATTGAAGACATTTTTTCTTCTAAGCGTCATATTATTTGCGTCAGCGAAGTGTGCTTCTCTTACGCCAAAATTAACTCATCCTTGTAATTGTCAATTGTGAAGTCAATTGTAAAGGAAAATTCGCTACCCGAATGCATCGATCCCACGCTAAATCTCTCTCTCTCTCTCTCTCTCTCTCTCTCACACACACACACACACACACACACACACACACAGACAAACACACGCACATATGTGTGTATATGTTTTGTTTGATTCTATTGGCGTCATTTTATATCATTTCTTACGTATCCTCTGTAACAAGATAACCGGGTTGGATTTCGGATTTATAACAGGACACTTTTGATGGTGATACAAATGCAATGTTTATTGATGAATGACTCGAATGGGAAAAGAGTTATGATTTATACGTGCGTGTACAAGATCCAAATATTAGACAAATCTACACAATCCGCACGAACCTAATAATGTAACCCAAATATGAATACAAATAAATAACCTTACACAGTACAAGGACAAAGGTTATTGATTCATAGTAATTTCAGACGACGAAAAGAATGATGGGTTTTGCTCAAATAGAAAAAATGATGTACTTTACTCATATAGTAAAAAGTATCCGCTCAAATAATTAAAAATGAGGTACTTTATTCAAATAATAAAATGATGAAAACAATGGGATAGATATCACACAAAATATCTTTACAATCCCAAACCACTGGGTATCACAAACCCCAAAATTAACCCACGGCTGAAAGATTACATGTATGGAGTAACACAAAACACTGTCACTGGCACACTTGGCTACCAGCCACACTGGTCAATCAAGCAGTCAGCATTAACGGTAGTCACCGACCACCATTCAATTCCTTGGTCAATCAAGCAATCAGCGCCCACAATCGGTCAGCAACGCCCGATCACCTGATACTCAACCAGCAACATACTGTTAATTCAGCTCTACGGCTCCTATGGTCAGCTTTACAGATGCTATGGTCAACTTCTATGGTCAGCTTTACAGCTGGGGCCTCGTCGACTCTGACCAGCTGAAAATAAATCTAACACCGTGTATTATGATTGACACGGGCATATACGACAACACGTAATGACGATATATACGGCAAGTTATACAAATTACATTATCGGCACAACATTACAAAGCAATAAACAAGTTCAGAAGTGAACCTACCCGTGTCTCATAAACGTTTCCTAAAAATGCCACTTTATATTGCTAATATCAAGCTCTTGTTAAATCACCAACAAGAATAGAAAATATTGCATTGTACTACGCAAGCCGAAGCTACATAGAAAATATACATCAGAAATTACTAAATAACTTACATACCTCTACAGCTGAAGATGTGCAAATCTTTAAGTAGACTGCTCACTGACAAGACGTTCCGTAATGTAAAGATTTAGTCTTACGGTGAGGCATTTATGCACAGACGATGCAGCCCTACATCGTCCGTACGCTTGATGTATTCTGTTTTTCCCATCGAAAGCACTTCGCACGTGCGGCATAGGGTGAACCGAACTCACTGTTTCGAAATATTGTACAATATACATAAATCACCCTCGGGTATCGTTGTACACAAAAACGAAACCCGAGCACATGTATTTAATAAATAAAGGGATTTATACAATTCCGTCACATCCTCACGTATGAAAACATCTTATTTTAGATGTGCGTGCATGTGTGTGCGTGTGTGTGTGTGTGTGTGTTTGATTATATTGGCGTCGTTCTATATATATATTTCTTACGTATCCTCACGTATCAAAACATCTTATGTTGGAGCCATGTATAAGCGCTTAACTTCCTGTTTACTATATTGGTGTTAATTTTCATGTATATATCTTGCATAGAAATCCATTGGGCTTGTGCGTATAGTTGAGTGTTAGATTCCGTTTACCCAGCGAGTGAGTGTTTATGTATTTCAAGTCTTTACCTTTGACCTTGTTCCATTCTTTTTGATAGATGAGCACGTGGTCGAGTGGGTTAGGGCGCTGGTATATGAAAGCTAGACGATATATGCCTCTATTCGCGTTACTCCTTCCTGGAGCAAATTATGATTCTCTCACCTGATTAATAATATTGGTGTCATTCTCTATGTCTCTCTGTCTGTCTATCTGTCTCTCTCTGTTTCTGTCTCTCTGTCTCTGTCTATCTAGATAGAAAAATAGATAGTAACTAATCGAAAGGATGGTAATTTCACCTACTCTCTAGTCAAAGATAAAAGGAATTGCTTCGAGCAAGCAATTTTTAAAAATCTAAAAGCGAATTTCAATAATTTGAATTTAAAGCTGAACTTTTGTATAAATCTATATGCCTCATTAGAAACTTAAGCTATTGTGCGAAAACCAGGTTTCTTATTTCAATCACAGTGACGTTATATTTGTGCAGAAACTATTATTCATCTTTCAGCCACAGTGACATTTACCTTTTTACTCTATTATAAGGCAGTGACACATTTTAAAAAAAAAAACAACGAGAAATTGTATATTTTGCAATCGTATGCTTTTTTGGTGACTCTCTTCAAACTTTTCCTTAATTCACACGCAGATAGACTAGAACGGAATTTTATTTTTGAGATCTAAGCTGATATGGTCGTTATTTGAAACGCTTTCAAAGCAGCTGGAAGGGAATAGTAGTGGTAATGAAACCCCATTACTACTGATATTACTATGAGTGGGTGTGTGGGTGTATTTTGACGATTGTAAGCAGGTAGACCGTATATAAACCTCATTAACATTCGACTCGAGGCAGTCTTACTTGCAAGCAGCACTAGGAGGAACAACTCTAACTTTCACGGAGTTAAGTACATGTATCGCATATTTGTATTACAAATTCTAAAAGTTTTTCTCTGAGGGAAAATCGAAGTATTTTGCATTGCTGTTGTTGTTGTTGTTATTGGTGTCGTTGCTGTGGCTGTTGCTGTTGCTTTTGTTGTTGAAAGTTTCTGAATTAATGTACTTTATCGTGCTTTGTATTTGTACATTTTGGGTTAACCGTACAAAGTTTAGATGGTCGTTCTCTTTTCAGTTTACCAAAATAAGAAGAAAGAGAAAAAATAACCAGAGATGACTAAGCCATGGCTCTTGCTCCTTGTCTGTTTGGGGTCAGACGCGGCTTTTCCTTGGATGAATAGAAAGGTTGACTGTAAGTTCAGTTAATGGTCGGATTGGGAGGGACCGGTCGGATTTGGAGAATATGAACGGTACAGGACGGTTCTAGCCAAAGCAGCCAATGGAGGACAAGAATGTCCAAGCCTTACAGAGACAAAACCAGGTGAGGAAGGGTGGATATATTATCGATTTGGGTGCGAGGATACTGTTGGCCTATGTACCTCAAACAATTCCCTTGCTATGTTTAATATTGGTGGGGACTTTCGAACTAAGGTCAAATGCATAGAAATTTCAGCAGAGTTCCAAGATCACGGCATTTTTGGCTCGATTTAAAACATGCATGCATTCACTTTGATGAAATAAACATTGCTTGTGTGCTACACAGCTTTTACTTTTACTAGTTTCAAACATTTAAAAATTTAGACAGTAGGCTTCTTATTATATTTCACTTTATAGTGCTTAGAGATAGCAGACAAACGGTTCTTCGATGCAGAAGCAGTTTTTTATTTTGTTAGAATTAGTGCACAAATACAGTGAATCTAGCTTCAATTGACAGATCGCAAGGATCTGTCAGCTCTGCTGAAAATGTATATTTATGACATATTTGATAATGGGATATTAAAATTTATCAGAGTGAGGATACAAACTGATAGCCACAGTGGCGATAAAAGTGGTAACCCCAGTGCAACGATAGCACATATATAACTACATTTCTTTTCCATTTTGGAAATATCTGCCCTATGAGATATATGCCTTCCATATTTAGTCCATTTCTTTTCCTTCTTCTTCATCTTCTTCTTCTTCTTCTTCTACGTCTTCTTCTCTTTACGGCATGAACATATCATAAATGAAACTTGCCTCAATGTTCATGTATGAATGCATTATGAAGCAATGAGGTGGCAGTAAAAACACAGCATAGAACAAACTCCAAACCACAACAAGTAAATTTTAAATATTAGTCTATTTTTCAACATTAATCATCTGATCTTACAACTTATCGATGACCGAACGTATCATGACTTTTTTCTATTCTATATTTAGTGGCACCCATTGTCAAAATATCTCAAGAACTAAACGATATTTTATTTAATTGATCAATGAAGTTTAAAGGCGAGACTCTCGATTCAGTATAATATTACAATTAGGTTAACTAGCTATTTTAATGTTTGTCACTCTCACACCTATGTTTGTAAACATTAGAGAAATCAAGCAAGGATTAGTGTTCACGTGACTCTCTACATTTGGGTGAACTGTTTGTTAGCTAACTAGACCGTGAGCTTCTTGAAGCCACATAATTCATGTTGGAATGCAGAAATAATAAACAAATACGGAAAGCATAACAGATAAACTCACAATCGTTAAAATCTTGAGTTTAAAGAGGTTAAACTCTGAAGGATGTTGAATTTTCTACACCCAACACAACAATGTTCATGGTAACAATCAGTGCCTTAAATATGCTAAAAACAGTATTCGCTTCATTTTTCGTATAAAACTTGTACTTAATTAAACAAAAGACAATATTAACAATATTATGTTTACCACTACGTTATATACCAAGCTTTAAATAAATAGAGAAAGCCTAGAAACAGACAACATCACAACAGTAGACGACGTAAAATTAACTTGAAAGGAAATACATTACTATATTTAAAGTTCAATAAAATAAAATGAAAATCCTTTCACAGCAATATAACAAAAATATTGACAGTAATTAGTTATTAAATAAGAACGTTATTCCTCTTGTACAGAAGAGTCCCCAAGAGAGTAAATCTTGCTGGAATAAATTTATAAGGAATTCATAAAACCAATATAGCTGAAGACCCGTCACAGTTTCATTCAGTCTGCAAGATCAAGATATGTAAAGTCTAGAAACGAACCAGTCTGTATCCGGACATCTGGGCAGACTCAGTACGTCAGTTATGTATAAATACTAAAATACTTCTACCACTTATACTACTAATATCATTTAGTTTTCCAGGATGACATAAATTATGACCCTGTAATTAAAACAAATATACACTTAATGCCAAAACAAAAACAATATACAAGTTAAACATCTACTGCATAAAGGAATACAAATATAACAGACGGTAATACAAATTATACAAGGTTAACATACAGCTATCATATAAATATGCTGTCATAAAATCAGGATTGCTCATTAAAACATTTGCAGAGGTATAATTTCTTAAAAGCGGAACCATTGGGTGCTTGTTTAATATCATTCAGCAAACTGTTTCATAAAACTGTTCTGGTGTACGCAAAAGATTTCTTACAATACTCTGTCCGAACGTTTGGTACATAAAAATCATTGTTTTCACTCGACCGAGTACTCCTCGTGCTCAAAAGGTTCTGAGAAAACGGGGCCAGATGTCGGGGGAAGAACAGGTGTGTGTGTGTGTGTGTGTGTGTGTGTGTGTGTGTGTGTGTGTGTGTGTGTGTGTTTGGAACTCATCAAAATCATGTATGAAGATGAGAGTACTATTTTCCATTTAATTCTATGACATTGAGACAGAAATGTCAGTCTCCAATACTCTACAATTCATAACACCTTTTCACATTATCTGTTGGCTTCTTTCATTCTTATTTTGTGTCCTGATAATTTAGCGACACCAGACCACGCAAATAACTGAATTTCAGACCTGTAGTACAAATTGAAAGTACTTTTAACAACCGAGTTTTCAAATCGACAGGTTGTGCTAGAAAGTTTAGGTAGTTAAAAACCTGCGTCGTGATTATTCAAGTATGAATGCCACAGTTATCTACACGCATCTAATAAGGTCTGAAAAACATATTAACTTGTGGTTGATGCCGCGATGCACAGAGTCGAAGGATGTAATTTCACTCTACAGTCTTTTCACATTGATAGGTAATCAGTTCCCTGTAGTTGGCAACCTTCCTCCATAACAGCTAAGTTTATAATGCGCCAATGTCACACACCTCAATACATTAAAAAAAAAAAAAAATATGTAGAGCTGACGAATTGTACTCATAAGAAAATTATATGTAATTTAGCAAATTAAAGCATTTAGACTTTAAAATGAAAAAAACAAGTTATGCCATCTGAGCTCATCCTCAGCTAGCATTTATGTGAAATTATCTTTCATTATCGAATAGTTATTTATAAATACCTTTCATCTTTACTATACATTTTGTGTTGTACTCAATCATCATGTAATACTTAAGAGTAAATAAAGAATTCTGAATTTGCATCTATGTAATTCTCTCTAACTTTTATAGTAAAGTCTCGGCCTTTTAATAATGCAATTACACCCTAGTGATCTAGTTTGTACCATGTACCCAAGGCCGGATTAAGATGGTAGAAGGCCCTTAATCAATTTCAAAAAAACATCCCACCCACCCCACCCCAAAAAAATACCATTTCACTCCGTTGCGAGACCCCCCCCCCCCCCCCCCCCCCCCGTTGGGATGGGGCCCTGGAGCAACTGCTCCATTTGCTCCGCCTTTAATCCGGCCTTGCCTATCCCGATAAGAGATAAGAGAGCAGGACCGGTCATCTAATGAGCAGGAGGTAGCCGACTATGTGTGCAAGACGTTTTCAAAAATGTCAAGCGAATGAGCAAACTGTACAAAATATGCATGTTACAGTTCAAATGCTTTTGGAGAGTTGCAAAATTGCACCGGAAAACGCAAAACCTTGATTTTTATCACATCCAGATTCATTAAGACCTTGATTATATCGACTAAAGTGACCTCGTTATCGCGCCTGCTTTAAGTTTCTCTCTGCCATAAAAGATACTAGCCCTTTTAAAGATAGCTGTTATCAATGGGCTGTATTATACTACAGTATTAGTAAACATTGATTTTAGTATGTATATATCCCTATCCATTATACTACCCTCTTCGGTAACGGACAATGATTTTTTAAAAATATTGGTTATAGGTCAAATATTTTCTCACTCATAAGTTCCAAACCATTTGAGGAATTCTGTCATAATAGCAGTTTTACTAGGTGTGCCTCTTTCATACACACATAATCCCCGCTCATCTGTCTGCCCATGTAGTCAAGATCAAGCTTTTAAGGTAATTTGAAACAAAAAATGTTTCGAAATTTCAGGTAAAATAATCCTCCCTCCCCCGTAGTCAAGATCAAGCTTTCAAGGTCATTTGATGCATAAGATGGTACGATACTCCAGGTAAAAAGTGGGCACGTAAAATGTTCTTGGAGTTTGTTTTTTTTTTTTTCTTTTTTTTTTTTTCATTTACCTATCACACCTAATAATGTAATCCTTCTGACCCTATAATATCACAACTCGCCTTGAAAATAAAATGGCTTTGTTGTATTCATACCAATGCAATTTACGTTTTTATGCAGATGCTTCACTATAATGCCACAACACTTTTTTGGATACTCATTTTTTTTTTATAGCACCTTTACCACCCACAGTTAAAGAGACTGCAAAACATTTTACGCAGACTTTCCTCGATAGACATCCCACGTCTGCCATAAACAAAAGGTCCGCAGGAAAAACGAGAGATCTTCTAATCTTGATGGACAGCTCTGGAAGTATTGGTAGCGCGTCTTTCTCCAAAGCTCTGAATGACATCGCCGAGTTACTGGGGCTGTTGTGTCCCTCCCCAGATCCTTTCAAAAATGCATTTATCCAATACCACCAGGCCGCTTTCATCCAGTTTTCTGACATGCCAAAAGAGGAATTTTCGTTTGGACAAAGGTATCCAACAGCTGTACTGCAGAGTGCGATACGACGTGTCACATACATTGGCAGTGGCACATGTACTGGAGACGCGTTCAAGGCAGCCCTTGACCTGTTCGCCAGCAATATTAAAGGTAGCCGTTTAGTAATTTATTCCTACATTGTCAAACCTGCCACATATGTAAACCTTTAGTTAAGATTAGCATATATGAAAAACATGTGACATCATGTTTTTACATATTATAAAATGCTTCACAGAAGTATGTCATATGATGCCACATATATGTTAAACATATCTTTGGTTAACACATGGAGTGCGAAGAGCATGGTCAAATTTGCATTTGCCTTGAAAGTTATAAAAGTTGTTTCGGTCACAGATTAAGCTAGTTATAGCGATTTCTTTTGTAGATTCTTTTTTGTAGTACTTTTCTGAGATAAGATTCCCGTTTTCATTTTACCGTGCTACCATGCTCCAAGTTAAGACGTTACCCATGCAATGCTGGTGGTCTTCCATGATTGTATAATTGTCATGCCTGTGAATGGTGAGACACTGATATTACTTTTCCAGCGGCGGTGGCGATAACAATGTTAAAGTCCTGTTTTACAATTTTTGAAAGTCATCGTCTTCTGCATCAGTTTTTGTATTCAACTGAAACCTTGACAAAATAGTACTATATGCCTACAGTATGTATCGTGACATAACATGATTCTAGGTGTCTCGCATGCTCCATCATAAAGTCATTCACAGACGGGGCACGTGTTTCGCTGCATACTTGTTGTTACATAGAAATTACTTCGCCGCCATACCTGGGACCTATGAGGTTTGCTGTAACATGTTGCAAAATGGAAGGGATAAAGAAAGAAATACAGAATTGACATCAGAATGATAAATGGAGATTGCATGTATGCTTTTTTATTACTTGCAGGTGTACGAAACAATCCTAGAGTGCAAAAGCAGGTCCTAATTCTGACGGACGGACAGTCTAACTGTGGCCTTAATGCCATACAAGCTGCCACGAACCTTAAGGCTGCCACGTTCTCTTCATCAAATGATAAGGTGGAAGTGTTCGGCCTAATGATTGGGATAGGGGGAAACCAACAAGAAGTGAGGCAGTACGTTTCATCCCCTGAGGGCGACCACTTGCTTGCGCTTCAAGACTTCACTGATCTCGACAAACTGTTGGAGTTCACGAAGGAGTACGCAGAGGTCACCGAATGTACACCCATTGAATTTTAATAATAGTTCCAGCACATACCGTATATATGGAGAAATTTCTGCTTCGCCAAATGTTTGTAAATTGACAAGTGTTCAAGATTTCGCAAATTTTATTAGAGACTTTTCTAAGTTTCAGTTCATTTGGTTCAGGAAACACTAGAACAAAAGTGGCCATTCAAATAAAACTTGCTTCTGCGTGTGCTTCATAACGTAACGCGTTTCGTCAAACCTGCTTAAAAGTATTTTTCGCTTTGTACAATTTGGAGGTATTAAATGTCTGCAATTACTGTTACAGATCTCTCTCCGTATTCTGTGCTTTATATGACATTTTTATTATTTTCCGGGGAATTGATTGAATCAAAATGTAAACAACGAGTTTGTATAATTTCTTAAATACAGTATGACATTACATTGCAAGTATACAAGAGGAAATCAAAACAAGTTAACTTATGTTATTCCTTATTGACACAATAATTACATGTTTATTATCGAATGTGAAAAGAGTTCTTTTTTTCGAAAATAATTTCAGACAGGATTATCAAAGATTTTTTTTCTTCAAATATAATGATGTTGATATAGACATTTTCTTAGAGGTTTCCTCATAGCCAACCCCATTCATGTATTTAATTAAGCGGTCATACATTTTTTACAACCCAGTGCATAAAACGGTTCACACTGTTTTATAACCATACAAAAACATCTAGTGTAAGGTGACTACACAAAAATAATCATAGTTTTAACTGGTTTTCATAATAAACGTTGTGTTTGTATGTATGTATTATATATATATATATATATATATATATATATATATATATATATATATATATATATGCTATTTATTTGCCTAGCTGCTTCAACGTCCTCTTCTCTCTCTCTCTCTCTCTCTCTCTCTCTCTCTCTCTCTCTCTCTCTCTCTCTCTCTCTCAGGATATTTGAGATGGCCGCGATCCATTCAGATTTCATGATACATGCGTAGCCCCACTTTAATTACATTAGTGTCATTCTACATAACTTCTTTCATATAACTATGTATCCAAACATGTAGTTTGGGATCCAGGAATCGACGCTTTCCTCCTTGATTGGGATATATATATATATATATATATATATATATATATATATATATATATATATATATATATATATATATATATAATATTCCCCGATACAATAACGTTATGTTTACTGGACACATGAAAAAGATTCACAAACAGAAATGGAACTGGAGGAAGAGTAAAAGACGAAACAATATATATATATATTATAATGGATACAAGTAAATAAGTTACCTACAGCCGTTGCATGCTCACGTGACGTACCAACACAGGAGTAAGGGCAAGTGTGAAACCGTTTATTCTCTCGGAACATGATTGTGAAAGCATTGGTTTACTTGGGTCTTATCGTGCAATTCTTCTTTTATTGTCAAATATCCTATTTAAAGAATTTCTAGAAATTAGTCTTGGAACAATTTCGAAGAATATGTTAACGTGCTTTTTGCGATGAATATTTAGTCCTAAAACGACAATGACAGTCTAGAAAGATTTTATATAACATCATAGTCAAAGGACTTAAGGGAATGAACAAGAAGTAAACCACCTCTTAGAACGAGCAAAAGGAATCGAAATAGCTGTTTCTGGTAAGCTGAATTCAAGTGATGGCGAAAGGTGAAATTATAGATTCATGAAGACCCAAAAGTGTGTTCTTAATTATAGAAACAACAAATAGATAAAATATTTTTTCAAGTGGCAATTTATCTTAACATGAAATGTTCACTTCCATTTGTATATAGTATTCTTTGAAGACTACGCGGAAAAAATATGTTTTTTTTAAATGTCATTTTTATTTCTCAAGAATAAAATATGAATACTGTATTAACTATAACTGTTATAACTATATAGTAGCCAACATTTGCAGTTTTTGTCTAATGTGAAGCAATCTAAGAAAGTTTTAAATTTTATATATATTGGACCCATTCATTATATGCCAACCTAAAATTCAATATTTCCTGTCTAAAATGTAACGAAACACTCATCAGTACACATATAAAAGATTGATCGAGGATATTTGCTTTTCTTGCGTTGATTCCGGATATATTTTATCGTTTGGAAATAAAGTGAAACCTTTTAGGGACTGGCGAGGAAAAATGTATTCTCTTTTGTACCACAAAATAAAATCAATAAATCCGGAATTAACTCATGTATAGAAAATTTGATTTTTTTTATGTCAATATTGGTCCTGACTCGAGGCTTAGAAGATTAAATACACCCTTTAACCGAAGGTTCACCTAAACATTGAAACATTCATAGGTTCACCTAAACTTGAAACGTTTCATAAAATATTTGAATGACGCCATCAGAACAGAAAGATAGATCGAGCGAGATGACAGGTATTTTGACATTGTTGACAAGGCAGCCTTCTGGGTACATAACTTTGTAAAGAAGCGAACGTTGATGATCTTCAGCCAAAAAAATGATTTAGGCTAAAAGGTAATGCAGTTTCAATTTATTTGTCTAGGTCACTAATTGCTCGTTTTTATAGCTGTCACTATGACTTCTGTACTAACAGATATTCAAGTGCCGTATAGCATGTTAAAAATCTTGTATTCTCACATATTAACATATAATATCAAGTAAGTTGGACACGGACACGCATATATGATGAACAGAGTATGAAAAGTAGGTCCAAGTGATTGACTTGTCTTTATAGATATCTCGCAAACTGTAAGTAGCCATTGGACTTCCTGAGAAAATAAAATGTGGTGCAGCTAATACCAAAATAGACAACATCAAGTGCGAATTCAATGTCCTTTCCGTTTTCCCAATGTAGTTGTGATGGCACTGACTGTCACATAAAGTATGAAGGACAAGTTTAAACATATTTTATTGACATATTTACAGCACATGGGATCGGGCTACAAGTTTTCACAACTTCGCAACAGCCCTCCCCCAAATACACAAGTAGATACATTAAAAATGGCAAGGATTAACGGTACGTGTATATACTTATGCGTGGGTCAGAAACACAGTGCCTTAATACAAATGAATAATGAACAATTCATCATACTAGTAAGGGAAAGAGCGGAAGAAAACAATTAAGAAACGTTGATATAAAATAAGTATAAAACAACTAATTTAAAGATGCGAAAGGGAGGGGTATAAAGGGATTCCCTGGCTGGTGTTGAAGAGAGATCATGTTAAAAGGTAGTTTGTCTTGGACTATTGAAATCTTTGAGTATCGTTAATATTGTCACGGAATTGTGTGTTCTTTATGTGAATGTATAAATGTGAACGAAAATGTACTTGGGTTTCATTGCCGCGTACAGTATTAGCCTAGGGTGGTTTATTTTTCGGCGTTAGCGATTTCAAAATACTGAGTTCATTTCATCCCATGCTGCACGTACAAATTGCCTGCAGTGAAAAACCCGATTACCTCGAGTTCTCTAGCTGCGCATATTCACCACAGCTAGGGTACTTTATAGAGGGAATTCTCTGTGTATATTCACATTACAGCGAGTCTTGTCAGGAAGCTAACCACTTTAGGGGAGCAATCTTCAGCTGTAGACGTATGTGAAATTCAAAATTGTATTCTTTATTGCTATCTGTTGATATGACAGAATTGTTTTATATATTAAATGTTTCAGAGTTTATTCTAAATTTTACGGAGAGTCAAACCTATGTCATATAACGCCATGCTATCAGAAAGACCATAATCTGTTTTAAGTTAGCCATTTTTATAACTGAACAGACATATTGAATACAATTATATGCTGCATGCATTAAATGATGACGTTCGAGTTCTTATGATCCAGTAAGATTATTTTGTTTGACACATATTCATGTACGGACGTGGTTATTATAGTAATATTCTCGTACAGAAGTTTTGAGAAAATAATTTAATGTCTAACGAAGCCAATTCATGTTCAGTCATGGGGAGTCGTAGAACTCTGTGGGGTTCCTTGTAACCTGTATTCTGTTGTCTGATGTCGATGGCTCGGAAGAGAGTACTGGCGTTCTCGCAGTGAGGGACCAAAACTTCGCGACCAGTGGGTCTGTGTTGGATGAGGAGGCTCTCGAGGGATCATTCAACAGACTGGGAGGGGCGGGCCATGCGAGGTGGCTCCTTGACCATTGACTAGAGCTGTGGAACCAGAAATACATCGCGATCGCCAACTGGACGCAAAGGTATATATATATATATATATATATATATATATATATATATATATATATATATATATATATATATATATATATATATATATATATGTATGTATGTGTGTGTGTGTGTATGTGTGTGATTAATTTTTGATTGATATATTTTACTATTGCTATATGAGCATAAATAAATAATTCAATATCGCTAAATGAGTGATAATTCATAATACATTCATCCTACTTGTCGATAAAATATACATTGTTCATATTTGTGTATAAATCATATACTTTGGTCACGCTTGGTGTTGAATCATACATTGTTTGTATTCGAGTGTAAATCCTATACTTTCATCACTCTTGGGGATAGAAACGGACAGTATCCATACTTGTGTACAGACTCTTTACATTGATCGTCCATGGTGATACATCCATATATCAATCGTATTTGTTTATAAGTTCCATACGTTGACTCTTGTTTGATTTTCTCGTTGAAGTTGCATGTTCTGATTAGCTCCATGTTAGGAACTATATCATTTCTTTATATCAGTTGTTGACCTCGGTGCGTATCGTTGATGGACTTTAGGCGCACGAGTATGGTGTCAGATTCATTCATCGTTCAATTACATTATCAATAAACATCTCATTAACGAAATTGCTTTCGGTATCTTCGCTAAATCCAATCCCAACCCATATGCTTTATCCTATTACAAACATAAGTCTGGAAGATTTCAAAGATGTGGGTGTTTAGGTCATTTGATAGCTCAGCTGATCCAAACAGCAAGACATTAGTACTAACAAGGATGAATAATTGGTTTATGCAATGCATTAGTCTAAGTCTTGGTACTGTATATTTCTTACAATTAAAAATATAATGGTAGACAGTCTCATCGTCCTCTCTACGTGTGCACAATGGACTATCAGTACAAAATAATTTTAAAAAATAAATCATTGTTTAAATCACTGCAGTTGTTTCTTATCTTAGTATGAATAAGTGATAATTTCATGTTACCAATATAATAATATAGCGGAACATAATTGGGTGTGGGTGAAATTTTACGTTTAAATGGGAACATAATCTATTTCATGTTTTACTGGATCCGGCAGAGTGTTTCAAGCCTTTATTGTGGAAGCTATATAGGAATTTTTAGAGATTTCTTGCCTAGCATGTATTTGTTGAAAGTTATTTTTATTTTTCAAATTATATTGTGTTGTGTGTCCAACTAATCGAGTTACTAGATATTGACGGTAAGAGAGTGATGAACCATATACAATTTTATGAATGATACAGAGCTTATGAAATTTTCTTCTTTCCGATAATAGGAGCCAACCAGTTTCTCTGTAAATATTATTAATAGAAGTGCTATGATAAGTCCGGTTATAACTCTTCCCGCTTCAAGTTGGAGTCTTTCGAGTCTTAATAAGTCAGTGGCAGAACAGTTATCCCATATTATATCAGCATACTCTAGGAGAGGGCGTATATGAGAGAGATAGATTCTTTCTAATGTTTTACTACCTAGATTGTATTTAATGGGCCTCAAAACATACAGCATTTTGGATGCATGTAAGCAGATATTATCAATATGTTTCATAAGGCTGCCAGAGTTGGTGAATATTAGACGAAGGTTTTTAAGACGCTTGAAAAACGTAGAAGCTCATTTTAAAACTCATGCTAAGGAACAACTGGGTCTAATATGTTGGAAAAGAACACACTTCTGTCTTTGAAGGTTAAACCTTACTTGCCATTGTTTGGACCATTCGTCTATGCTTGTAAGAACCGAATTAAGCACGTATTCGGTGTTGTTGGTATTAGATAAAGAGTACGCTAGTAAACTATCATCACCAAAAAGTCTAGTGACACTTATCAGGTTATCAGAAATGTCATATATATATATATATATATATATATATATATATATATATATATATATATATATATATATATGCAAGGAATAATAATGGACCTAGAACAGATCCGTGAGGAATCCAGCAAGCAGATATTTGTTCGTTGATTCAGAGGTATTAACAAATATATTTTGAAGTCGGCCAGAAAGAGAGTTAGTTGTGTACCCAACTAATTAAATGTGAGTTCGTTTCGTATGTTTTCATATATATATATATATATATATATATATATATATATATATATATATAGATAGATAGATAGATAGATAGATATAAATATATATATATATATATATATATATATATATATATATATATATATATACATATATATATATATATATACATACAAACCAGAGTAATTCCACTTGTCTTAAGACTAATATATAATTAGAGAGAAATAAGAGATGTACAATAATATGACCCATGTGTTCTTAGGTAACCATAGGTAACATAGATGAAGTTAGCTTGTCCTAAGACTAATAAAGAATTACACAGAAATAAGAGATGTACCATGATATGAGCTAATTATTCTTAGCTAATCATAGGTAACGGAGACATACCAGATTAAGCCCGCTTACAAAAAGACTAAAATGTAATTAGATAGAAACAAGAGATGCAAGTAGTATATGATGACACCCTAGCCTCCTTAATGACACTCTGGCCTCAAGAAGAAATTTACATTACGGCTGCCATCTTGAAATGATACCACTATGACCTAAGAAATGACAATCGGATTCAATAGGAAATTAACATTATGAGGAAGAGTGTCATTGTTTGTACCGATGACCTCTAGCGGTAAATATAATATTTATAAATGGTCAAAATAATGGGAATGTAAACAAAATGTCCATAGGTTAAATATGAGTATGACACTCTGGGGACAAGAGTAATGGTAATGTAAAAAATAAAAAACCTATAAACCCCTTATTAACAAAACTTAATTCTTCTACTACCCCTATAACTTCCCTACCATCCCCTTATAAACAAAGTAAAAGCCCTACCCCCATATAACTTCCATACCATCTTCTTATAAAAAAACTACCTCTCCCTACCACCCTTATAAACCCTACAACCCTAGACGGGAAGTGTACGGACAGAACAAAAAGGTAGGAATATACACACGCACTTTACAGCCAAACATACTTATATACTATCACACAAGGGTAGGAGTGTTCACATATAGACTAACATACTATCACTCCTGAAAAGGGTACGAGTCATCGCACATACACAGACATACTGTCTCCCCTGAAAAGGGTAGAAATGTTCACACACAACTATATGGACAAATATACTTATATACTATCATACATTAAGTCAAAGGAGAGACAAAGGTAGGAGTGATCATACATAAACAAGGACACTTATACACTATCACACATGGAGTGAAAGAAAAGAAAAGTTTAGGAGTGCTTACACACATACTCAAACATAGCATTCTACATGCATTCAACTGCATGGAGAGAATATCAAAATACACACTTAAGGACACGCATTGGCTTACTTTTACAACCCAAGAAGTGTGCTTACACATATTCAATGTCAATGTCGTGTGGAGCCAAGTGGAGTTTACAATTTGTAATACTGTTTTAGTTTTTTTCTGGTCCTAGATTTAATTCGCTCACTAAACGGCTACCCATTGTCGCTTGATAAACATTGTCATTCTTCACTTTGTTACAAATTACGGTTTTTGTTTTTGCCACCCTAGATTTAGTACACTCACTGACCTGTTCCCATTGTCACTTCATAGGCAGAAAGTTGTTGCAATGCCAATGCTGCATGAGGTAAGTTTGGTTCTTGACTTTGTTAGAAAGTTACGGTTTTCTTTTTTGCCACCCTAGATTTAATACATTCACTGCCATTCGAACACAATGTCAGTTCACTTCGTTACAAATGCTTTTGTCGCTCTAGAGTTAAATTCTGAGTGAAATGTTACCTATGGTAATGCGCTGAGTGTGAAGAGAGGCGAGAGTTAAGTTTGCCACACCGTCAAACTAGGTGATAGTTCGGCGCGAAGCTAAGTTCTACTGTAAGGTTGTGACATTTTCTGCTTGAGTATAAAAACGGCAAAACTATAGTACATTACAGTTGTGCACCGTATATGGAGCGTCTGTACTTGTTAAGAAAAGATTTTTTTGTCTGTAAAAATGCGGACTGGCTCTGGTCCCATGAAAAGAAAATGAAATGATACGTAAGAATTTTTGTTGCAATAGTTGTGACATTTTACTTTTACAATACTTAAACTTACAAAGAATTAAACAGAAACTTTTCTGAGGAGCGAATAGAGGTTTTTCGCTCAACCATTTTGTATCCACAATAAGTCGATGTTCTTAAGTTTTTTTTTTTTAGTTTTCTTTTTTGTTTTTTTTTTTGTAACCTGTCCTGTCTTGCTCGTAATATCGCAAACATACAACATTTTAATGAAAAGGTTGTAAATGTATTTGATTTATAAGTTTCTTGAAATGTTGAACTCAAGGTCTAAGCTCTCCAATCAGCAAAGCATTCCAAAGTGCTCGCTCACTTGAACTTTTTAAATTCGTCCCTGTATACATATATATCAGAAGAGAGAGAGTGTACCCTAGTCAAATCACACTGTCGTCATGAACAGATGAAACCTTCCCAAGGAGAAACCAGAAGCCAAGTGACGTCGACGTTCTGTGTCGCTTCATACGCTGAGAGAAGTCTTGGCAAGAGTTCATCCTAGTGATTTTGAAGAGAACATAAGTGATCCTTATCCAACACCATCTACCTCTTCCTGAAGACCGAGGTAGTGAAGATCAGCCAGGAAGGAACGTCGTTCTGTAGCCCCTGAAGATTATTTTCACATTCCACATACACAGATGTGTTTAGCCCATGCCATCGTGATGGCTCAAACTCATGCAGAGAAAAGCGATACAGCATAATGGAAATGATTATGGAAAACAGCGAAGAGAAGCAAAAATCCTTTTGGAACAAGCAGGAATTTTGAAAGAGACCATATGTGGAGTTCCTGAAATGCAAAAGCTTCAAAACGTGTTGGCCTCTCGTTATACGTTGAAAGTTTACCCTCAAATCGTTCGTGGAGATCTATTGTTTTGAGGACGGAATTTTCCAGACGGAAAATGAATTCACGTGTATCATCACCAAAATCATTTCGATGCTACTAGTAATATGATAGGATTTCTCGGATACCAATTTTATTGTGACAGATGTGACCATGGATTTTCCAATCGGGAACACCATATTCATATGTGGAGACATCGTAGCTGTTTAGCGTCCTGACCTTGTATTCCTGAAGGACAAGAAAGGATTCAATGCTCTACTTGCAAGCGAACATTCGTCAGTTCACCGTGTTACGAGCGACATCGCATGAAATAATGCCAACAACAGAAAAATGCTTGCGAATTATTGACAGTGTGCCCCACTTGCGGACAGCATGTTCATTGCCAGTAACAAAAAGTCACACGTTTGTCCAGGAAAGAAACAATGTCGTTTCTGTGACCAAGTCATCAAGTTGGATCATCGTTGCTATATGCATAGATATGACAACGAACCCGATGACTTATTGAATGACCTGAACAAGAAAAAGAAAAGAGACCATTGTGTGGATTTTATCTTTTTGACTTTTAATATTCTCAAGAGACTGGAATTTACATTCCTAACCTTTGTGTGGCCCATCGCGCTTGCAACAACTGTATTCTGGAACCTTTATTTTATCACTGCCGGAATTATAGCGTGATTCCAGGGGGATGTAAAAAGATATTTCGTGGCTCTCATACTCTTTCTGATTTTGCTGAATGGGTTTTATACCACATCGACAACATCTGGAGCGAAGAGGAGGTACATCGTTATGAGAACTGTCATCGATACGCTACAGTCATTGCTCACAATTTCTCAGGATACGACGGACAATTTCTTTTGAAATATTATGCAATTGAATAGAATGCCTGAAACGTTTGGAATGACAAAATGGCTAAAGGCTATTTTCCACACTTTTGCAATAACGAAGCAAATCAACACGTCGTGCTCTCTCATTTGCTTGAAGTTCAATAACACGATCCCGACAGTATTCGAACAGAACAACGAGAAGCTTTCTACGACTGGTGCCAAACCTACTCTTCAGACCCTTTTGATTTTCAAGAAGGGATGTTAAAATATTGTCGATCCGATGTGGACATTTTACGACGTTCTTGTGGACACTTTTGACAGTTATTTCTGGATTATGGAGTCAATCCCTTAAAGGAAGCTTCTATCTTTGCCAAAGCGTGTAAATTAGTGTGCCGAAAGAAGTTCGTTCACGAAAACAAACTATCCATCATACCACCTAAATACTATCAATCTGTCAGTCATCGATAATTCAGCCAAAGCTTTGTGTTGATTACATTACTTATGTAAAACTCAAGACAAGTGGATACAACATGCTAGAAACGATGAAGAAAAATGATGGTTGCGATTTAGAAAATCTGCAGATCGTGTACAAATTTCGTGGATTCCCCATCTGTTACCCTCAACGAGACCTGAAAAATCCATTGTCGGAGTCGACCATGAAAGAGTTGTACAGAGTTTGAAAAGTCAAGAATACCAAGTGTTGAAATGTTGGAACACGACTACGATCGACATTTCAAAACAGATCCAGAATTTCAACGATTCCTGGAAGACTACGATGTGGTGGACATCGAGCCTTTGATTTTACGCGACAGTTTGTTTGGAGGACAAACCAGTGCTACACGCTTGCTGTACGAAGCTGACGAATCTCACAGAGAACAAATCAAATACATCGATGTGTGTTCGTTGTATCCTTCGGTGTGTAAAGAAGCTATCGGTTCTCCTTCTTGGTGTCACACTCCAGAAGACAAAGATAAATTAAATCAAAGCTACCGATCCCTAGATGGCATTACATTGGAACACGTAGAACAGAACGGAGGAAGACGATCGTTTGCTAAAGTCATGCTGAATTGTTTGTTGGGAAAACTGGCTCAACGTTCGATATTGCCAAAGACCGAATAATTGGTAGATCTATGTCAATACTTTAAACTCACCGACGATAAATTAAAACTCATTAAACACATGGAAATCATAAGTGTTGATTTGTACTTGGTGAATTACGAAGTAGCTCCAGGGTTTGCTCCCCCCAGCGAGTTTGGCAATGTCAACATTGCTGCTTCCGTGACAGCCAATGCTTGTTTAAAATTTTATTCCGTTTTATGTCACCCATATCGAAGACGAGCGTTTAGGAGCGTGGACCGACGAACAACCAGAAGACTATTTTGAGTTTTGTCAGTGGCGGACCTACAAATTACCGAAACAAGACAGAAGAACCTCATACCAAATGTAAAGTGAAAGGACTGACATTGAACTATCATGCGAATCAAGTGGTAAATTTTGACGTGTAAACAAAAGTCTTGAAGTCCGGTCAAGATAAAAGTGTTTGTGTCAAAACGGTCGATCCTCACAAAATTGAACTTTTGTCAGATCATCAAACCCTTGAAAAGTGTATCAGATCGTCCACGAGAAACGAGTGTGACTTCCCGATCACAACACGTTACCTTACTGGTTCCGTTCTCCAGTATAATAAAGGAGAGTTCCAAGACAGAAAGATCATTGTGACCACAGACACTCACCGAGAATGATGGATTCGACACAGAAACAGTGTGATGGACCCAATCTATCTTTGGACCTGCGAGAGTTCATTTACGGACACTTTGTACAGATTCAAGTGAAAAGCAAAGAACAATTGCATCCTCTAAGACATTGACGTTTAAAACTTTGGTATCTGAATGTTATAAGAAGTCTGATTACTTTGAAAGTGTTCCAATGGTCAGACGCCGATCAGCTACCCACAACTAAGAGGATTTTCGATGCCACGACTTCTACCTACAATGTTGGAGTGTTACACAGAATTCCATGGGACAAAGTCTAAAAAAAAGACTTGCAAGATTACAAAAAACTTGTAAAAGAAGTATTGCCTTAAGACGAGACTCCTTCACGACGTGTCCTGTGTGAGGTAAATTGAAAAAGAAGACATTAAAAAAGACATTCCTGTGAATGGACTGTTTAGAAGAACCGATTGATGATTCATTGACAGACATTAATCAACTGCGAACATGTTATAAGACTTGCCATTCCACGTCTTCTGTCATCAGTGTCACACCAAATTCCGTGGGAGAACGTCAGTGACACCGTTCAAGACTTAGTGGATTACCACCTACTTTTAAAAGAAATAATTCCAAAAAACGATACTATTCCTTTGAATTTTTGACGACGTGTCGTGTGTGTGTTAGTGGTTGAATTTCTTGGATTTTGTTTACCAGCAGAGTCTCAATGGCAAATTTATGAACAGTACATGCAAAGACATGAAACCCAAAACTGTAGCTGTACACGAAAACCTCATTCTGTTAACAGTGCCGCGAATACTGATGAATACTGATGAAAACGACATCTTTATACCTTTCTGAAGAACAAATTCGTCGTACCTTATCTACACGAACATATTTACGACTGTAAAGATGTGCCTGACTGGAAAAGTCTTGGATTCAGTGTTTGGAAGCAAGAGGTAGATGTCTATACCAAAGACATCGTGTGTGACTGATTAAAGAAAGAAATAAACATGAACATTATTTTTTGGAATGTGAATATTTTTTGTTGTACCATCAAGAAATTAAACAGAGATAAAATGTCTTGTGTTTTTCGTGATTGTTTCAGAATTTTCCAAACTACTCGAGAGTTATGGCTGCATCCTCCGTTCTCAAAGTGATTAACGAAAGATCAGATCGTCCAAGTTGGGAGGCACTGCATCTTGGCCATCACTTTACCATGTTGATTGCCGGACCAGGTGGTTCAGGCAAAACTAAATTTGTCAAATGTTTGATTGAGTACAAATCAGTTCTCTTCGCTCGTCCTCCACAACGTATCGTGTGATGTTGCAAAGAGTGGCAATCAAAGAAAGTCAAGGAAAATCCATTTCATTTGTAGAAGGAATTCTTCGCGAAGACGATGGGATCGTGTCTGACTCTAGTCATCTTCAATGACATGTTAGGAGAAGACAAGGAAACTTTGGTTTACACGAAAAGGACATTATCGTAATGCCTGTATTATTTACATTACTCAAAATGTATTTCAACAAGGTAAAGTGCATTGCAAAACAGTTAGGAACACTCTAGCTGAATTATGTTTATGACGATGCCACACAATTGCAACATGCGAATTTACTAATCGATTTGAAACCTCCTACTCCAGATTATTTGAGATTTCGTACGGATTTGTTTCACGACTGGTGTTATGAAGGACATCCATTCATTTACACGTCGCCTTCCAAGTTTTCATACGTCTAAAACAACGCTTTTTCTTCTCTGATAATATTCAACATAACTTCCGTTTCATCTCATCCTCCTGCCAAATTGAACCGCGCACTGTATGCCATCAATAGCAAACAAAATGCATAAGTGCGTTCACATTTCACATTTGTTAGAAGTGTGTCTCAAAGAAGTGTTATGATGGTTTACTTGGACAGCACGTCAATTACTACAAGGAATTATTCACATTCCTCATCAAACAAAACGTTTTGTAATTTTTAAAAGCATAAAGTAGCTTTGACACAACTAGATGATCCAAAAATCAATGTCATTTGCCTGATACCTTACTGTGTGTTTATTTGTTACTTTGCAGTTTTCTATATTACTTTGTACTCAAAAATTTAAGATGTTTATTACATTATCGCACAATAATATCTGTTATACTCTAGTGTATATCATATTTGTTTACACTAAATGGGGACCCACGATTCTCAACTGTGCAAGGAAAGGTGTGCTCCAATAAAAATACCAGAGAAAACAATTTAGCCAAAGGATCAAAGTGAAACTTGTTCATGGTCAGATAATAGACAAAACACAGCTTTAATCACCTAACTTAAATTTGCGACCGTTCCTAACTCTAGGCGAGTGCTTTACCACTTGAGCCATCTGAGCAGATGCACCTAACCCGTTCGTGTGAAATTATAATAATACTAATAATAATAATAATAATAATAATATTAATAATAATAATAATAATAATAATAATTCCTGGGCACAGTTCATACTCGAAGGTGTACAATGTTCTTAATGTTGTTGTTGTTGTCAACCTGAGACAACTCTTACTTATTAAATGGTATAGCCAATAATGTCTTAAAAGTGCAATTAAAACCAAGAAAGAACAAACACTTACATATTACTTCATGGTGTTCGTGGTCAAAAAAAGGAAACCGGATGGAAAGTGAATCAACACCATCCAAATCGACTGAAATGTTGAATTTCGATTTTTAGCACGACCTTTCGAGATAAAATAGGTGGGGATGATTCAAAGAAACCATTCCGAAACACCTTACCCGATATTTACAGTTTCATACATACCGTATTCAGCCTTGAAAAGTTCTCTCCCTTCGTCTGGCAGGAAAGTATTGTGCATGTAATGTAGGCGAAGGACCTAACTAAGTTCATTGGCATGTGTCGGTTTTACCGTCGATAATAATTTCTTGTAAAACAAAATATTGTAATTTACGGTTATGCTCATGAATAAAGTGTGTGAATTTGACCATTCTGTATACATTGTTTCAATATCCCTGCGTGGTCGTTTTTCTTTATTTTCGTGATCGATAAAGTAGAGTAACAGGAAGAACTTGACGAGAGGTCCACATACTCCACCAAATAAAATCCACAAAAATCAACTATGTTTTTAATGAAAAAATATTTAGCTTCGTTGTATGTGTTCATATCCAGGCGCACCGGACATTTTAGTTTCTTTCATATAACAAAACACATATATCTATACATTTATGGACGGGAATCACCGCCGTAATTATATGTATATATTTTCGTTTGATATATGATGTATATTCTAAATGCATCATTCTATGTTTATATTTTCGATTTATGTTGGCTGTATATTCTGTGTTGCTCCTATACCATTATCAATATTTCTTACTGGATTCATTAAGTGTGATACTGGAATACTACTATTTCACCAGCGATGGAGAAAACCATTGCCTGGACATCCGGTACAAGCTGAAAAACAAGCTGGGCAAGTGCACTTCACCATGAGCATTTCCGGCCGTTCAGACTTTTTTCCCCCGCTGTGCTATCTGACAACATATGATTAAATATTAATATCATTATTAGTCTCTAGATCACAATTAGATGTTTTGACATTGGCAATTTTATAATCACTAGCTTGTATTAATGACACGACTCCGGGTTTAGAGAATTCGGTGTGCAAAGCTTTCATTCTGTATGACATTGAAAAAGTGATAGACATTGTTCTATATTACACCATGTATTCTGGTCAGATGTTTTCATCAATCGAATATGAATCATTTATTTCCAAGAAAAACCATTCCAATCGTGTAAACCATCTTAGTGCCAGTGTGATGTTCTACGCAAATTCTCTGGTTACACGCTGCTCGTGGACGAAATAAACCAGTTTGTTGAGAATGTCTTATCATTTATAAAATGTTAAATCCACTAAATATAGAAAGTATACATTCTCGAGCAATGTTCACAAGTTCACAATCTAGAGTACACACTTGAATTAATGGACAAAGAACAAAGGCATAATCTGAATGTTCTTTCAGCTAAAGCTCAAGTATCAGGTACATCATTTGCCTGTTTTTTCTTCTTTTTTCTTCAGATAATGAGATAGGTGTTCTCCTTCATCGTTGCAATCCACTGGCGAAAATCTGCTATTCTCTCTTTTCACTCTAGTGTTAATGCATTGAGAACAAGTTTGCATATATCGTTTCTCATGAATATGCATAAACAAAAATACGACATCAACGATCTAATGAAATACGCTCTTATACATCAGTCGAACTGCCTCTTATCGATTGATAAGTGACTGTATTTAGAAGAGAAAATCTAATTGGCTCACTCTATCAGTATGAAAGGTCATGGCGGGTGTATGATTGCCTTGATTTGTAAAGCAGGTTAATCATATTCATGACAAACGAGGGATTCTTATTGCAGGCAGCCATAGCGGTCCCCGCAATACGTTTAGTTGAATTTCCAGGAGATACAGGTACACACAGAGGGGAGGGCGGGCAGATGGACAGAACGGGTGTATCATTTAATCCCCTTATAATAAACCAAAGATATATAAAATGGTGTTATACTTGTATGTATACGTTTTTATCTATATGAAATGATTATCCGATTTTGGGTGAGGTAGTCAAGTCCCCGATTCCAGATCAGTTTGTCATGAGAAATAAAGAAATTAACAATGAATATAATTGTGTTAAAGAAAGTGTAGGCCATTTTGCAAATAAAGTTAAACTAAGATCGACAGAGCAATACGTTTTTAAAAACATTTTTGATTTTTTTCTGGCGAGGCACAGCAAGTCAACCAGGGTTACTGGATAGAATCAAGGATTCGTGAATATACCATCCAATATGTAATATAACGGATCCGGGACAGTTATCGTTTATATTCCTGATGTCACATTTCCATATGTTGTCATAATGGGTCATTAATGTAATGTCACCATTAACGCAGTAATATGGCATCGATTACATTATTCGTAGTTTATTATGGAAATATCTCACTTGTAACATTCATTATGCTACATTCTAACTTCCAGAATGTTACTTTTTATTGTTATGGTAAATAACATACCATCAAATCAATTTTAAGATTATTTTTTGGACAAATTTGAAAAAAGGCGTATTTCAAAAAAGTGTCCGCACAAAAAGTCAATTAATGGGAATCTCGGCCAAGATCGCCATGAAACCAAAAGGTTACCCTACGTTCAATGAACTATTCTTATATCATTTAATCTTTTCTTAACTGTTACACGAGTGTAGTAGATAAAGCAAAAATAGGAAACAAGATTTTAGCATGAAAAAAGCACACGTATATTTGATTTTCTTCATTCATTGAGAAACAACCTAAAGCTTGAACTGTGAAAAAATAAAATCCATCTGGATACATGAAGTCTTGCTAATCGCACATAAACTTACTGGATTAAAGAAAACCATTTAAACATTTGAAATACCAAAGGGCCTCTAGCCAATCTTGTCATGGACAAGGTGTAAACCGTTGCTTAATGACACCTGCTGTATTTAGCTTGTCTAACTAAAAGGATGCGTGCTACCATAATGGTTAGACATCAAGACAGTTTCTACAACATATTAACATGTATATATTCAATTTGATATAATTCATTAATTGTCTTCTAATTTATTTGAAACTTTCACTATCAACCGAAAACTCTTTAAAATATAGTGGTATAATGTTCGAAAGAAAAACATCAACCCAACTTTACAAACTTCCTTGCTAAAGAGGAAGATTCGTTATCTCGGGTCTGGCAATTCTTTAAATGACCTTGTCAGTACAGTGGGATTTATAAACTGATATTGTTCTATTTCAGAAACCTTTCCTCATAACCTACGGCTTAATAACAGTGCACCTTCAAATCACAGTACATAAATCGCATTTGCCAGAAACAAAAGTTGTGCAAGTTTCATAGCCTATAGGTGGGTTTGTTCGGTTCTAGATGCAGTGCCATCACACACAACATTTGTCTGGGATTCCTTTGGTTTTATCCTTCTACGACAATTTTCTATGTAAAGTGTCCATACCCTTCTGTTGCAAATATAGGATGCGAATATAAACATGCCTTGAAGAGCATTTACAAAGGTCACAAAAAATGAAAATACAGAGAGTTCCAGCAGCCCGTCTATAATCTGAAGTGGCCAGGCTATTCCAGTAATTGTGCTGAGTTTGACATACATGTAGAAATTTCTTTTGTCTTCAGAGTTACTCCGTATACTGGGTGAGGTACGGATTTTGTGAAAGGCTATTGCAAAGAAAAAAGCATTTGAAATAAATATCGCCGCGGAAGGGATAATGAAGGCGAAAATGATTGAATATTGATTATTGAGAAAACATCTCCCTCCTCCGTATCCAGTATTTTTACCGTCTGATAAAGCACTGTTAATAATAGTAGTTGTTAAGATCAATAAAAATGGTACGGCAAAAATGAACGCGATATGTCGCCTAAGAACTTTCTTTGAATCTCCGCCAGTGACTGCGGGTAACGTGTCTGAGCAGAACACTTTATACATATGAAAGGAGCAAACATTCATGGAGGAAAAGGTCGCCATCCAAAAGAAGTGAATTCCTATGGCTAACACTTGACACAGGACATGATGCTGACTCTGCAAGAAACCAAACTGCAGAAGAATTTCGGCGCAGAGCAAGCAAAAGACGAGGCACATATTGTTCTTTCCAGGCAAGGATCTGAGTGTTTTGAAGAGGCAGTATGTAAGAAAGGTAATCACCAAGCAGATGATGGATAACATGGTGCAGACGTAGGAAAAAATGCCGTGAATCGAGACCATCAAACTTGCTTTGTACATTGATGCAGGAAAGGTGTCGATTGGATCGGTAAGAATCTTTTGATTCAAATGTTCCCTACAAACGCGGATACTCCCATCTGTCTGAAATTCAAAATCTTCCCTTTCCAGGATAATTCTTGTACTCGTATTAAGTAACATAACAGTTTTAGTTTCATTGTTATAGATGTATTCATTTTTCGATACCCCTACCATGACACATACAAGCAAATCGTTCACAGGTCTATATTTGAACGCATCCTCTTTTTCCTCCAAATTCGAAGCAAACGCTTCGATTCTTATGAATCTCACTCTCCGATGTGAAATTTCTATATATATATGCATACAATGTGAAGTATTGTCTCTGTAATCGGGCACTCGCACTGAAGACTGCATGGTTTCGAATGTGAGGTCCATTCCTTCATTTTCTAAATGGAAAGTTGTGTTTCGAAAACCCAAAAGAGCTAATTCAAGCGCCGTTCTATTTATGGTATGCAGAATGCGGAGATTTGCGTGAAAGGAAATGCTTAGAGACTTGTTCAAAATGGTCATATTTCCATCCATCTGCCCCGCCTCACAAAATTCATTGGTCCATATGTTACCGTATTCAATTTTCAAATTGTTCTCGAGACGCCACAGTTGAGCCATGACCGTGCTAGAAATATTTTGCAGCAGATGCTCTAAGCCGCCATATGTCATTTGATCTGAAATACAGACCAGCTGGAATGTTAATGAATATCTGAGATTCTTTGTCTCTTCGAGGAACACTACGCAGCTTGAGTTCTTCAGCTCTCGGCCGACAGGACAATATACTTTGCTGCATGCCATCTGCAACGACAAGGAAAGATATGCATCGTGTGTTAAATTTCTATAAAGTTCAAGAGTTATAGCGTTCTTGCATTATAGTCAGTTGAAATAGAAAAATAACATTCGGGCCCAGCTCCTGTTAGAGTGTAGTTGGATAATTGGAACTTGTATACCAGAAGTTAAAATGAAAGTAGGAACAACAAGTAGAAACCTGTTTCCTCATGCAGCTGTACACAGACTTGTGAGTGTGAAAAAGTCAAAATTAGGCTGTAATTGAGCTATATACTATGATTGTAACTCGCATCAATTCCAATAGACGTAGATCTTGGAGAACACATTTAAATTGTACTAGGCTATTTGTTATTATGGGAAAATGTGTGACTTCAGAGAATTACACTCTTAGACGCAAGATCGTTAGCGAGAGAGTTTGTTCTGATTAGTTGCTGTGGTGAATATTTAACGGACATGACACTATTGCTGTGAACAAACTAATTTATATATTGCCAATCCTCTCACACTTTTAAAAGATGCACAATTTATAGAGTAGGTAATGTTATGGTACCTAAAGTCCTTTATATCTAGTTCTGTTGATAAATATGACTTTCATATTATTGAAAAGAAACCATGGAAATGTATACCATGAAAATGTCGTGATTTTGTAATTCGCCCAGTTCTCTTTAGATGGATATGAAGTCCCAACATTTCACCGAATAATGTGCCTTGTATACATAGCTGGCTTGTTGCAATGTTTGTTGCCCTCTCTTATCCTGCATCTAAAAATGACAGCATTAACCTGTGCAGGTCTCTAATAAAGCAGTAATGATCAAAGTTTGTGCAGTTTAGAGATTGCTTTTTAAACTCTGCCGAAATTTGTTCTTGCGCAATCGTTTCGGTGATAATATTTGTTAATGGCAAAATTGCAATGCAATTAAAAATAATCAGTGAAAACATGTATCCAGGACGACTACTGTCAACGTCTCAACAAATCGTGCATGTTAATAGGACGTAAACTGACGTCGCTAATCTGATAGAGTTTTCACAATCGGATATTGTTGCTGAAAAAGTCCGTTAACCACGCATAATACCGACGTAGTTTTGAATAAACGATTACCAATTACCCATAGCTCTCCTTCATACTTGTCGTCATGTCTATATTATTTGCTCATTTTTTGTCCGTTGGGGTCATTGAGGGATCTCTTTCATTTTTACTGGCATTTTTATTTTTAAAACTCTTTTATAGGCTACGTTATATAAATGCGTTCTTTGAAGTAATAGTAATTTAACACACATTTCACATTTGTATATATTATGATTACAAGAAAAGATGTTGGTGGTTTGTATGATTTATTGAATAGATGTACGTTTCTCTAACAGAACCTAACTGATTATTAATCGTCAACGAACATAAACATAAATCAGCAAGTGATAGTAATGCGGGTAAATCCTCGCCTGGTATTTTCTTTGTTATGATAATGCTATTGTATACAACCTTATAATGAGTAATATAATTTAATAGAAAAAGACACACGGTATTTCTTTATTCCGCATGACATAGATGTTCGACGTAGTTTACGTACTTATATTTGTTTTCTCACAAAATGTCAATTTTATTTTGTATAAGCTTGTACCTGCGAAACAGCCACATACCTTGATGTACCCATACATACACTAGATAAAACAGCCATATAACTTGATGTACCCATACATTCACTAGATAAACCGTCATATAACTTGATGTACCCATACAAACACTAGATAAACCGTCATATAACTTGATGTAAGCATATATACACTAGATAAAACAGTCATATAACTTGATGTACCCATACCCACGCTAGATAAAACAGCCATATAACTTGACGTACCCATACATACGCTAGATACACACCAATATAACTTGTTGTACCCATATAACATCATGTACCTATACATACGCTAGATAAACACCCATATAACTTGATGTACCCATATAACTTGATGTACCCATACATACACTAGATAAAACAGACATATAACTTAATCTATCCATACATACGCTAAATAAACACCCATACAACTTGATGTACCCACACATACACTAGATAAAACAGACATATAACTTAATCTACCCATACATACGCTAGATAAACACCCATACAACTTGATGTACCCATACACACAATAGATAAAAGACAAAAGACAGAACTTCCCTTTTTTGTTAGCTAACGACCACTCGCCTTTAAATCACCATAGCAACCGAAAGACCGACTGTCAATGAAAGTCGCTAACCTCATGCAAGAGTAGACTTGTACATTTCTGACCAAGCAGTGTGTCGAATCCCTGTGATAGAAGAGTTGAAGGAGTGACATAAAAAGATGTATAAACAGTATTTTCCCGACGCTTTCATTTTTGTCAGGAAATATTTTGAATAGTGAGTTTATTATCGGACTGATTTGACAATTAATCAAACCCATACTCCTCTCTTTCTCTCTCTCTCTCTCTCTCTCTCTCTCTCTCTCTCTCTCTCTCTCTCTCTCTCTCTCAAACACACACACGCTTTCTTTCTCTCTATCTCTCTGTGGTTTTTATTTCTGTAGAAAACAACTTTTTATTTCTCATTCTCCAGTCAGAGTTGCAGCCAGTAAGATAATTCGATAAAGAAAGAAAGATCGGTTACGTATATTCAGCAATGACCATTGCTGACCTACTGACCTACAAAGCCTCGCTTTGGGTTGCGATATTCACCAATACACATGTATAATTTTGAAAAGCCATTTGACAATATGTCCTTGCCACCCCTTTGTGACATGCGTTTGACATATGTCTGATTTGCCAACTGCGTACATTTCTACAAGTTCTTCCTAAATCAAAAATCTGGTAAATTTTACTTGCTTTTCTTTATTTGCTTTTTAAAGAACCGTTTTGACAATTATTAATATTTTCACTTGGAATTTTAATCTCTCCAATAGTTTGATTTTTCACCACAAAAGTATAAACCGAGTCAATGGCTACCTATTGAAATTTCAGGAATAGTACCTATACTCTGAGTGTATAAATGTCACCATCCTAGTTGGACCTTTGGCATCTCTAGTTTTGGTTAAATAGAAATCATGATTCGTAAACTACTTGCTAATTGATATGTATCTTATAAACATTGAAACTATGGCAAATCAAATTAATATATATTCCTTAACATAGATATATTTAAGCTTTATCTGATACTTTATGATATATCCTTATATAAACTTTACAAAATATCTTTTAAAGGAAATTAAATTCAGATATCGTGCAAACTTAATTAAGATATATTACACTTTATAATATATCTTATAAAATGTATAAGATCCCTCATAAACTATATTAGATATCTTAATTAAATTTGCTTTAAACGATATTCTATAAATATTTTCAGATATAAAATAAATATACGACGATATGTAATAAAGTTTATAAGATATCTAATAAACTTTAAAAATGAAGATATCTTATATACTTATTGTCAGTTGAAATGCAAGCCTATATTCAGCTCTCAGTACACGATGAATATATATATATCTATATACATAATGTAGAATGTCATAAACTCCTAGAAGTACTGTACTTGTTGATGTTAAACTCATTATACAGATCATGTCTGTAATGTGGTTGCTTCGAAACTTATATTCCAACGGCGACGAAAAAAGAGTTAGTGCTAATTCATGCGAGAAAACTATTTTTCTCAACTATAAATTACCTACAAGGAATACTTCTGCAATGTAGGGGGTTTATGCACAACAATATTGAAATATAATCAATCGTCCTCCATAGGGCTGAGATTCAATTTCCGCCAGTAGGATCCCCCGGTTCCTCGTTCCCGCATGTCGCTTATAACACATCAAAACTCGATGGCGCGCCCCCTGGTGACAATAAAGGAAAACGGCTGGGAACCCGTCAATAAGACCAGGGTGAGCCTCCATCGACCTGAGATTCACTTTTTGCTCATTAATTCCCCAAGGGAAAGGATGTTAAGTCATGTCGCATGCGTGGGATTGGTACGAAGTCAGAATATGCCCTATGCTTGGGCTGAGGTGGTGATATACGCCTCAAGCTACTGAGGAAGGAGAGAGCAGCGAAAAAACATATTCAGCCGTGCTGGATGAGCTGTTACGCAAGATAACGCGCATTTAGAAATAAACACTTATTTAGAGAGCAAACACCCACTTAAGACAAACACCCATTTAGAGATAACAGTTGAGACGTATAAAAAAGCCCACCCACCTAAGTGAGTGGAAACGATGTCTACTAGTACACGATTAAACGATTTGGTTTACAGATAGCAAATAACCCAAAGTGAATATGGCGGGTGGAGAGTAGGGTATAAACCCTTCCAAAAGAACAGTGTTGAGGCTCTGCCAGTTTTCGCGAAACAGAGTACGGTCACGATTCTGACAGGATCAAAGAGGCAGGAATATGATCTTGCTGATGTCTATGCTCAAGACGTCGTACCGAAAAAAAAGAAAAGATCAAGACCATAGAGCTCGAGATTACGCTTATGGAAAGAAAAAAGCCCAAGATGAGGACTTGATCCCAACTATTCGGAAAGACAAAAGAGGATGCCAAGCGCGTTCGTGCAAAAACTACCGGAGCCCGTTCTGAGCGATGCACAAAGTGTTACAAATCTCTTTACAGAGATCGTCGAGAGTGGTTGGATGTCCGTGAATCTCGGGCCTGAGTTTGTTCTTGTTTTCAAAAGTTTCGAAGAAAAAGTAAAAAGCAGCTTGATTGCCAACAAAAAGAGCTACTCGAGGGCAACAGAGAACAACCGTCTGTCTTTTCCCAGTGGGCGGACAGTTTACAGCCGCTCTGCTGAGACAGCTCAGGCCTTCGTCCCAACCATTGCCTGCTTAGCGCGTTTCTCTTGAGAGGCGCCGCATAACGGCTGACCAGAATCTGACGTACGAAGTGTTTTGGACGCTTGTCCGACCCGACCATTCTTTCCCCTCTGACGATGAACCCTGGGAGATACCTTGGACCAAAGAGGAGGTCTGGCTGTGCAAGTGGCGCAGGCCTGATATTGCTATCGATACTCCCGGCAATGTGGTCTGCCGGTTTGAGCCAGAGCGGTGCAACACAAACGTCAAAACGCCCTATGCGCTTCTCCAGCATAGCAACCACGTTTGGATTGTAAACTAGGACGTCAAGTCTTTCGAGCAGATTTACACCAATAAGCCCGTTCGGGTAAAGCCACCAAAGACCAAGTGGCCTCGATCCAGCAAGTTGAAGACATCGTGAAAGCCCTCCGCGACGACAAAGACGGCACAAAAGTGGTTTGCATTACTGGTGAGGAACCCTAGGATCTTATCTGCGAGCTGTACCGTGCTCCGCACAAGATCAATTCAGGCAGCTTCATCTGTCGCAACGGAGTCGTGAACGACTTTTCTGTTCAGGTCGGCAAAACTCTTGACCGGATCTGGCGCTCTCCGACTGGCGACATTGTGGGCGACCAGCCGGACTAGAAATTGACCGAAAAACGCTACCAGCATGTTATTGAAAGGACCGACAAGCTATTCAACGAAGTCCTTCCCCACTACAGCGAAAACCCGCTTTCCCTCTTTGGCTACTACCGACAAGGCAGGCGCTGTAAACTGCTGCGTGCGAAATAGATGCCGAACAAGTTGTCGGAACGCCCGCCTGCGTACAAAGCTCGACACAAACATCTATCTAATCATTGACGAGGCGCATCGAGAGCTTTCTGAGGGTTACCGGCCGGTCACACATCTCATCCTAAGCGACATTCGCATCCTGTTCCAACAAGCTCAAGGGTGAGCATATGCACATGTCAACATGTGGTGCACCTCCCTATCGACACTGACTCCCGTTTGCCTCCATGCCTGCCAAGAGAGGAGGACCTGGGTGTCGCTGCACTTCCGCACATCTCTGTCCTAAAAAACCAGCAGCAAATTACCATGGACGACAAAAGAGACGACAATGAGGCGGCAAGATTAATAGAAGAAAACGCACGGCGGAAGTGGACCTCGGTGAAAATATACCACTACCTGCCAGAGATTCTATGTGAAAAGGATGAAATAGACGAAATAGAGGTCAACGTAGTCGAGCTGCTTTCCGCAAGTACTGACACGCCGCCACCGAGAGCCGACCAGCTTCAAGTTGTCGGAGCCATTCCAGGGACAGACAAAAGCAGCTTTGCTCTTCGGTGGGCCCAGGCAGCACGAGTGCAAGGTAAAAGGCTACTTACGGTCTGCCCTTGGAATGATTTTTCTGATGAACTAGCCGGACAAGTCTTCGACGCGGTTACGCTCCAAATGCTGCTGGATCGGCGTCCCGATGGTGCTGAAGAAGATGCTACCTTCGCGTCCTACAATTTCAGCGCCTACGACGTCATTCTCTCTGCAGAGGTCTGCCTCTACACCATACACCAACTCGAGCGGCTGGCAAGTAGGAGACAGTGTAGTCGGCCGCACATACGCCCGGGTGGCAGGCAAGAGGGAGGTAAACTCAAACGCTGAGTACACCATGAAGAATGTTACCGAAACCTACTTTATCATCCAAGGCTGCGATGGTGTTAACCGGACGTTGACACGAAACAGCGCGCGCAAACTCCTTCGTAGGCCGTGGTGTCGCACAGGGCAGACCGTTGGCAACAAGATTTACATTCATGATGCTAAAAGCCTCCTGCTTAAAATTATGTGGTGCCGTACCCTATCGATCATCTTAGTCACCCACATCGACCCAATGCGCCTCTTCCGCCGTTTCATCGAGAATCGTTTCCAAGGGCACACACTCAAAAACAAGGCAACTGGTCTGGCAAAAGGTGGCTGCCATTTTCTATAAATGCGCCACCTGCTCAGAACCGCTAGACAAGGATTGGAGCAGTGACCGCGTTGATAACGCTTGCGCGCACACCCAGGAAAATCGCCAGATTGCCTGCAGGCGCTGCCAGAATGCCAGAGCATACCATCCCTTATCTTCGGACGAAAATACACAGCAAAGACAGCTGAACTCGTGCACAAGTGGGTACTTGCACGAGCTGAAGACGACAGCGGCTTTGACATAGATGACATTTACGACTAGTGCTAGCTGCTCCACAGCATGGAGAAGGTTCTCTTTGCAACCAAGGACAAGGGCAGAGCTTCGCAGCAGCGAACCTGGCGGGTCCCAAAGCCTTAAGTGTTAACGCCCACTTTTGGCCTTCTTGGTACATACCAAACCAGCATATTGTTATTTGACGAGCTGAGCCGACTTAACCACGGCTACAAGAGCATTCTAACAGAAATCGATCCCAACGGCCGCTTTGTCTACGGCGAGCCTCTAAAAAGCAAAAGCGACACAACTGCAGCAATGGCCCGGATTTTGACTCAAGGGGCACAACGAACACCGGTTCGCAAGATATGGACAGACAGTGGTATTGAGTTTGCTAACCATCAATTTTGTGGCCCTGATAAAAGACGAAGGCGTTGACCACCACTTGACCGAGTCAAAAAACCACGCCCCACTTGCGCAGATTGAACGCTTCCACCTCACTTCAAGCAATGCTCGAGCGCTGGTTCTTGCAACAAGCATTAACAACTAGGTGGTCGCCCTCCCTCTAACTATTGGGTCGTATAACGGTCTTAGGCACTGGGGCATCGGGTAGGCGCAGACATGGATACTCGCTGACGACCGGGCAATGCGTGTGGCTTCGTGTTGGCAGAGACCACTTAGCCTACTCGTGCCGTCTGGATGATAAGCAAGTGCGGTACAGTCGCAATCGGCAAGCGCGGCGAGGCAACAAGAACAACGCCGGGGCCACGTTGAGCAAAAAACTGGCCCGGAAAGGTTTGACGCCTAGCGAACCTTCTCCGATACATTTACACAGGGGCGACCGCTATTAGGTCCGCCGTATGTCGGAACGACAATATACAGCCGTACAAAAATAGCTGTCGTTTGTTTGCGTTCCGCGATGCAATCTCGACAGGGTTTAGAAATATATATAGGCAATATAGCCGATGGCAGAGAGCCTCTCGACGACAAACATTATCTTGTAGTTTTTCTTCTCACGCCCCACTTGCGCAGATTGAACGCTTCCACCTCACTTCGAGCCATGCTTGAGCGCTGGTTCTTGCAACCAGCATAAACAACAAGGTTGTCGCCCTCCCTCAAAGCATTGAGGCGTATTACGGTCATAGGCACTGCGGCATTGGTCAGGCGCCGGCCATAGTTGGCCCCAAAGACATGAAACGGATACTCGCGGACGACCGGCCACGTGTAATTGCTTGTGGCTTATTGTTTGACAGAGACCTTATAACCTACTCGTGCCGTCTGAATGATAAGCAGTCGCAATCGGGCAAGAGCGGCGAGGCAACAAGAACAAAGCCGGGGCCAGGTTGAGCAAAAAATTACCCGGGAAGGTTTGACGCCTAGCGAACCTTCTCCGATACGTTTACGCGTGGGCGCCCGCCATTAGGTCCGCTGTATGTCGGAACGACGATATACAGCCGTACAAAATAGATGTCGTTTGTTTGCGTATTTATAGGCAATATAACCGATGGCAGAGAGCCTCTTGACGACAAACATCATCTTGTATTTTGCTTCTCGTATGATAGTGTGTGAAAGTCAGAAAACTTGGGCTCGTCGCCGACATGTGGACCTTTGTCTGTTTTTCAGTCCGTCACCAGGTAGTAATAGCGTGCTGATTCGCTGACATCATCGTAAGTCCTTTCGGCATGATGTTTGACTTGCTTTCTTTCACCGAGGTCATCGAGACGCTCGTTGCACTTACGTCGGTACTCGGCCTGCATAGCATGGAGTTTTTCCACAGTCTTGTCGTGGAGGATGCGTTCGGCATTGGCCGCATCTGGTTGCACTGAAGAGAAGAGGAAGTTTTAAGCCAGTGAATGCGACGGCGTTAACAATTGACCAGCTGAACATGAGAGCAACTGTGGTCATTAGACAGACTTGATGATATTAGCAGGAATGATGCCTTGTTTAATTAGCATATCCTGCGTTCAAATGCTCAGCGCTGTGATGGTTATGACCTTTGCTGCGTCTTCGAAGTCTAGGTGACCAAGGTCAGCCGGTTTCATTTTTAACGCGCGTTTGGCAATAATCCAATACCCAAATTCAAGACCGCCAAGTACGCCTCCGTGGTAAAGGAAGTTTCCGAGGTCCTTAGCGTAATGTGGTGTAGACATCTTGCATCTGCGTTACGTGATTAACAAGTTTATATTTTTCTTTTGCAAAACACACACTACTATTCTATATGAAAGAGGTCAAGCTATGTCTAATAGATCGTGCGGACACTGTGGTGTTGGCTTGTCTCCCTTCGTTTCGCTAGTTGCTTTTCACACTTGTCCTGACTGCTTTTGCGGAATCGTTATGACTACTTGTGCTGCTGGCTTGTCCCCGGAATCGGATAAAGCATAAGGAAGGTAAACTACCATAGCCAGGCCGACACATAGAACATAAGATGGCATCGACTGGGTGTTTAATCTTGGTGACTTGCGTCACTTCCTGAGCGAGGTGCGCAGTCGATTTTACTGGCGCATTCATTATCGGTTGCGCTGGTGGATCCATTATTGGTTGTGCTTGTAATTTCTTCTTGTTTCTTCTCAAAATCGACAGGTCTGTAGGTAATCATGCCAGCTGCAACGGGTGCTAGTACCGCACCGTATCTAAAGTAAAATTGGCTGCTGATGTTCGACAAAGAGGTCTGGTAGATTGGATCCTTTCCCAAGTCACTCGCAGGACGTTCACGATTATATATAGGCAAAAAGTGGCTTACAACTGTTGTTTACAGTCCGAGCATGAAAGAGGTCGGCCAATGTATTTTTTTCGCTGCGCAAGGTGCCACAAACTCGAACAGGGGAGTACGCTGCTGCCCCAGTGTTGATTTGACACAGCATACATCGGGTGGGGGAACCGTGGGAGAGTAGCCGTCATTCCGGCTGCCGGCTTGTTCGTTTCTTGCCCTTCAGAATATGGTTGGTTGAGCGCTGAACTCTAAGTAGCTTACAGATAATATAGGTTAAGGTCCCAATTCTTATAGTGTGACTGGTGGAGTACAAAATATGAAGCCACCACAGTATACAAACTGGTAGGACACTGGTGGATTGGTGCGCAGGAGTAGCTTGCCAAAACTCTCCTTTCTAAGAAACTCATAGTCCTCTGCTCGCCACTCAGCGTCATTGATATTCTTCTCATCCAGCGCATCCCTAAGTGAGCCTTTGTGTTTGCAGTAAAATAGGGCTAATCACGAAAGTTACGAACGACAAAGTTGTACTTTTGTGTTATGACCCACACGCTGATGTCGACTTGGCGGCTAGTATAGGCGAGCTTAATGGTGCAGGGGTTGTAAGTCACAATGACGGTGCTCCGTACTCCCTTTACGCCAAACGCGCGGCAGAGGGAACGAACTGGGTCGAGTTTGTTACCGTACTGAGACATGATTAAGTTTTTATCTATTAGAGTTCACGCGTCTTTCCTTTAATATGGTAAGATTTGTCATTGTGTCGCACTAGTGCTTGTTAAAATGTGGCTGAAGACATTCAAATGACCAATTTTGACTATCGTGAAGATCTTCTACCCAAGGAAGATGAAACCACACTTACCACCGAAGCCAATGAGGAGGAAGAGCTACAGACGGAAACATCTTCTTGGGCCCGCGGCGATGATGTGCCAATTGCATGGAAGCAAGAAGATATATCCACAGTAAGGGGATAAGAGAGACAAATAGCCGAGTTCGATGCACAAAGGACTTTACTGAAGAACGCACCAACAGGGTCGGTTTCAAAGCAAATAAGTCCGTCGCCCTCGCAGTAAAGTGGGGGCGGAGCTGTGTCCTGCTAACGCATAAAAACGACCCGAGTAAATTCTTCGCCTCATCCATACGAGGGGGCGGGTCGTTGAGATACTCTGAGCGGTAGGTATGAAAAAGGAGCCGCTACCTGTCCAAGCGTGGATAAAGCTCGCCGCAGCTCAAGAAGAGATCCAGACCGAAACAAGCGGGTTGGCACATATCGAGCTCATCGCTGTGTCGGGATCTTCGGACACAGAGTTCAAAGCGGCGGCACAGAGACTGTCAACCTCCCGATGTGAGAGATCCTTGGTCTCAACAAGGCGCTTTCGATCACCATCGCGAACACCGTAGAGCTAGATGAAAGTCTAGTTCCTGAGAGGAGAAAGCTGACCGAAGAGGAGATACGAGACCGCATTGCAGATCTGAAGTTGATACGCGAAATTTAACTAAAGATCGCCAACAATTTACGAGGGGCACTTCGCAACCAATTTACTGCTATTCGGGAAACCATCAACATTTATTTTATCTTATCATAATTAGATTTCTGCTCAATTTTATAAGATATTTTGTAAAATTGACGATATATATTTTATAAAGCTGAGAAGATAACTTATAAATTTCATTAAATACATAGTTTTCAGAACAAATATCAAGATTGCCCTAGTTAATTATACCTAGTAAATTTCAAATCATTAATCTGTGCATGCCCCTAGCGAAACGATGGACGCTTTCCACTAGGAAGAGAAAGCGTTTCGATAATGTACCTTTCAAAATTATAGCTTTTATATAAAATGGAGAACAGGTCAATAATGATATTATAGCCCACGTTTACAAACAGTGGCGAATTCGTGCAGATAAAGGCCGGGGAGGTGGCTACGGGTTAGTTCTGGTGAATACCAAATAGTTCAATGGTTCACTTCGATAAGATTTAGATATACAGTTCATCAACACACCAAATTATACGAGTATTGCACTTACTGAAACATATCATGTAATTAATTATACTTTATGTTGTCTAACATAAATCTAGTGGATTTTTATGTAATATTCTTGTAGACACAAGATGGTATCCTCCAGCTTTAGGCAGAGAAGATTGTATAATTTGATTCTAAGTAACACACGTAAGTCAGAAATATGAATACTTGTAGATGTGAAACTGAAGACGGTTTACATTGTCACACGATACAAGTCATGCAAGTGGTCAGTATCAAACACAAGTTTGACTTTGTCGTCTATTATGCAACCATGATTTGATCTGTGAGAATTCTGCATTCACTCCGTCTCGCTTCCTTTAATCACATGTTTTAGAGTAGGTTCTCTGCCTTCTTTGGCGTGTGTGCAAATTTTGTCTTCCTCCCTCTCCCCTCTTACCCTCTCTCTCAAGATCTTCGTAGTCATATATACGCACGCCGCACTTAAAACTATTTACTCTCGCGTAAGGGAATTGATGGGAGGTGTGGTCGGGTTCTCTTTCGCGCCACATTAACACCGAGTGATCCCGTATAGGAGCCAATTAATTCAAAATGTGTGGTCACATTACCCAGTGAGCCATTGATACGATGTCAAGCTTTCATCGGGCGTAAGAATATTCTCGGTTAGAAAGTTTTAGCGTCATTCGCGTTTAGTTCATTCCAGGGACAAGACATTGAAGTGCTTAGACCGCCGCGGGGTTTTCCCCGACCTTATACCAACCTGCCTCCCTCTGTGATAATTATATATATATATATATATATATATATATATATATATATATATATATATATATATATATATATACAATGTGTACCCACAGATCATTATTTTTCTATGTTTCTTCTCTTTTGATTTTGATCTTGTTTCTTATGTAGTATACCTGAATATGACCTCAACTTATCATCTTAATGCAATCAATTAAGTACAAAATCTGATCTTTTCATTTTATTCTAAGTTGCTGAATGAACGATATCAACTTAGGTATGCTAGTTGCACCTATGTAATTAGAGTATGAGTTACTTGTTATTGTTTGGTGTACATTATGGTAACCTGAATATTTAAAGATTATCTTCGATATCTAGAAGAATATAACGAATATTAGTTTCTTGATAATGTTTGTCAGACAAGTTAACAAACTGCTGTTTGTAAGGAACATTAACCTTACATTGTGTCTGCATATACCATAGGAATAGGTGGGTATTTACTTATTCAATAATAATGAAGGTATATATTCTGGAATTATGGGTCTTATGCCGACTTTTCATGCATTTTAATGGCAATAACAACGATGTATTGTAACATCAAACGAATCGGTTAATTAGACCTTTTACTCATGTGTATTTCTACAACTTCTCGTAGATTCCAAATTAATTCCTTTACCATAAAAAGAGCAAAGCTGTTCTTTGAGTGTACCAGGTATTTCATTGATAGTAAGTGTCGTACACTTTCTAGCTACTGCTGTGTATCACTTTTGCGATCTAGCCATCGAATGGGTTAGGATTCTATAGTTGTCTTACTCTCTGATCGCTACCAACACATGAAGGCGTATATTTCGGTCCGTTTTCTAAACCTGGCTGTACATCAATATTTGTCATATTCTTCTATTTTAACTACATGATTGTGTCGTTCCCTCATACTTGATATGGTCCATTAATCGTCTCGGGTTTATGAGCTCTTATTCGTTATCTAATTAAACCCTATGGTCAAAATTCGTGAATAGCACATCTACCTGGACATGGCTCTGTTTTCATCACAATTAGTAGTTTACGGTCTTCAATATTTTGTGGTATTGTGACCTGCATGTACCAATGATGTGAGTTATTCATGCATGGGATTAACATATTAGAGGACTGGAAACTCCGCTAAACTCCCAGATATCACAATTTCACTATTGATATGTAAATGAGGTAGTCTGAGACCTGAGATCAAAGCAACAGCAAGGGTTAACGTACTCTTAGGCTATAAATCCCAGCTGTGCTTACCTAGGTTTGAAGTTGAAGGTGGCTGTAAAAGCGTTCTGATGAAAAGGGAATTGTACCTTCCACAATGCCTTATTCTAAGTAAAATCTTAATTTTAACCTGAATTTGGACTAAAAGGAAAAGTCTATTTTTCCCCCTCGATTCCAATACATTTTTTCCTAATTTATAACTTCTAGAAACCAGATCTCCTTAGTGATATGATTTCTTATTTCTACCCACATATGAAATGTGATTTCCGATTTAAAAGTCTAAGCAGGTACCAAAAAAATAGCAGATGTGCAGTTGTCAATGTGTGTGGTGTCCCAACATGTTAGTTGTATTATTGCATCACTAATACACAAGTAGTAGAATCGTTTACAAGAAAGCCATAGTATTGAGCAAGAGCAACAGTGCAAAATGTCTAAAATTCTACTTCACCTATAATTTTCACAATATGTTGTGAAATAAGGTACAGATCAATTACACAAATGCATTACACATCTTTTGCAAATAAAACTATGCATTTACATCTGTTTTCAGCGATTAGTGAAGCAACGTGTTGTAGAAAATGCGTGCCTTAAACAAGCCTCTTGCCCTTTAAAGCACTGAAATCCTTTCTTTTCCTTTGGTCTCTGGTGCTAAGAACTATCATTTGCATACCAGAAGAGAACGGATGCTATTGGGTGAGGTTGATAAGGATTTTCATATCTCTTTGAATGTTTGTCTCAGCTGGTACTTGAATGTATATAGATTTGAAATTCCAGTAGTATATGATCGACCTATCAGAAAGACCGAGAATGCTCATCCTACTCATTAACATATCTATTGAATGCTCATCCTACTCTTTAACATATCTATTGAATACTCCTCCTACTCTCTAACATATTTATTGAATGCTCCTCCTACTCGTTAATATATCTATTGAACGCTCCTGCTAATCGTTAACAAATGTATTGAATGCTCATTCTATTCATTAACATATCTATTTCTTTAAAATTGGTTTTCATCTCTTGGAAACATTCCCCTTGATTGAAATGAGATTCATACATTTAAAAAATATTGTAACAATTGGATAACAACTATCGAAGTTGTATGGAGAATAAATTGTTATATAGTAAATTGTACCCAGGTGCCTTACTCGGTTGGGCAAGCATTTGCCCTTAGAGTAGGTGGCATAATGATTACCCAGTTAAGTGGGGTCAATTGGGCACCTTTCGGGGAACTTGAGCGGAGCATCCCTATCCAAAATACTACAGTAACATACTTCACACCATCGCCTTGGGAGCATTTGCATTTAGATTTTATTTATTTTACATAACTTTGTGATCCATATTTCCTGAAAATTAGCCTGCGCCGTCTGAAGAAAGTCGAATGTTATATACTGGGTGATGTTCAAGAAACAATAGTATGCCATTGGAAACAAAGCATTACTTAGACACACTTTCAGTTATGCGTGCGTAGGATCCAAAATGCACAATAATTTTATAATATTTTGGTAGAAGTTAGCTATTTCCTCAGATCAACCGTCGGCGATTCAAATTCAATCTCCTCCCGTCATTCCAAAATATATTTTTATATGCTCCAATAATTTTGTTTATCACATGACTTCTGAGTTATTTAGGTTCACATGTTTAATAACAACACATAACGTCAATAATGACGTTATGTAATAAAAATCAGTAATGTTTGAGGCATCCGATTTATCTTCAAAGTCAGTTCACGACATTTTTATCTTGTTTTGCCAAATAGAATCACTTTTAAGTGATATGATCAGTAGACTCTTGCATTTGTGCTAATTTCAAATGAAATTTACGAAACTCGTTAGATAAATTCGATCTTTTGCCGGAAAGGCTCACAAAAGTTTAGATCCCATATATTAATTGTATTTCACCGTTTCCATATTTTTGCAGATGACTTAGAGGAGATATAGTCTTTGGTGTAAAAGGATGCGATGCTCCGATTAACGTTGCGAACAAATTGAATACAACAACAATATATTTAGTGTATAATCATTGGAAACACAACTTTTACCCAATTTTCACTAGTAAAACTTGAAAATCAAAGGCAATAATGATGTACGCTAAACTTCACCGCATGAGCGAAGGATTATTGCAGAAGCAATTGATATGTCTCTTTCTGTTGAACGGAATAGCGGCACGAACAAGGGAGATTGATAATATACATAAGAAACACACGAGGACAGACTGGAAGACAGGAAGATAGAGATAAACGTAAACATTAACCTTGTAAGAGTCGTACATTCCATCACTGCATGTTCTTTCTTCCTTTCGCAAATCAGCCGATGACGGTAGTTTGAGGGAAAATAAACGTCTACTCCTGGGATAAACGTCTCCTCTGATGTACGGGATTTCGTGTTCGGTACTAGCTATGACCATGTCCATGTCTTCATTGCATCTGCTGCAAAACCAGTTTTTATAGGGAGACCATACAATATTTTCCGGTGCCTGTTCACAAGCCTGCTCTATGGCCGGATCGTAGGCGTTCCAATTTCCTGTCACATTACAATGTCGAATGATCAACTGAGTGGAAATTTCAGGATTACACATGAAACAAAAAATATTCTTGTACATTTTCCCCCGGTATACCATTGGTCTTAATTCCCAAGTGGAGAACTGTTCTTCCATTTCGCACATATTCTGAACGCTTTCATTGTAGTCATTCCATTCTACCGTAGTGTTACATTTAGATACCATCCTTGTCTCATCCTTACAGTTTTCGTGACTATTGGCAACAGCCCGAACGTCACATTTCCTCTCCAGTGCTGTCCTAACAAGTGAGGAAAAGGACAGAAACATGGTCGGCTCTAACTGGATCAGACATGTTATTTTGATATCCAAAGGCTTGAAAATATTTTTGAAGTCATGACAATATGAACAGAATATGTTTTTGAAAATGACTGACCCATTAGATCTTCCGGGAAGGAGGCTAATTAGATTGGAAAAGGGCTGTCGATGACAAATATCGCGTATGAATGCCGGTTGGCTGTTGTTTTTGCATGTACTGATTGCTAAAATTCCACCTTCTGGACTCCAATCATTATCTCTGGTTGAATGAAATATTCCATTTGAAATGTATTTGTAAGGATTCTTTTTTAAAAGCAAGTCGACACAACATATTTTGTCATACAAACAATTTTCACTGCAATCACATATACCACATGCAGATGTAGGAAAAATTGAATTTGTGCCTGCATGTAACATATTTGTGTAGTTTGAACATCTATCTTCATCGTTGCCAAGACAAATTGAATTCTCACCACAAATCAACTGTATTTCCTTTAAAACATTGTAATTAACAGAAAAAGATGAATTTTTCATAAAGATATTTTTGTCATGTTCTCCATCATTAAAATATGAAGTTGCAGCTTCCACGTCTATATCAAAGTCAAAAATTCTTATTTCCCAGTCTTTCTCTCTATTTCCTAATAGATTAGATAACGAGGTTTCTAAGAATTCTATCAATGCAATTGATCCACCCTGCAAACTGGAAATAACAAAGCCAAGATTCCCTTGATGACCTTCAACGGTATTATTAAATGGTTCTCGTCCATTACAAAGCATGCAATATGAATTTTTGAATGGTCTAAGCCTTTGAATTGATGGAAGATTTAAACATCCATCCTCTAGGCCTTTGTCATACAATTGCCATTCTCCAGTCAGGTTGCAGTGGTCTATTATCATGTCATGGTGAACAGTGGCAATACTGGGATTGCATATGTAGCAGAACATATTGCGAAACTTCTCCAAAAAGTGAATATTGGGTCTGAAATGTTTGCATGCCCATTTGATGCTTGGATCATAATTCATCCACAACCCAGTTTCATTACAAGTTGATATGAGATCATTCCTGTCATTTTTTAAACATGGTTTGGTTGGAATATGCGGTAGGCTGGAAGGAAATTCGTGTACTAAAGAACAATTATGTTTGTAAAGAGCGTTTTTAAACTCATTCATTGTTGAGACAGTATTTATATCGAATGGGGACAAGCATTTTGCTAATCTGTCCCAACGAATGACATCATGATCTCCGTGACACCTAGCACAATATTTGTTTCTGTAAGTAACGTGTGTAATCACTGATGTAACAGGAGCTTGTTGATCATAATCAAAAAAAGACCCTTCTTTTATATAACCATCGCATTTGTCCTTCATCTTTACGCCCGGACCATTCTCTGGACAAGATGCAATCATTTCAAAGTTAAACTTTGACCACATTTGTGCATTAGATCCCTTCAAGACTTCCTGAGTGCTTTGGCAAGAAGAATTAAGATATAAGTATGGTAGATCTACGCAACAATCACCACGTGACCAACAATCTACATCACATCTACATTCTACACAAGTAGATATATGTTGCTCTGTTTCCGGCACCACCGTAAAAGGAATAGCAGACTGGTTACAAATGCTGTCGGTCCCACAAAGCAAGACTGTGTCTGCAATGAGCTTGGAGCGGTCCACTCTCTGCCCTCTGCTGTCTTGATAGAAAATCCAACCATCATGTGTACATGCAAGTACAAAGGTCAACGCAGTGAGGATCAAGATCTCAACTAAAACCTCCATGCGTCCTATATTCTGAAAAAGAGCATTCAAGGATTATTACTATCTAAAGAAAGCAGACCCATTGCTTGTTTCTTTCATGTTTAACGGTATCGTGGAGACAGTACTTACTGAAATATCGGCACCAATCAACACATAAAAAGGTTATACCGTGTAGAGTCTATTGGAGTAAAGTGCCTTACCCAGAGACACACCACGGAGACCAATCTGGCCTGGGCATGGCATGATTTAAACCCACGCCCTCCTGGTCGCGAGTCCTGTGAGAAAGATTAAGGATTACGAACACTGAGTAGATGTCCCTGAATGAAGGTAGTCATCGGATCTCTGATAAAGGCCTACCAATTTCCCCCATGCACTGCAAAATGCTATAAGTGGGATCTTTCAGTTATACATGAGTGTTACCTTGAATGAAGAAGAAACATTTAATTATCCAATTTAAATTGGAATCGCTCTTTATAAGTATCAAGTTTAAAAAATCTAAGAATATCATTTGACTGTTCATCACTTTTGTTTAGTTATCGCAAAACATAATTTGCTAAATGATAGGACTAGGTGCCGATATTTCTCGTGACGTAAACTCATACCTGATTGAATATATTGGAGAGGTAACAGAATATCTTAACACTAACTAATACTCAAATATCGCTTTATTTTACGAGAAATCTCGGAATGAAATCTTAGGAGGCAGCAACGAAACAAATGTTGAACGGGCCGAATAACATTTCTTAGAGTTTTTTTTTTACATTTGATAGGCATAAAGAGAAATGCTAGTTTTACTTAGTCAGCTATATAAGCATTTTGAATCCTACTCACTCATAACTGAAAGGTTCTACTTGCGGTTTTCTCGTCATAGCATCAATCACCAGCATATGCAACCAATTCGAACTGACGTGGCAGTTGACTCTGCCGCGCCCAGGCAAAAAAGTTTCATCCTACAACAGCGACAGTGCTCTCATACGCTATAGTCTGTATCTGAAACTATCTAAAATAAATAAGCAGCCTGAGAGAAACGCGCTACACTCAACAGGTGCACAAAGAGGATCGCCAGGAGTTTTAAATTTCATCTTTGATAAAAGCAGCCTCTATTCAGATCAATCCGAAACGATAGTATATTCTCTATCATAAAAGAGGCTTACACAAAGATAAATAGTAACTGCAAAATTGGAACAATACCTTAAGTATATATAATACACAGCCAATCATAAGAAGTTAATACTTATCCCTTTAACCAAGGCCAACATATATAATCACAACAGAATGAACGGTATTGACGTGTAGCCTGTATACTTGCTGTGTCAATATTAAATATATTCATACGATCTATAAAGATATATGATGTACTGTGTAGTCGACTCGTTGTAAAGCTGAACTGTTAATGGATCGTGATGTGAATTCATTAATTCTAGTGAATATGATTTTTTGCGTTTTTGCAAACAAAATGATAGTTTTGTCAGTACTTAAATTCATGGAAATGCTTCTAATAGGGAAGGGTTCTGTTGCCTCAAAACTTGTTCAACGTGTCTCTTTTAAATTCTAGGTTTTTAGCAGCTACGATATCCACAAAAATTGCTACCTCATTAATATAAGTGAATTTAGACTATACGTTATTGCAAAGATCAGAAACGGCACCTTCTTGGCTTGAAGATGAATTTTGACAACTTACACTCTAATTAGGGAAAAGTCGTTTCCACGAGATAAAAATGAAGTTGGCGTTAACAATACCAAATTGTGCACGCTCGACGTACCCATTGACTAAATACAAGATTTTCCCCACGTTGTTATGGATGGTCAATTTTACATAACTGGGATCTCTATTGTCCGCATCGAGAACAACGATGGAACCTCGGTGGCTCGGTGGTTAACAAGGCGAAATCGGGACCAGAAGAGTGCGGCTTCGAATCCTATCCAGACTAGACCGGGTCAGTCGACGCGGTGTGCCCCTGAGCAAGGAACTTTACTCCAATTGCCTCTGCAAAATATAGCCTCTCATGCGTTAATGTGCCATTAAACACCAACAAATCAATCAGTGAAACAATCGAGAACAGTGGAATATTATTTGAACCAAACTCTTGCGTGACTCCGGAGATCAATTAGCGGAGATAGAATCCAAAATCCCATACGATTATAAAGCATTTCTCTGTCTCGCTGCCACCCTCCACCCCCAACCCGTTGTTTGTTGTGGTCTTTAAAAATGAGAATCCCTTGAGAAAATGTAAACGAGAGTTGTTTGTCAAACACACAAATTCCGGCAGCAAGAGATATTCGAGTGCAAGCGTCGCCTTCTTTTACGATCAGGAATTAGCTCTTAAATCATTTGTATATGCAATACACGTTCAATTTGGAAAATCATCCCAATTTTTTAAGACATATTTCACCCAATACTGTAAGAATGATCATAACTAAGTTTGATTCTTAGGTTGGCCAGGTAAAGAAATTAAACGTTTGGTTGTTGAAAAATGCTGCACACGACGGTGAACGTAACAGAAAATCTTCTCTATTTTCTATGAATTATTATGAGTGGAGCCGATACCTTGTTATTTTTTAACTACTTCATGACTGTAATAAATTAAGATTTTCGAATTATAATTTGTCTCATGATAACTGGATATATACACTATATTAAGTTAAAAATTGTGTTTAAGGTCCACACATACAAAATATGGCTTCAAGATTGTCGCCTTCATTTGCTAACTTTACAAAGATGGATCGAACAATGAACCTTAATCGTAGAGAATCAAGCTGAGCGCAAATGTGACAAAATTGAAATCCCTAATTTACGTAACGCTACTACCGATATTCATATAACCTCTTCATAATTATGAATATGAAGTGATATTGTTGCTGACACATAATATAGTTACCAAAATATGTATCAACATTTCTTGTCTTCAGGCTATTTTATGTTAAGTATCATCCAAATCCATAAGATAAGAACTGAAATGAAACCCCAGATTATATTACATGTGTCTGATTTATTTGAATTTAATTTTGAATAAACTCTGGAAGGTAGGTCATAGTAACCAAGTTTTGGAGTGCGTCATACTTTAATGACAACGTGCACTTCGTCTCGGCTGCAATGGCTGAAAATATAGATGTATTGGAATTATTGCTCTGACACAAGTATAGGTCAAATATGGAGGGTTCTTTGCATGTTGAGGTTAGTTGTTTGGTAAGCTAGTTAGTTGGTTTTTAACAGCACATGAACACATGCAAGTTTATATGGTGTTGAGGCAATTATAGTAAAGTGACTTGTCTTCGAACACACGACGGCGGCTGACCCAACATCGTCTGGGAAGGATTCGAACCCGACCTCTTCAGGTCGCGAGTCTGCCACGCTAACCACTAAACCACCCCGGTTGCTTGCTTGTGTTGACCAATCCATGCAAATTTTAAATCTGCTATTCCGGTACAATCCATTCCCAAAGAGTTCCCGAAATTTAGTGCTAAAGTTAATGTAAACCTCTCTTGGCTATGGCTCTGTTATTGACGTCATGGTGGAACAAGCCAACCATCCATTTCTTAAGTTTGGAGTGGAATGTTCATTTGAAATGAAAATGTTGGTTTTAAAGTACCGAGTACGGTCAAATATTGCAATCTAAAACAGCAAAAAGGTACTCCTGTTTCTTTTTCGTCGTCGTCTTTTCGTTTTAATTCTTGTGAAAAAAAGCTGCCGAAAATAAAATTGAATCGATCGAGAGGGCAACAAAAAACAATTGAGCGAGAAACAACCGAAAAGTTTCCTAGAGTAAGTTTTCTTTACAGTTAGATAATTAACATTATGTCCTAGAAACGCTTAAAATGCAGAAATGAAGGAACTTCCGGTGGCTTTTCCCCTTTGGGACCCCACCGAGGGTTCCGTCCCATAGACTCCTCGCCTGCTTGTTCAAGCCTCCCACTAAACGATATTTCTGGATCCGCCTCTGGTCATCAGGAGATTTATGAATAATTCACAGGCTCAGTTTAAATCCAAGTACATATTCTGGAGATCAAATCATCACAATCCTTTCTAAAAGATTCATATATCAACTAAAACCCGACGCAGTGTAAACAATCATTGACATGATATTAAAAAGAAGAAAGGAAATAAAGTAAAGGAAAGGAACATAATCCGTGCCATTCCATAAGGTTAAAAAAGTAGAACCCGGAAGAAGTTTTCTGCGCTTTTATTTTTGCTTTAACTACTGACTATGGAGAAATTAAAGTAGTAAATTTGAGATAAATTTACTATAATTTTTATAGATAAGGAGTAACATTGCAAGTGTTATACCACTTATGAATTCAGTTCACTCCAGTTTATTCGGAAAGATTTAATCTCGAATATCTGGTGGAAAATGTGTATTTAAAAAATATTATTACTTTCATACCCTGACCCAAATCTATAATTAACAATAATCAAAGGCCCACGTGATTTTTTGATGGTGTAGTCGAGGGAAGTAATTAAATATGTCAACTGGGCCAGTGATTATTGCTGGCCCACATGGTTGTTTGATGGTATATTCACGGGAAGTAATTCAATATGTCAACTGGGCCAGTGATTATTACTGACCCACATGACTCTTTGATGGTATAGTCACGGGAAGTAATTGAATATGTCAATTGGACCAGTGATTATTGCTAAACATATATCTGGGGCTGGGTATGAAAGAAATAATATTTGTACATTTATTACAATGATAGTATGATTGTCACGTGTCAAGGAGTGGGTGGCAGTAATCATGCATTATTTGTCATCATTAAACCTTTGGGAGGTTTAATTTTATTAAGAAGCGCGTAAACACTTTCATCATTATTGTAATAGATGACAAAAATTAAAGATAAGCGTTCTGTAATAGCAGATAATTTGTAGATTATACCATGCTTTGATGTCTGCGTATCCTTGGTTTACTATACTGCCCTTTTAATCTGATATAAACCCCACCACTGACTGGATTGGTGATACTTATGAATATCATATTTTCTTGTACTTATGAATATCATATTCACCCAATATCTGCCGTAGCGTACTGTGCCAGCAAAGGAGAACAGGGTCTACGTCATCCATGGTACTTATTTTTTTACGCGAACAACGTAAACCGTGATCTGTTGGCGCCTTGTTTGTACTTAGTTGAGTGTTGTATACGGGTATATAAGGTTCTTTAGTACATCGCATGACAAATTCCCAACTTCCGATTGCCTGACTATATATATATATATATATATATATATATATATATATATATATATATATATATATATATATAATGACAATATGGATTTCCTTTTGGGTACAGTATGCTTTACTTTCCAGCCGGCACAATAGCCACGCGCCCAAGTTATATGACGTCAGATAACGTTATGTAATATGCTAAATCTTCTATTGTCTTTTCCCTTGGGAACTATCTTACTACAATGATCTCTGGTGGAGTATAGGATGAAAGTAATATTAGAATACTATAATCGTGCATATTAAGATGTACCTTAATGCATCTAAAGTTTGTACTTTGACTAGTTTCAAGTAGTTTTTCTCTGAAAACACAACAAATGCCTATACATATGAACCCGAACTCAGTAAAGATGGAATATATAGCAGCAAGAGTTATTACTGGGTGATACTAACATACAGGTTTTATATACTGTTATTGGTAACTTAGTGTCTCCATCTTGTCGACATATCTTAATGATCTTTATGAATACAACTGATTTGTCATTTACTCAGCATGCGGAATTCAGAAATAAAGAAATGGGCATAATTGTATCGATTACTATCCAGTTTCATTTGTATTGTCCTAATATGTTTTGAAAAACATAAATTCGAACTTTTACGGGTGTATGATTTGTGTGTATGGCGAAAGTATTTTTTCAGCGCCGTCAGCCACACCGGTTACTATCGATATGGCTCCAAAAACAAATCAGATTGTCGTGCCTATAATAGTTTCTGTAGTACCTAGTCCAACGGTTGTTGCCGCGGTGAATCCACAAATTGCATCTACGACAAACATACACATATTTTTGCGAGTACAACGGTTTCTTTTTTCCCACAAAAAGATGTCACCAACCCCATCAAAAATCATTTTTACGTTATACAAGCAGTCGTGTCATTCCATAGTAAGATGTTAAATCACTCATACTTTCACCAGTACATTCGAGCAGCTGAGACATTTCTTCCTTGAAAGTCGAAAATTAATTAGCATGTTTATTTCTTGAGAAAGCAGTGTATAATCATTATCAATCAAAAATATCCATCCATATGTGCATACGTGTATGTGTTTGTGCACATTTGCACAAAATCGTCTGACTGTCATGACATTCGAGATATATTTTTAAGCCCACAAATACCATATCCCCAATAATACATACAATAATAATAATAATAATAATAATAATAATAATAATAATAATAATAATAATAATAACAGTGACAACAACAATACTTCTTCTACTGATATTACTCCTACCACTGCTCTTACCACTACTACTACTAATAGTAATAGTGTCATAAGCAGCAATCCAAAGACGGCGACGACGGCAACAACAACAACAACGCAATATATTTCATTGGATATTGACAATATCACAGTTGAACCAATTCAAAATTAAAAATAATAAATGCAACGAACTCCGATAATCTACGAAGTAAAAAGCAAAATATTATTTCAGTCCTCAAAAACATTTTCGCGAGATACAAACTGTCATTTTTGTACATGTTACTGTTTATGGTGAATTGACATGAATAAGCCCTTGCAAAGTCTATCAATAGCCCTATGCATAAATCTTCTCACTAATAAAATCGCAGCGTTACACATCGAGCTTGAACGTAGAAGATCAGAAATATTCAGATAAATAGCAAATGTTACTGTAAAGCAGTATGTCAATTTTTTTTTTCTCTTTCTTCCGCGTCCACTCATATTTTCTTTATTCTATATTAATAAGTTTGAAATCAGTACAAGGAAAAATTGACACAATTCTTGATCATATTAAACAAATAAATTTACATGAAAAGCAACCTTCTGCAGAGAGAGAGATATGCTTACATTTGTCTTTGAACATTCCTAACAGAGAAGAATAATTCTTTTCCTTCTACAGTACAACAGTTTAAAAGCTCAAAATTTGAAGTAACTTCATAACTTTTACCTACTAAAGGCTTTAAAAAAATATCTGAATCTCGCAATATGAACGTTTATCATAATGTATTAATATCTACAGCTGCTGATGAAACTGGAGGTAACATTCTTGTTATTATACATCTATAATCTGCGTATATATATATATATATATATATATATATATATATATATATATATATATATATATATATATGATTGTTTTACATACGATCCGGAAGTTACTTTTTTACCAAGAGCTACAAATAAAAATACTATCTAGATCTATTGAAATCATATAATCAATTTCAACTAAAGACGTTATAATTCTTTGAGCTTGCCAATATTTATTCCTCATTCACAATAAATGTTTCATTGGAAATAATGAACGAAGAAACTACAAATATGATAATGATCAATATTTGAGACATTTATATTATGATCCATGATCTCCAGTTGCTTATACTTCATCAAGTTTATTATGGGGACAAAAAAAGATAAGAGAAATATCAAATATGAGGAATTATTAAAATCGATAAAGAATTATTCAGTATATACTATGCATACAAGAAAATAGATCCGAACGATTTTTAAAAAATACATTTAAAAAATAAAACTTATGTAAAAGGTGTGGATGATCAATGGCAAAAGGATGTGATAATTTTAAAAATTACTATAGATATATTTATTTACTAACAGGAATTGATGTAATTTCATAATATGTTTGGATAAAAAAATTAAAATAAAAAATTTTATACACAGTCGAAACTATTAAATGAAAATATTATTATTGGAATATCTTATGAAGATAAATTATCCCTATATGAATACAAGTCTAATGAAATACTAGTAATGCAAATTCTCCAGGGGAACAAATATAGATTGAGTATTAGCAACGTTTAAAACAGGAGATATAATATTACATTTCCTGTAGATCTGAAATGAAATTTTGTTGAAAAGAATAACGGTAAAACAAATGGTGAGAGAAATTGCACTTAGTTCCAAAAAAAATATTCTTACGAAAGCTGAAGAAAGCAGAGCAGACACATTTCAAAGGAGAATGATATTAGGCCAAAGAGTTGCTTATGCCTTTAATCAAAATGTTCATCAATATGTATGTGAAGCGACTCTTGAGGCAGATGACGTTGATTAATTAGTATACGAAACTATCAGAAGTACGTTTAGAACATTACCTGCAGGTACTTAAGAGTATATAATGAAAGCAGTACAAATTCAGATCGATAAACCTATAACTATTCAAAGAAGAATTATGAATGAGTATGGAGAACAACAACTAATTGAGAGAAGAAAATGGTACCACAGATCTCATTTAGCAAACATTTAGACTGCGTCTCAAATTGAACGAGTATTAGATGTGGGTTTTTTTAAGTACAAAATTAAATATAAGAATTATGCTCTTGATAAAACTCATTACGAATTTACAAAAGTTGTTTCCTTAACTCTTGATCTTATTCACGTAGAGGAACTAGCTATATAGCTTTACCTGCATAGATAAATACAATTAAAGCACATCAAAATTAACACCAGCAAGAAGCAATCCACTATAACCTCTCATTATGATTTATCAAGATTTTGGACCTGGTATAATAAATGTCCCATCTTATTAAACAAAATAGATGATTTTGTACAAATATTAATATTTCACTTAAATTCATAAAGCTGATGATAAGAGGAATTAATTAATACCATTAAAACAAGAACATAAAGAGAAAAAAAACTGTCTGAATAGGTAGATTTATTATTATTTTTTGTTATAACTCTCATTACGTTGGTATCAAATCATATCTAAATTGCTGTCAGCATACATTTGAGAGAAAAAACAATAAAACATATATCTGCAAACTGTACTTAAATAATATGTTATCACCTTATAAGCTAGCTTAACACCATATAAAGTCTAAATGAAAGAAAACTATTGATATTGTACCAGAAAAGGTACTTTTATAAACTGCAATACACATGAAATCAAACTTAAGTACCATTTGTAATTGACTGTGACTTTGAATGAATAATAGTTCCAATATATGGTAATAATAAATACTTATTTCTCTTGAACTGAAAAAACAAAGAAATAAACATACAGTAGATGTAAAGTAGAATTTCTAGAACAGCCGATTGAGGTTCACGGGTTGCTTGGCGCTTTGGGACCTGGCGAGCTAACGGTGCATGTTTAGATAGGCCGGACTTTTAGAACAGACAGGCGGTTGGGGCCTGCGTTGAGGCTGGATACGTTTTTATTCGGAAATTTTCGCGGGTGTACAAAGCAGTCTGAGCACAATTACCAAGCTGTATTCGGTAGTCATCGAAGATAAAACGATTACAACGGCCGAGTTCGCGACGGTGCTGGCCGAAATGGAAAACTTTCGACGACTCCGCGCACATAGACGGAACCACGGGACAGAACCGAAACGGGTAATTGATTTGCATGTAGCAAAAATCGAAACATTGTAAACCTATCGCTGATGCCTCCAACTGCCTTTGATCGTTCATGGGTGGGGGTCATGCGCAGGGGTTGGGAACCTTCGACTAAGCGCGGAGTCGGATCCAATGACGGGACTCACGTGGATTCCAAACGCGGATGCACGCGTTTGCAAAATATCTCCCTCGGGAAAAAATTTATGGGAAACTGCTAAGGGTTTAGGGGTTGGGAACCTTTATCGGTAAGCGTACATACTCCCATTATGATACTACTCGTGTTCATTCATGTTTCATTATAAATCGGATATGGACGGGTCCAAGTCATTTAAAAATATAAAGTTAAAGAAGTTTTGTTATGGGGGAGTCTCAATATATCAGTTGCTAGAGCGTTCGACTCATAATCCGAGAGTCGCGATTCGAAACACGCCCAGGCCAGCCCGGTTCGTCTACCTCGGTGTGTCCTTGGGAAATGCACTTAGTCCCCATTTCCTCGGCATGATATAGTCAGTAATATTTTAAAGTGTCATTACTGAAGTTGTTCTGTTATGTTAAACATCTTTAAATGCAATTAAAATTAAACATTTTTGCAAGGGGGTGGGGTGGAACACTTTTTCGGCTCGGGCCTTATAAATTTGGCGGGACAGGCCCTGTCCGTCTGGAAGACCATGTCTCTTGATATTTTGCCCTCGACATGAGTAACATAAGTAACTGTTCTTTACGAAATGTAATCAAATGTAGCCACTTCTTCCTTTGCTATTTCCAATACAAATATTGTATCAAAGAAATAACATAGTAAGTTGAATTGCTTGAAACAGAAGAATTTTCCTACGCATGATTTTGCTAACAAGTAAACAAACAAATATTAAGGCGGGCATTAAAGTTAGGTTGTAGGCAATATGCAAATTACCGTTATTGTTTCACTTTCTCCTCAGCAAAAATTTCTCCTTTCTTATCCTCATCAAGAGGTTTAAGAGCGTCAAACTGAATCAAAGTTTGAGAGAAGTTTTGGAATATTATCGAAAAGAGAGATTGATGCTGTCGATATAACTGTCTATGACTTTTGAGAAAAAAAAACTGAATGTCGGAGTTCTTATTCAACATACAATTTAAATAAAATATACAGAAATATATGGTATTTACCCATGGTGTGTTTCTACACACACACACACACTCACACTCACACACACACACACACACACACACACACATATATATATATATATATATATATATATATATATATATATATATATATATATATATATATATATATATAATATTCATTGATGTAAATAAGATATACCAAAGAAAAAGAGACATTTGCAAGTGAAAGTTTCTGTTTCTCTGTTCAGCAAAGAGAAAACGAGATAAAGAAAATGTACATACAGTTAATTCAGCTCTTCTCATCACATGGAAAAATACACTGTATGCTAGTTCTGGCCTCTCCTTCCTCCTATTGACTTATATCTCTACGATTCCGATTAACATTTATACAAAGTTTCTAGGCGGTAATGTGAAGCGTATGATAAATAACTTGCGGCAAAATGGTTACAGTCGTGAATTAATACAATTAAGTTGCATTTAGAATAGTACATCATTGGTCAAAATAGCTCACAGCATATTAAAGAACGTCATCGACGGTAAATATATGAAAATAAAACAAAACAAGCAATTTTCAAATAGCCGCTTTCGGAAAAGATGTCGTGTCGCCATCGCGTTACATCAGGATATCCTCCAGGGTTACAAGTCAACAGAATACAGTATAGCTGAATAAATAAGAAACAATTACCTACACAAGTACCTAATTACTACAACTCTCTATTTCTCTCTCTCCTATAATTTATATCATCATCATCATTAAATTAATGAACACAACATCATCATCGTCATATCAACAACAATGTATCAGCATCACAAAAGTCAGCAATTAACAATGAACAAATCATCATCATAACTAAACAAGTAATCAGCACAACATAATTACTATGTGATGTTGCTACCATCATCATTATTATCATCATCATAACCATCATAATCATAATGATGTTGCTGAAACAAAAAATCAATAATGTAAGGGACCGACCATTTACTTTTCGGAGGTCTCTATGTTTTTGGAAACAAATTCTGACCCTCAGATAGCTTGAAATAAATATTCTTGCTCTGATTTGTACGAAATCTAAATTCATCATATTTTTTTGTAAAAAAATATTACGTTGAGATAAGGACAAAAAAGCAATATCTTCGTCCGAATATTAAATAGTCGATCCCTAACTATCGGTGCTTGGCCAAAATTGAGTGAACACGTATTCTTTTATGGAGGTTAACAATATATGGAAATTAAATAGAAAAAATATAAATATTGTCATTTTTTCACCTTACCAATTTGGCTGGTGATTTAAAAGGGTTGTATGAAGATTTGTTCTTTTCGTCTGTAAGCTATCTGGCGATTGGAAATATGTTTGCTAGCTTGACAGGATAAAGGCTGAGGCAGGATTTTGTGAGGAATTATTTTCATTTCTAACAGGAAGATAGCGTCGGACACTACATCTCCGAGTTAAACTGGCATTTGGCCACACAATGTCATTGACAATTTTCCTTGGAATAATCGTCTGAAATTTCTTGTATCCCCATTCTCAAAATGTCTGCTGCAGATCTACCTTTTGCACGCATTTGTTTCTTTCTTTTTTTTTTTTTTTCTTATGTCTCGTCATGAGAGATATACTTAATATTAAAAACCTGAACACCCTCATATCCTCTGTATGCTATTTCTGTACATGCTCCTAGTGCACAAAATTTACGCACCGTCGTGTATATTTTAATGGATAAATGCAGCTCCTCTAGCGAAACTAACAAAATTATACCTCTGTTGGAAACCCGGATGTAAACAGTTACAATCTAATACCAGTGTGATATAACTAGTGGAATAAGGCAAACTAAAACACAAACAAGCAAAACAAGCTGATGACAACTTACCTGACTTAAATCAAATAAAACAAACCAATAAAAAAAGCAAAAGAAAATAAAATAACAACAAATTAAGCGTGCAAAACTCCAATGAATCAAATAAGTTTCAATTGACAATAAATGCAATGAGTCAAAAATCTGAAACGCAACATTCAAAAGCTAATGTTAAACGAATACTTATAGCGAATACAAAAAATACGAATGACACAATTATACACCAAATAAAATAAACGCTATTTAAATGAAAGAAACTAAAATAAATCTGGCAAATTAAACAGAATATGAAACAAGTGAAAACGAAATTCAAAATTGTACAGCACCATAACTATGAACATCATCCAGGGGCAAGCACAACTTTCAGTTGACCAAACCAAAGCAGTCAAATAATGAATTTTACCAAAAGAACATAGGGCCTCACTGCGATATAAAGGAATATTACTTTCAAAGAGCCAAAAGCGCCAAAAGTTCGAAAATCGCGCAAGAGGTGAGAGCAAATGATATAAATATCGCTTTAAGGCTGTTAAATGAAGCACCCGACTTGTCTCGCGTCATTAAACTATTATGTGATGTCTTCTTACGAGTACAGTCACAGATTACAAGGAGGGCCAGAGAAAAGGAAAGATAGTGTTAAGTAGAGATGGGTTATATGGCATTATTATATACAGTAAGTTGGTGAAAGAGAAATGCACGCACACAAGCATACACTTTACTATATTAACAGTTTCGAAAAAAGAGAGATATAGCAAATACAGAAGTCACCGACCAGATCAGTAATAACAGAAATATAAAGTCAAATACAACAAAGATTTGAGCTGTGTTTGAAGCTGGCCACTTTCGTAACTTTGTATTGAATGTGAATTATATTTTTAGTCAAAAATAAATTATGTATTTACAACATAACATAACTATTTTCACAAACTCGTTTGAGTAAGTGTACTAACAATTGAACAATGAAACATATTTTGAGGCTGCATCAACCAACCGCCATTAACAGAAATACCGTATGTATTCGCTTATTAGTCCGGTCCAAGAGTAAATTCAATAGATCCATATCTGCATTCGCATAATGTGCAAGCAGATCTAGCTCTATGGAGTTTGCTAGGAGTCATCAGTAGCACAAACAACAGAGAGCCTGATCGTCCGGCCCATTATGCGATGTACGGTCGGGGTATATATTGTTTATAGCTAGACCCGATTTATAAGCGAGTAAAGACGGTACAGGAAACTGATCTTAGCCATATTTCGCGCATAAATAGCATTACCGGTGAAACGAGGCCATTGTCCCCTCCAAAGACCACAGTGCAATTGGGAGTATGACGATCGCCGCTGGACACTAGTATGGCAACATCATCAGCGAGCATATGCGGTTATTTAAAAGAGCTCCCTGTGTAAGTAGGCGTAATTATTTGTGAGATTAAATTTTCCATTTTGATAATCAACAGGCTCTTAATGTGCTCGCTTCCATTCATTACAATCTCGTGAAACTACAAAACGGGGTGGGGTTTTTAGAGTATTTTGAATGGAGGGGGAAATAAACCCCTGAACCCCTTCTGACACTGTATAGCTGTGTGCATGTGTGTGTATGTGTGTGTGTGTGTGCGTGTGTGTGTGTGAAAGAGAGAGAGAGAGATGGATTAGCCAGCCAAAATAATATTCAATTTATTTAATGCATATACTTTATGAAACAAAACTCCATATTGATAGAGTTAGAAGTATCACTTGTATGCAAAAGATGTTAAACTAATCAATATGCAAACACATTTCTCGTTCTTTTTAGTTTCCTAAATATAGTGGTCCCTTGATAGAAAACGCCTCATTATAAGCTGTCCCTTTTATAGTAGAGTAACATTGTAAATTCCACTAAATTACATATCTGATTTGCATGCCCCTCCCCCGCTAGCATAAGGGGGATGATGTTTAATTGCTGTCCGTCCGTGTGGTTGTACGTTCGTCCAAACACGTTTTCGTGAGTGCGATAACACATAACGATTTAGTTGTGAGTCATGAAGCTTTACAGACTGTTTTATGATCATAAATGGATGACCAGATTAGATTTTCAGGGCATTTAAAGCAATTTTTAAAAAAATTACGTGTTTTTTACATTGTTTGTGCCTGTTTAGACTTAAACCTTGTTATCATGATTAAGCAAACACCACTTGAGGTAGACAAATTAAATTTGGTAAGATTATTTGTATTCATATGTATTTTGAAAATTAACATGGCTACTATGAGCTGTCAGTCCGTCTAATCCCTCATACAGATGTTGTAGAACATTTTCAAAATCTATTTGAATATTTTCCCCATTACATATTTTGTTTTAGTTCCATGGCCACCTTGGGACAGGTGTGGGGCTAAAATATCATTAAGTCCAGTTAATGTCAAACGTTTGGCCATATGCCTATGGCACATGCTTGTCTACATCAAGTAGGTGCTAATAGTTTCATCTGTTCCATATATAGCCATGAATAAATGTTTTATTACACAATTCCCTGCCCCCACCCCCACTCCCCACCACCAACAAAACAATCAAACAAAACAAAAGATGACACACAAACAAACCAAATGAAACCTCAAAGATTTCCTTGATATAACATTAGCTAAACATCTATGATCTGTCTCATTTATTTGTCAAAAGCGCAGAACGCCTCATGCTCTCATCACTACACCTGGTCTGATTCTCTGACATTATTCACCATTTAGACACCATAAGCAGCGTAACGCACCGGATAGTATTTCGTAAGTAATTTTCCCTCACGCGTGTTTGGTGCCCATTACCATGTATACTATTGGTAGAAAATCCCAGGAATAAGAAATAAACGGTTTCACTGTCAGGAAAATAGTGATTAGGTAATAATATTCACCGAAAGCGACACATTCCTACCTGCAGATTCTTTCAGGCATTATTTTAAAGCTTTGAACCTGTGTGGTCAGTTAAAATTATAAGAGTACCTCACCAATGAAAATTTACATTTATTCTTTGATATTTAGTCGGGCATTTTAACGCTCCTTTTCTCGTACACTTTTTCCATAGTTGGATGAAGTGACGGTGTACGTCTGGAAAAGAAAAAGCAGTTTCCAACAGGACAGTACAGAGCAGCATGTAGAGATATGCTTACATTTGTCCTTAAACATTCTTAACAGAGAAGAAGAATTATTTTACTTCTACAGTACAGCAGTTTAAAAGCTCAAAATTTGAAGTAACGCATAATAGTGATATACCAACAGCTAATCAGATACACAATGTGTTACTTTGAAAAAATATCTGAATCTCGCAACATGAACGTTTATAATAATGTATTAATATCTACAGCTGCTGACGAAACTGGAGGTAACATTCTTGTTAGTATACATGTACAATCTGCGTGTATATATATATATATATATATATATATATATATATATATATATATATATATATATATAAAAATGATTGTTTATGTTTTACATATGATCCATAAGTTGCCAATATTTATTCCTCATTCACAATAAATGTTACATTTGAAATAATTAACGAAATGAATGAAAAAACTAGAAATATGAAAATGATCAATATTTGGGACATATATATTATGATCCATGATCTCCAGTTGCGTATACTTCATCAAATTTATTATGGTAACAAATAAAGAAAGATACGAGGAATATCAAATATGAGGAATTATTAAAATGGATAAAGAATTATTAAGTTTGTACTATGCATACAATAAAATAGATCCCAACGATTTTTAAAAAATTAAATTTTAAAATAAAACTTATGTAAAAGGTTTGGATGATCAATGGCAAGCGGATTTGATAATTTTAAAAGCTACTACAAATAATAGATATATTTATTTGCTAACAGGAATTGATGTAATTTCAACATATGCTTAGATAGAAAAATTAAAATAGGGAAAGGTTGTCTAGTTGTAAAAGCATTTGAAGAAAAGTATTTAGACAAAGGAACCCAGAAAAAGGTACAATCCGATAGAGGTAAAGATTTTACTATAATCATGTTAATAAATTATTAAATAAGCATGGTATTGATTATATTTCAATAAATTCAGATTAAAAATGCATCTTAGTAGCAAAATATCTAATGGAATGTTTGAAACTAGATTATATAATTATTTTACAGTATCCTACTAAAAATGAATAGATACATATCAATCTTTTGTAAGTTCATATAACAATACTTATTATGGATCAATTGATATGCCTTCTATAAAAGCAAGCAAAAACAGATTGAATTAACTGTATGGATACATTTTAATGGATATATAATAGCTACTGAAGGGGTAGAAACAAAATTAAAAAATTAATCAACAAGTAAAAATAATGACAGTAAAAAAAAATATTTTTAAAAGGGTTTGAGTGATACTTTTCAGTTAAAAAACTTAACAGGAGACAAATAGTGTATGTAAACACAATTGTATACACAGTCGAAACTATTAAATGAAAATATTATTATTGGAATATTTTATGAAGATAAATTATCCCTATATGAACAAAGGCCTGCTGAAATACAAGCAATGCAAATACTCCAGTGGAACAAAATATAGACTGTGTATTAGCAACGTTTAAAAAAGGAGATATAATATTAAATTTCCTGGAAATTAGAAAAAAATTAAGAAATCTGAAATGGACCTTTGTTGAAAAGAATGACGGTAAAACAAATGGCTAGAGAAGTTGTAATTAGTCCAAAAATAAACATTCCTACGAAAGCTGAAGAAAACATAGCTGACACATTTCAAGGGATAATGCAGTACAAGTTCAGATGGATATAGTTATAACTATTCAAAGAAGAACTATGAATGAGTATGGAGAACAACAACTAAATGAGCAAAGAAAATGGTATCACAGATCTCATTAGCAAACATTAAGACTGCCTCACAAATTGAACGAGTATTAGATGTGCTTTTTGTTTAACTACAAAAATAAATATAAGCATTATGCTCTTGATAAAACTCATTACGAATTTGTAAAAGTTGTTTTCTTCATCTTATTCCTGTAGAGAAACTAGCTATATAGTTTTTCCTGCATAGATAAAAAAAAAGTAAAACAATGCTTGTATTAAAGTCCAAAATAATGATAATAGATGAGTTTAAGATGCTGTTCAATCCATATTAACACAAGCAAGAAGCATTCCACAAATAAAATCTGATTAGGATTTATCAAGATTTTGGACCTGGTATAATAAATGTCCCATCTTATTACACGAAACATATGGTTTTGAACAAAACATAATATTTCACTTAAATTTGTAAAGCTGATGATAAGAGGAATTATATAATACCACTAACGCAAGAACATTAAGAGAAGGGGAAAAAAAACTGTCTGAATAGGTAGATTTATTATTATTTTTTGTTATAACTCTCACTACGTTGGTATCAAATCATATCTAAATTGCTGTCAGCATAAATTAGAGAGAAAAAACAATAAAACATATATCTGCAAACTGTACTTAAATAATATGTTATCACCTTATAAGCTAGCTTAACACCACATAAAGTCTAAATGAAAGAAAACTATTGATATTGTACCAGAAAAGGTACTTTTATAAACAGCAATACACATGAAATCAAACTTAAGTACCATTTGTAATTGACTGTGACTTTGAATGAATAATAGTTCCAATATATGGTAATAATAAATACTTATTTCTCATTGAACTAAAAAAAACAAAGAGATAAACATACAATAGATGTAAAGTAGAATTTCTAGAACAGCCGATTGAGGTTCACGGGTTGCTTGGCGCTTTGGGACCTGGCGAGCTAACGGTGCATGTTTAGATAGGCCGGACTTTTAGAACAGACAGGAGGTTGGGGCCTGCGTTGAGGCTGGATACGTTTTTATTCGGAAATTCTCGCGGGTGTACAAAGCAGTCTGAGCACAATTACCAAGCTGTATTCGGTAGTCATCGAAGATAAAACGATTACAACGGCCGAGTTCGCGACGGTGCTGGCCGAAATGGAAAACTTTCGACGACTCCGCGCACATAGACGGAACCACGGGACAGAACCGAAACGGGTAATTGATTTGCATGTAGCAAAAATCGAAACATTGTAAACCTATCGCTGATGCCTCCAACGGCCTTTGATCGTTCATGGGTGGGGGTCATGCGCAGGGGTTGGGAACCTTCGAGTAAGCGCGGAGTCGGATCCAATGACGGGACTCACGTGGATTCCAAACGCGGATGCACGCGTTTGCAAAATATCTCCCTCGGGAAAAAGGTTATGGGAAACTGCTAAGGGTTTAGGGGTTGGGAACCTTTATCCGTAAGCGTACATACTTCCATTATGATACTACTCGTGTTCATTCATATTTCATTATAAATCGGATATGGACGGGTCCAAGTCATTTAAAAATATCAAGTTAAAGAAGTTTTGTTATGCGGGAGTCTCAATATATCAGTTGCTAGAGCGTTCGACTCATAATCCGAGAGTCGCGATTCGAAACACGCCCAGGCCAGCCCGGTTCGTCTACCTCGGTGTGTCCTTGGGAAATGCACTTAGTCCCCATTTCCTCGGCATGATATAGTCAGTAATATTTTAAAGTGTCATTACTGAAGTTGTTCTGTTATGTTAAACATCTTTAAATGCAATTAAAATTAAACATTTTTGCAAGGGGGTGGGGTGGAACACTTTTTCGGCTCGGGCCTTATAAATTTGGCGGGACAGGCCCTGTCCGTCTGGAAGACCATGTCTCTTGATATTTTGCCCTCGACATGAGTAACATAAGTAACTGTTCTTTACGAAATGTAATCAAATGTAGCCACTTCTTCCTTTGCTATTTCCAATACAAATATTGTATCAAAGAAATAACACAGTAAGTTGAATTGCTTGAAACAGATTAATTTTCCTACACATGGTTTTGCTAACAAGTACACCAACAAATATTAAGGCGGGCATTAAAGTTAGGTTGTAGGCAATATGCAAATTACAGTTATTGTTTCACTTTCTCCTCAGCAAAAATTTCTCCTTTCTTATCCACATCAAGAGGTTTAAAAGAGTCAAACTGAATCAAAGTTTGAGAGAAGTTTTGGAATATTATCGAAAAGAGAGATTGATGCTGTCGATATAACTGTCTATGACTTTTGAGAAAAAAAAACTGAATGTCGGAGTTCTTATTCAACATACAATTTAAATAAAATATACAGAAATATATAGTATTTATCCATGGTGTGTTTGTACACACACACACACACACACACACACACACACATATATATATATATATATATATATATATATATATATATATATATATATATATATATATATAATATTCATTGATGTAAATAAGATATACCAAAGAAAAAGAGACATTTGCAGGTGAAAGTTTCTGTTTCTCTGTTCAGCAGAGAGAAAGCGAGATAAAGAAAATGTACATACAGTTAATTCAGCTCTTCTCATCACATGGAAAAATACACTGCATGCCAGTTCAGGCCTCTCCTTCCTCCTATTGACTTATATCTCTACGATTCCGATTAACCTTTGTACAAAGTTTCTAGGCGGTAATGTGAAGCGTATGATAAATAACTGGCGGCAAAATGGTTACAGTCGTGAATTAATACAATTAAGAGTCATTTAAAATAGTACATCATTGGTCAAAATAGCTCACAGCATATTAAAGAACGTCATCGACGGTAAATATATGAAAATAAAACAAAATAAGCAATTTTCAAATAGCCGCTTTCGGAAAAGATGTCGTGTCGCCATCGCGTTACATCAGGATATCCTTCAGAGATACAAGTCAACTGAATACAGTATAGCTGAATAAGAAACAATTACCTACACAAGTACCTAATTACCACAACCACCACCGACAACAGCAACAATCTAGTACTTTCCTAAGTCTCTCTATCTCTCTCTCCTATAATTTATATCATCATCATCATTAAATTAATGAACACAACATCATCATCGTCATGTCAACAACAATGTATCAGCATCACAAAAGTCAGCAATTAACAATGAACAAATCATCATCATAACTAAACAAGTAATCAGCACAATATAATTACTATGTGATATTGCTACCATCATCATTATTATCATCATCATAACCATCGTAATCATAGTGATGTTGCTGAAACAAAAAATCAATAATGTAAGGGACTGACCATTTACTTTTCGGAGGTCTCTATGTTTTTGGAAACAAATTCTGACTCTCAGATAGCTTGAAATAAATATTCTTGCTCTGATATGTAAGAAATCTAAATTCATCATATTTTGTTGTAAAAAAATATTATGTTGAGATAAAGGTCAAAAAAGCAATATCTTCGTCCGAATATTAAATAGTCAATCCCTAACTATCGGTGCTTGGCCATAATTGAGTGAACACGTATTCCTTTATGGAGGTTAACAATATATGGAAATTAAATAGAAAAAATATAAATATTGTCATTTTTTCACCTTACCAATTTGGCTGGTGATTTAAAAAGGGTTGTTTTAAGATTTGTTAGTTTTGTCTGTAAGCTATCTGGCGATTGGAAATATGTTTGCTAGCTTGACGGGGTATGGGTTGAGGCAGGAGTTTGTGGGAAATAATTTTCATTTCAAGCAGGAGGATAGCGTCGGACACTAAATCTCCGAGTTAAACTGGCATTTGGCCACACAATGTCATTGACAATTTTCCTTGGAATAATTGTCGGAAATTTCTGTTATCCCCATTCTTAAAATGTCTGCTGCAGATGACAACATCGTGCAAAGCAAATCATCTATTGGCAAGACATCTGCGCGCGTAGATACGATCTTACTTTTGCACGCATTTGTTTCCTTTTCTCGTATGTCTTTTGATGAGAGATATACTTAATATTAAAAAGTTGAAAACCGTCATATCCTCTGTATGCTATTTCTGTACATGCTCCTAGTGCACAAAATTTACACACCATTGTGTATATTGTAATGGATAAATGCAGCTCCTCTAGCGAAACTAACCGAATTTTACCTCTGTTGGAAACCCGGATGTAAACTTGTGAGGTCTTAGTCACCTTTTCCAGAAGCAAATAAACAGCAATACCGGTGAATCGCGGCCATTGTCCCCTCCAAAGACCCCAGTGCAATTGGGGTCTTTTCAGCTCTTCTCATCACATTGAAAAATACACTGGATACCAGTTCTGGCCTCTCCTTCCTCCTATTGCCTTGTATCTCTACGATTCCGATTAACATTTATACAACGTTTGTAGGCGGTAATGTGAAGCGTACGATAAATAACGGGCGGCAAAATGGTTACAGTCGTGAATTAATAAAATTAAGTTGCATTTACATCAGGATAAATGCAACTCCTCTAGCGAAACTAACCAAATTATACCTCTGGTGGAAACCCGGATGTCAACTTGTGATGTCTTAGTCATCTTTTCCTAAAGCGGCCATAAATTCCAGCTCAGGCAAAACAATCGCTATTCAAATAAAACAAATGAGACACAAAACTTAACAGTTACAATAAAATACCTGTATGATATAACTAGTAGAATAAGGCAAACTGAAAATCAAACAAGCAAAACAAGCTGATGACAACTTACCTGACTTAAATCAAATAAAACAAACCAATAAAAAAGCAAAAGAAAATAAAAAAAACAGCAAATTAAGCGTGCAAAACTCCAATGAGGCAAAAAGTTTCAAATGAAAATAAATGTAGTGGAGTCAAAAAACTGAAACGCGACATTCAAAAGCTAATGTTAATCGAATACTTATAGCGAAAACAAAACATACGAATCACACAATAATACACCAAATAAAATAAACGACATTTGAATGAAAGAAACTAAAATAAATCTGGCAAATTAAACCAAAAGTGAAACAAGTGAAGACAAAATTCAAAATTGTACAGAACAACAACTATGAACATCATCCAGGGGCAAGCACAACTTTCAGTCGACCAAACTAAAACAGTCAAATAATGAATTTTATCAAAAGAGCAGAGACCCTCATTGCGATATAAGGGAATATTACTTTCAAAGAGCCAAAAGCGCCAAAAGTTCGAAAATCGTGCAAGAGGTCAGAGCAAATGATATAAATATCACTTTAAGGCTGTTAAATGAAGCACCCGACTTGTCTCGCGCCATTAAACTATTATGTGATGTCATCTTACGAGTACAGTTACACGTTAAAAGGTGGGCCAGAGAGAAGGAAAGTGAGTGTTAAGTAGAGATGGGTTTTATGGCATTATTATATGTAGTGAGTTGGTGAAAGAGAAATGCACTCACACAAGCATACACTTTACGATACACTTTACGATACCAACAGTTTCGAAAAAAGAGAGATATAGCAAAGACAGAAGTCACCCACCTGATCATTTATAGCAGAAATATAAGTCAAATACAGAAAAGATTGGAGCTGTGTTTGATGCTGACCACTTTCGTAACTTTGTATTGAACGTGAATGATATTTTAGCCACTTAAAAAATATGTATTTACACCATAACATAACTATTTTCACAAACTCTATTGAGTTATCGTGCTAACAATGGAACAATGAAACATACATTTTGAGGCTGCAACCGCTACTAACAGAAATACCGTATGTATTTGCTTATTAGTCAGGTCCAAGAGCAAATAAACAGCAATACCGGTGAATCGAGGCCATTGTCCCCTCCAAAGACCCCAATGCAATTGGGAGTATGAAGATCGCCGCTGGACACTAGTATGGCAACAGCATCGACATTGGCTACCACAAATTATCGAGCATATGCGGTAAGTTCAAAGATCTTCCTGTGTAAGTGGGCGAAATTATTTGTGAGATTAAATTTTCCATTTTGATAATCAACAGGCTCTTACTGTGCTCGGTTCCATTCATTGCAATCTCGTGAAACTGCAAAACTAGGTGCGGTTTTTAGAGTATTTCGAATGAAAGGGATAATAAACCCCTGAACCGATTCTGACACTGTATAGCTGTGTGTGTGCATGTGTGTATGTGTGTGTGTGTGTGTGCGTGAGAGAGAGAGAGAGAGAGAGAGAGAGAGAGAGAGACAGACAGACAGACAGACAGACAGAGAGAGAGAAAGCCAAAATGATATTCAATTTATTTAATGCAATTATTTTGAGAAACGAAACTCCACATTGGTAGAGTTAGAAGTATCACTTGTATGTAAAAGATGTTAAACTAATCTATATGCAAACACATTTTTTGTTCTTTTTATTTTGTTAAATACAGTAGACCCTTGATAGAAAACGCCTCATTATTAGCTGTCCCTTTTATCATTGTTGGTGTTGTGCTTGTCTACCAAGTCATCAGCTACTAGTATGTCCTTAATGCGCTCCACCTCTGTGTCCCTACCCAGAGCATTGAGTTGTTTACCTTGCTCCAGTCTACCTGGTCACCATTGACTGTCACGTCACTGCTGACAGTGTCTACTGTACGAACATCAAGTTTGGTACCGACCACGGAGTAAGTTTTGAGAACTCGGTCCTGGTTAGAATTGCTTATAGGAATCGGACCACTAATTCATTTCCCATGAAACTTAAGGTTAATATGTTACAAAATAAAAATAATTTCTGCATTAGGTAGGGATGCAAACAACACATGCTTCTATTAATTAGAATTAGAGAATTGTTTCAGTCTTGAAATCAAGGTACCTCAGAGCATTTTTTTTCAGCCTCGTGCTCCTAACCATGGGGACTCAATGGTCTGCACCTAATAACATAGCCCCGTACTTTGAGTACATATACTATTTTGTCAGTAGGAAGTTAAATACAGGATATAAAAAAGTAAATATTGTATTGTCAACTATATTGATTGAAGTTTATGAAATGTATAATGGACAAAAAATTAAATGCATTTACTAGCGAATGGGTGCATCTCAAAATATTGAGTACTCATGCTTTTTATTTCCCCGCCGGTAGACTGGTTTCTTTGGCTGTACAATAATTAGTGGCCCGATGCCTCTAGCATGACGCTTTGCTTAGCAAGATCAGCCGCTATAGCCGTATATAGCTCTTCGTTATATCGCTTGATGTCGGCTAGAAGGTAGTCTGAGATCAACTTTGCTAATTCTTCCTGACGGGAGGCCATGTTATCGCTGTACAAGAGCTCGATGTATTTGTTCATTTTACTCAAAGACTCCATGATAACGGCTAAACAAATGAAAAGCATTGTAATATATCTAAATGCAAAAATAGTCTAATTTGGGTCGGTTATTGAAATACCGTATCGGATGCTGGAGATGCTCTGGGAATAGGCCTCGAGTCCGAAAGCTGTCGTTCCGACGATTGTGTCGTTCCTGCAGACAACACACAGCTTCTGACGAATTCTCAGCGAGTTTTGTTTTTTCTCCTTATGATCTCTTCGCTTTTTGGTGTCTTCCAAGAGTTATTAGCTTTTTTTTATACTTTGTCGATTCCAACAGAAGTGTATGCCTTTTTCATGGTTGTGTATTTGTCAAAGTCATGGAGAATAAGCTTGAACTCTTCTTCAGCGATGGAGTTGATGTCTAGCGCTTTAAATGTTGTCTGCGATTGTGTTGACCTTTGCTTCAACCAAGACGTGGATTTAATTTTGATTTTTAGCGCTCATGGATAGGCGCTATCTCAGAAATCAGACTAAAGCCGGCCGCTGTTATCATAAAGTGTTTGGACACAGTAATAGCAACGATTGTTGGTTAATATACAAGCACCCGTCACACCAGTGCCCATAGACACAACCGCCAGTGTGCCGTCAACACCATCCACCACATTTACTGTGCACCTGTACTTGTGTATACAGCGTGACGCCGGTGCTAATGTCAAAGAAGACGTCAGTTTCCCTGATATCTTTTGATCCGGAAAATGACACGGTCCTGTAAACGTCTGGCAAGACGCGCGGTAGATGGCACCACATACCCCGAAGGAAAGGTTATAGCCAAGGGTGTTTCGCTAAATACCACGTTAGCATTGCAGAAACAATCGCTCCACAGAGTCCGCAGAGATAGTACTTTCGCCTTTTGCTCCGACAATAAAGGTGCAGTTAACCCTAACTCCTCGGTGTTGGCTTAGGGTGCTCTGGGTGGCCTTTATGTTACGTGTATATTTGTTTTTCTTTTTCGCTCCACTTCAGTCTCAACTGGTATGTGTTAACCGGACGATGATGCAGATACTCTCGCATCAGTAGTTGGTATTTTTTTTTCTTCTCCATATTATGCATTATTTGTGCAAGCTGCACTAATACGCTATTTTTCTCGTCGCTCTCGGGATTGGCAGGGCAGTTCGAATGATTCTTGTTCCTTGTCTATGTCTGGTTGCTCACTCATGGATTTCTTTGTTTTTGTTTCGTTTTTTTTTTTTCATAATTTTATTAAGCTAAGTATAACGCAGATTCTAATTGCCAAAGCCAGTGGCTGAGAATCCAGACACTTGTGCATCAATGTTGAGGCCCTCACACCAGATGTTGTCTCCATCAGCAAGAATAGACGCAACTCTATTTGTAAAGCTTTCGCATCAGGCGCCATTCTTTGATTGATCGCCGTTGTCATTTTGTGCTCGAATGACTCCATTTACACGGATTGAAAGTGTTGACCATGATCCGTTATCATGACGTCCATTGAGGTTAAAAAAGTAAACTCCGGAGCTTGGGATGGTGAAAGTGTCGTTGTTGTTTCTGAATTTAAAACGATCGACGTTTTGAAAGGTTTGCTCTGAATCTCAGCGATAGTAACCAAAGGCATTTGGTGCAGCAGTCCGAATGACCGACGTGGCAATGATGGCAGTTAAGTACAAGACCACGATGTCTGGTACCCAATGATGAATGCCGCCACGGTAGACAACGGTAGTTACCGACCAAACCAAAGGCGTCGACTACTGGAAACCCACATTTTCAAGTCGATAAGGCAGACGCTTGAACAAAAGAGGATGCTAGCACGTACGGCTTGGTTCCAACATATGTTGGCGCGTCTGGTACCCGGTTAGTGACACATTTTTTAGTAGCAGCATCCTGAGGGTGGACGGGATCATGTACATTTTTTATTAAGTTGTTGTTTATCACCAGCTCGCCACTCATTGCGTCGCCGGATTTTAAAACCCTCAAGTCAATATAGTCTTTGATAAATTCCACGGACATACCATCGTCGCTCAGTGTATCCTTGGCGGCAAAGACCAGAATGATACCTGTTGATACATTGGCTGGTTTGGTAATCAGCGCAGTTTTAAAGGTCCTCTGTGGTCCTTGGGCATTGGAAAACACGAACGGGTCATTTGGGTCTGCATTAATAACAAGGTTGTAAAAGGTCGTTAGGACAGTCTTTGTTGATTACTGAGAGAGATCACCATGTGCGGCGCCGCCGCTTAAAATAGCCGAGTGTCTCCTATGGAAGAAGATTGCCGCCATAATTATAAGCTTGTATTTTCTGTTAGTATATGCCGTGTATTCTAATTTGCATTATTCTATTTCGCATTTTCTATTAGTTTATGCTGTATATTCTAGTTTGCATTATTCTATTTTGGATTTTCTTTTTGTATATGCTATATATTATACTTTGCATTATATCTATTTTGTATTTTCTATGTGTGTAGGATGTACATTCTAGGTTCCATCTTTACATCTGCCAATACTTATTGCTGAATTTGTTAAGTGTGTTATTACAATACTGCAATTTCGTGTCTTTAGATTCCATGTGAGTGATTCTATGTTTATTTTTATTACACACTTTAACATTTTGAAATGTGTCTTTCCAACTCAATTTTTTTTTCTTTTCGCAATTGACATATTTCATTTTATAACACACTATCAAGTATCACACTGGTAAAACTTTCAGATACTGAAAGTTCCAATGTAGCGCAATGAAAGTTGCAAGTTAGCATAACGCAAGATGCAGTAGATTAATGTCCCATTATGACAACAGAGGACGCCACGATAACCTAATGAAAATAGTGACGAGGGTCAGTATTTTGCACATTCTAATCATGGCGGACTTAACAACTGATCCGACCTGCCGTGTCTCGACAGCAACGTAGTATTTGATGAATAATAAGACAATATAAATGTTTTCTTCTTCCAGAGCAATATTTATCTTTAAAATGAATGCTCCTTCTCCAGGTGAAGAATTGTGAAGAAATCAAACTTCATCTTCGCCTTTCATTAGGAGTTCCAGCATAATCTCCGGTTTTCTTATTCATGATTTTTTCTTTCTTTTGTTGTAACGTCGTTGTGTTAAATTGACGATTATATCGCAAATTGTTTATTAGGAGCATTGAAAAAAGAAGATGTTTTAAAAGTTCAACACTCTCCCCAATCCTCCAAGTGATAAATCAACCTGGCTTTTAACATCTCTCTCTCTCTCTCTCTCTCTCTCTCTCTCTCTCTCTCTCTCTCTCTCTCTCTCTCTCTCTCTCTCTCTCTCTCGTGTTTACATATTATGGCCTTTTGACATACATGTATATGAAATGAGGGCCATATATTAACATGATAGGCTAAAAATAAATGGTCAGCATGACAACATTACTGAACAAAGGCATTCGACGAATTGTTTGGTCAGAAACGCCCGATTTTATTTCTATAAGCTTGTGCTGGCCTTGCAATGCAAACCTTAAATCATCCATTCCAAACCAAACACTTTGTCGATTTCCCGTGGAGATATTACGTGGATAACTTCACAAGAGAGAATCATGTGATAGGTTGTTGTTGTTGGGTTTTTGTTGTTGTTGTTGTTGTTTGGGGTTTTTTTTACGCATTTGAAAATAATTTATGACACAAGGATGTTTAATCGGTTTGTGACAATAAGGAAACACCTAGCACTGTTCATATATTTTGGATTCTTTATTCACAGCTATAAAAATAAAATAAATATAAAATCTTACTTCTTACTCATTAATACGATAATCATGCTGAATTTACGAACGTTTTATATTTAGTAAGACATTTATTTTAAAAATTAAATTTAAGAATCATTATGGATTTGTTAACTAAGTTTTATGTGGCAAATTCACACAATAGTTCTCATAAACAAAACACTGTTTCAGAGAGGAATGTTTTGGTGCTAATTATTTCACAACACCGGGGTGTTCTCTTAAAAAAAACATTAACAAAAACAACAAAAAACAAAACAAAAAACAAACAAACAAACAAACAATATTTTCTCTTGTAAATAAAAAAAAAAAAAAATGGGGGGGGGGGGGGCAAAAGGCAGTTTCGATGTTGCAGATAGGTATAACGACTTGTCAAAAATTAGTACCTAACCAAAACACCATTTTTCTGTTATAATTGCGGTTTACGTGAAATGATGCCTCACGGAATAAAAAAAAAAAAATTAGATAAACAAAAATATAGTTATTTTCAAGGAGTGTGGGTGTCAGCATAGGCTCCCTGTGCAACTTTATTAGCTCGTTATTGCATATCTCTACGCATTTTATTTAATATTTCTTTATTTGAAACAGTAACATACTCTACCTGGGACAATGACTTCCTCCCGGATGCCATGGACAGAAAGTGAAAACCGTATAATCCTCTTACATATATTGGCAATACCAACAACTTATTAAATAAGTTTGGTGAATTTCCAGGAAGTAATTTAAAATGAGCTATATTTACAGACAGAATGCACGGACGGACAGAAGGAGGGAATCATTAAATCCCATGATACTGAAGCGTGTTCTAGATCTTGCTATATGTGTATATTTACGTGAGTATCTATATCTAAGGATTATCCGATTTGGGTGAGATTGCAATGAACAATCCCCGATGCCCGATCAACCTGTTAAGATGAATACATAAACAAATAAATACATAAATAAATAAATATACCAATTAACAAGTTTTAAAGAAGGTGTATGCCATTTTGCCAATATAGTTGGACCGAGGTCGCTAGAGCATTAAATACGATTGTTGTTAGTTTTCTTTAGGGGGTTGTTGTGGTGGTGGGTTATGGGGGGGGGGGAATTTTCGAGATGCGGCAAGATAACCAAGGTTTGTGGATGGAATAACGGAACCGTGGCTATGTTTTCCATGCTTAGAATCTGCATTATACTGGATTCCGGAATTTCAGTGATTACTCTAACAGCTCCATCTGTTGTCATAATGGGTCATTACAGTAATGTCGCATTATGACAACATATGGCGTTGGTTACAATATTCCAACTTGCATTATGCTGTAACGTTCACTATGCTACATTGTAACTTCTACGATGTTATGTATTTTTAACGTTATGGTGATTAACATGTAATCAAATGAATTCTCAGAATGCTGAGAGGAGACTTAGAAATGGAATGATGCAATGTAGAATGTTGACGTGTGTAATATTAACAATGGAATTTGAAGATATGATCTTTGCAGTTTTCGAAAATCACGCATATCAAATTTAGAAAAATATATTGGCAGATGTAAAGATGCAATCTAGAATGTACATCATACACACATAGAAAATGCAAAATTGAATAATGCAGAATAGATTATGCATCATATACCAATAGAAAATACATGCATACAATTATGGCGGTAATCCCCGTTCATAGTCGACAGACACGGGTTATAACTGTGGAATGAAAGTTTAATTGGTCCTGCGTGGCAGCAGCATTGTTTGTGTTTTTGCCAACACGCACGCTTGACCTATTTGTTGTATTTATAGGAATGACAGTAATGATGTTAAAGAAACATGTCCGAGATCACCATATCCACAAATATTATTTTCGTTGATAGTCGGAAGTACAATGACAGCTAAGGGCAGGCCTATGGACTGGGTATTTCTTCGGCAGATTGCTGTGATGCTGTAGAGTGCATTTTTTTTAGAACAAAACTTGTTGTTTTTTTTTTTTTGGTGTCGCTGAGACGGATGATAGAGTGTTTCACATGCTCCCGCGGAAAGGTTATCGGCGATAGCTTTTTGCTACTGGTTATCACGTTGGCATTGTAGTAGCAATCGCGAGCGAAGACCAGCACTGCGAGGTCGGTCTTGGTTGTATACTGTGCGACAGATTGCCCAAATGACGGGGTCTATCTCCAATTCACATCGCTAAGGATAATGCCGCATTCAACGATGTGTCAAGGGTCAGGTTGCGCTCAAGCGCCTTTAGCACAGCGATGGATAGGTAAGTAGCATGCAAAAAGTTACTTCTGTCGCACTTAAAAAATGATGGTAAAAAAGTTGCGATTGTTTGTTCCAATTTTTTTTCTTCTAAATTTTAATTTTTTGGCATTTTTCAAAGTTAATTTGAAAGTTAATTTTTGTTAAAACTAAATATTGGAAGTTTTAATGTTTTTAATTTTTTATATGGTTAAATAAAGTTTATCATAAAAAGATTTAATTATAATTCATCATTACAAGTAATCAGAATATATTCATTTTATATGGTTAAATAAAGGCTATAAGAAACAGATTTAGTTAACATTGATGAATAAAAGTAATCAGAATCGATTTATTTTATATGGTTAAATAAAGTCTATGAGAAAAAGATTTAATTATGATTGATCAATATAAGTAGTCAGAATAGATTCATTTTAAATGGTTATATCAAGGTTACCAGAACTAATTTTTAACTCAATGTTAATAAAAAGTAACAAGGTAATGAATAATCATACTCCTGGATACAATGTTATAATTTAATGTTGTTAAAAAAAGTTACAAGGTAATGAAAATCATAAATGATAATAAAAAGTTACAAAGTAATAAAAAAAATAATATCTTAAATAAAATCTTACATAGAAATGATACATTAGAAAGGTCATTTAAAATATAATTTCAAGGATATTTTATAAAGTAAATGAAATATTACATTACATGATAATTGTTATGTTATAGTATGTTCAAAGGTAAGTTAAATGTTAAATTGCGAAATATCAACTTTAAATTATATTTCAAAGTTATTTTGTTTCCCAAAACTGCTAAATTTATCATGTTATTGCTGTCTTTATTTCCACCAATTTGGTACATGTTTTATTAAGTGTTTGAGAAATATTAGACACTCATAAATTAAATGATGTATTAATTTCTTTTTTAACTTACTTTTAATACAAATCCACATCTATTGTAATGTTGTTATCTCTTTTGTGATTAAATTAATAAAATTGCCAGCAGCATCAGCACCATATTGCTTATATATTGGATGAGGTTTATACAATTTTATGTTTCTGTTTTCTGGTATTGATTCATAAAATCTTGTTTTATTAATTACATAAAGATTATCTACATTACTATTCTTATTACCATCAATATGGTTAATTTGCTTGTTAGATGGTGGTAAAACATTATTGATACACTCATAAAACTACTTTGTGTGTTATTATAATGATTTTAGTAATTAAATTAATACAATTTCCATTAATATCAGCAGGATAATGTTAATGATGTTATTAATCGTCTAATTTCATTCAATCTATATTATATGCTTATATAATAGTTAATATGTTAATATTAAATGCGTTGATAAAGGTTATCATAAACAGAATAAATTTATATGGGTTAATTTAATTATATAAGTTAAGGTTTACGGTAAAGGTCAATGATTATGGTTATTAAAATTATTTAAATATTATATAATCATATAATATAGATGGAATAAAGAATATCCATTGTATTAGCATCCCCAAAAATATTTATTGAATCTCTGCCAAAACAAAAACAGTTTACAAGCGGATGGGGTGCAATGTTTAGAAAGCATGCACTTGACATATTATTCAAACTTAATTCTATTGGTTATTATAATCATGACACCCATCGCCTTGCCTGTAAGCACAAAGCCCTATACCATCTCGACCATGCATACATCACCAAAAAATGATGCAAAGAGGTCTTAGTCCGGTAATTATCTTGATAACTTTTAAGAAAGATGAAGGACACGGTGACCCTAGCCTGGTATTCTCTTCCTTATAGGTAATAACATATAAAAGACACAGCTGCATTAGTCGTTTATGTCTGTTAAGTATATCTAAGTTATAGTTTAGACACAACGTCCTTTGGTGCGTCTCCTGATAACTTTTAAGAAAACTGAAGGACGCAACGGCCTTTCACTGTTATTACCATGACAACAGATACAATGCTACCATTTGGACCTATATGACCTAAATAAGTACAAGCTTTCATGGGACAATTAACATATCCCTACCATAGATCCAAAATGTAGTTGTCCTCGTATGTATGAGGACTTCATCAGTCTCCTAGATGATTTCAATATAGTTCAAATTGTTTATGAATCCATAATAAACCACAGTATTCTTGACCTCTCTCTAACGACAAATCACACCCTTGTTAAGAAGGCGATAGTCTTCCTAGACCTATCTGATCATAATATTGCCTATTGTGAAGTTGATACAGAACCAGTCAGAAACAAATAAGCACCAAGAACGACACAACTGTATAGGAAAGTAGACTGATATAGTTTCAAAATATACATGCCTGTACCAGAAACATAAGAACTGCAATAAGGTACCTGACAGAAATAATCTCATTTAAATGGTACATCTGATAAAATTAAAAATTAAACAAGTTTATGTCAAAGAGATATTCCTTGTATTAATTACAAAGACAACACATCCACTAAGGAGCAAAACAAATCAAAATGTTAAGTGAAGAAACCTTTCTTTCTCATGTTACGACTCAATGGTCTGGATACGACTTGGAACAAAATTCTCAATCTTAAATGACATTGTGAATGCTTGCTGGTTTCTTTAAAGATTTCTCAAATGAGTGAAATACATTTTTTTTACCAAGGTCAATGAAAATTCCAAAGCAGAGTCAATTTTGAATGGTAATTTAAAGACATTAACATCCCGGACGAGCCACCAATTTCTGCTACGACACTATGACCTAAAAATAATGTAACAGAAAGAAAGTAAAACCAACAATGTAAGTAAAATAAACAAGACATTTATTTCTAGATAATTAAAGTGAAAATTCAAAAGAAACAAGAAACTAACAATAACGTGAACTTAAGTCCAAATAATCCAATAATCCTAAGTGTCTTAATCACAAGTCCTAAATATAGAGTGTTCTGAATGAATTACAGTAGTCTTGAATGTCCTGATTTGCCAATGGTCTTGACTGTCCTGATGTGCCAGTAGTCTTCAATGTCCTGTTATTTATGAATGATCTAATCCAAATTATCTTTGAATGAATTCACATAAATCCCAAAGTCAGTTATTAATCCAAAATGAGAATGAGCACTTTTAGTAACTCCAATGAATATTTCAAATAAATAATTCCTCTCTCTGAATTTGCTCCGATTTTCACAACTGTAACATCTGATTACTAAAATAAATTCCTGAATAGACATCTTTATAACATGAAGTTTAGTGTGTCCTCAGTACAATTCAGATATTATCAATAAACATACCATGATAATATGTTTTGAGGACTGAGCGAATCAGACGAGCGATTCCTAGTATTCGAATAATTCATCTTTTGAAGTTTTAGTACATATTTGGTTTAGACATATTTTATTGACATATTTACAGCACATGGGATCGGGCTACACGTTTTCACAACTTCGCATCAGCCCTCCCCCAAATACACAAGTAGATACATGAAAAATGGCAAGGATTAACAGTACGTGTATATACTTATGCGTGGATCAGAAACACAGTGCCATAATATAAATGAATAATGAAAAATTCATCATACTAGTATAAGAAAAGAGCGGAAGAAAAAAATTAAGAAAAGTTGATATAAAATAAGTGTAAAACAACTAATATAAAGATGCGAAAGGGAGTGGGATTAATGGATTCCCTGGCTAGTGTTGGAGAGAGATCATGCTAAGAGGTAGTTTGTCTTGGACTATTATTGAAATCTTTGAGTATTTTTAATATTGTCACGGAATTGCGTGTTCTTTATGTGAATGTATAAATGTGAACGAAAATGTACTTGGGTTTCGTTGCCGCGTACAGCGTTACCCTAGGGTGGTTTATTTTTCGGCTTTAGCTATTTCAAAATACTGAGTTCGATTCATCCCATGCAGCACGTACAAATTGCCTGCAGTGAAAAACCCAATTATCTCGAGTTCTCTAGCTGTGCATATTCACCACAGCTAGGGTACTTTTATAGAGTGAATTCTCTGCTTATATTCACATTACAGCGAGTCTTGTCAGGAAGCTAACCACTTTAGGGGAGCAATCTTCAGCTGTAGACGTATGGGTAATTTAAAATTGTATTCTTTATTGCTATCTGTTGATATGACAGAATTGTTTTATATATTGGATGTTTCAGAGTTTATTCTAAATTTGACGGAGAGTCAAACATATGCATATAACGCAATGCTATCAGAAAGACCATAGTCTGTTTTAAGTTTTATAACTGAACAGACATATTGAATTCAATTATATGCTGCATGCATTAAATGCTGACGTTCGAGCTCTTATTATCCAGTGAGATTATTCTTGTCTGACACATATTCATGTACGGACGTGGTTATTAGAGTAATATTCTCGTACAGTGGTTTTGTGGACATAATTTAATGTCTAACGAAGCCAATTCATTTGCGGGCATGCGTAACATATATCACTGAATTCGTACTTAACCGTGTCATATGTATTACACGGCTCAGTTATTATATATTCAGCTGTTTTTGGTTCGGTCATTGGGAGTCGTAGAACTCTGTGGGGTTCCTTGTAACCTGTATTCTGCTGTCTGATGACGTTGGCTCGGAAGAGAGTACTGGTGTTTTCGCAGTGAGGGACCAAAGCTTCGCGACCAGCGGGTCTGTGTTGAATGAGGAGGCTCTCGAAGGATCCTTCAACAGACTGGGAGGGGCGGGCCATGTGTGGTGGCTCCTTGACCATTGACTAGAGCTGTGGAACCGGAAATACATCGCGGTCGTCAACTGGACGCTAAGATATATATATATATGTTTCATTTTTGATTAATATATTTCACTATTGTTAGCTGAGCATAAATTAATAAATCAATATCCCTAAATGAGTGATAATTCATAATAGATGCATCCTACGTGTCGATAAAATATGCATTGTTCATCTTTGTTTATAATTCGTATACTTTGGTCACGCTTGGTGTTGAATCATACATTGTTTGTATTTTAGTGTAAATCCTATACTTTCATCACTCTTGGTGATAGAAACGGACAGAATCCATATTTTTGTACAAACTCTGTACACTGATCGTTCATGGTGATATATCCATATATCAATCGTATTTGTTCATAAGTTCCATACGTTGACTCTTGTTTGATTTTCTCGTTGAAGTTACATGTTCTGATTAGTTCCATGTTACAATCTCGGTGCGTATCATTCAGTTAAATCCATTGATGGACTTTAGGCGCACGAGTATGGTGTCAGATTCATTCATCGTTCAATTACATTATAAATAAACATCTCATTAACGAAATTGCTTTCGGTGTCTTCACGAAATCTAATCCCAACCCGGCTTTATCCTGTTACAAATATAAGTCTGGAAGGTTTCAAAGATGCGGGTATTTAGGTCATTTGATGGCTCACCTGATCCAAACAGCAAGACATTAGTACTAACAGGGTAAGATGAAAAAAATAATTGGTTCATGCAATACATTAGTCTCGGTCTTGGTATTGTATATTTCTTACAATTAAAAATATAATGGTAGGCAGTCTCATTGTCCTCTCTACGTGTGCACAATGGACTACCAGTACACAAAATGTAAAAAAATAAATCATTGTTTAAATCACTGCAGTTGTTTCTTATCTTAGTATGAATAAGTGATAATTTCATGTTACCAATATAATAATATAGCGGGACATACTTGGGTGTAGGTGAAATGTTACGCTTGAATGGGTACATAATCTATTTCATGTTTTACTGGATCCGGCAGAGTGTTTCAAGCCTTTATTGTGGAAGCTATATAGGAATTTTTAAAGATTTCTTGTCTAGCATGTATTTGTTGAAAGTTATTTATATTTCGCAAATTATATTGTGTTGTGTGTCCAACTAATCGAGGTACTATATATTGGCGTTAAGAGAGTGATGAACCACATACAATTTTATGAAAGCTACAGAGCCAATGAAATTTTCTTCTTTCCGGTAATAGGAGCCAACCAGTTTCTCTGTAAATATTATTAGTAGAAGCGCTGTGGTAAGTCCGGTTATAATTCTTCCCGCTTCAAGTTGGAGTTGTTTTAGTCTTAACAATTCAGCGACAGAGCAATTATCCCATATTATATCAGCATACTCTAGGAGAGGGCGTATATAAGAGAGATAGATTCTTTCTAATGTTTTACTACCTAGATTGTATTTAATGGACCTCAACACATTCAGCATTTTAGATGCATGTAAGCAGATATTGTCAATATGTTTCGAAAGGCTGCCAGAGTTGGTGTATATTAAACCAAGGTGTTTAAGAAGCTCAAAAAACGTAGAAGCTCATTTTAAAACCCATGCGAAGGAAGAACTGGGTCTAATTTGTTGGAAAAGAACACAACATCGGTCTTTGAAGGGTTAAAACTTACTAGACATTGTTTGGACCATTCTTCTATGCTTTTAAGATCCCAGTTAAGTACGTATTCGGTGTTGTTGGTATTATATGAAGAGTACGCTAGTAAACTATCATCAGCAAAAGTCTAGTGACACTTATCAGAAATCTCATTGATATATACAATGAATAATAATGGACCTAGAACAGATCCTTGGGGACTCCAGCAAACACATATTGGTTCGTTGATTCAGAGGTATTAACAAATATTTTTTTTAAGTCAACCAGAAAGATAGTTGCTTACCCAACTAATTAAATGAGAGTCCATTTCGAATGTTTTCATATGTATACGTATATATATATATATATATATATATATATATATATATATATATATATATATATATATATATATATATATATATATATGTGTGTGTGTGTGTATATACATACATACATACATACATACATACATACATACATACATACATACATACATACATACATACATACATCCATCCATACATACATACATACATACATACATACATACATACATACATCCATCCATACATACATACATACATACATACATACATACATACATACATACATACATACATACATACATACATACATACATACATACATACATACATACATACATACCAAAGTAAGTCCGCTTCTCCTAAGACTAATATATAATTAGACAGAAATAAGAGATGTACAATAATATGATCCATGTATTCTTAGGTATAATCATAGGTAACATACACATACTAGACGAAGTTAGCTTGTCCTAAGACTAATATATAATTACACAGTATTACCATGTATTCTTAGGTAGCCATAGGTAACATAGATGAAGGAGACATACCAGACTAAGCCTGCTTACAATAAGACTACTATATAATTAGATAGAAACAAGAGATGCAAGTAATATATGATGACACCCTAGCCTCATAAGTGACACTCTGGCCTCAACAAAAAGTTAGCATTACGGCTGCCATCTTGAAATGACACCACTGACCTTAACAATTGACACTCTGGCCTCAATAGGAAATGAACATTTCGAGGCCAGAGTGTCATTGTTTGTACTGATGACCTCTAGCGGGAAATATAATATTTATAAATGGTCAAAACAATGGGAATGGGAAACATGTCCATAGGTTGAATATGAGTATGACACTCTGGGTACAAGTGTAATGGTAATGTAAAAAAAAAAAAAACCTATAAACCCCTTATTAACAAAACTAAATCCCTCTACTACCCCTATGACTTCCCTATCATCCCCTTATCAACAATGTAAAACACCTACCCCATATAACTTCCATACCATCTTCTTATAAAAAACTACCACTCCCTACCACCCTTATAAACCCTCCAACCCTAGAAGGGAAGTGTAAGGAGAGAACAAAAAGGTAGGAATATACACACTCACTTTACAGGCAAACATACTTATATACTGTCACACAAGGGTAGGAGTCATCGCACATACACAAACATACTATCACTCCTGAAAAGGCTAGGAGTGCTCGCACATACACAAACATACTGTTACCCCTGAAAATTGTAGAAATGTTCACACACAACTATATGCACAAACATACTTACATAATATCATACATTAAGTCAAAGGAGAGACAAAGCTGGGAGTGATCATACATAAACAAGCACACTTATACGCTATCACACATGGAGGGAAAGAAAAGAAAAGTGTAGGAGTGTTTACACACATACTCAAATATAGCCTTCTACAGGCATTGAACAGGATGGAGAGAAAATCAAAATACACACTTAAGGACAGGCATTGGCTTACATTTACAACCCAAGAAGTGTGCTATGGCATATCCAATGTCAATGCTGTGTGGAGCCAAGTAGAGTTTACAATTTGTAATACTGTTTTAGGTTTTTTTGTCATCCCAGATTTAATTCGCTCACTAAACGGCTACCCACTGTTGCTTGATAAACATTGGCAGAAAGTGTGTTGCAATGTCAATGCCGTACAAGGCAAGTTTCGTTCTTCACTTTGTTACCAAGTTACGGTTTTTGTTTTTGCCACCCTAGATTTAGTACACTCACAGACCTGTTCCCATTGTCACTTGATACACATAGGCAGAAAGTTGTTGCAATGCCAATGCTGCATGAGGCTAGTTTCTTACACAATGTCAGTTCACTTCGTTACTAATGCTCTTGAAATGTTACCTATGGTAATACCCTGTGTGTGAAGAGAGGCGAGAGTTAAGTTTGCCACACTGTCAAACTAGGTAATAGTTCGGCGCGGAGCTAAGTATTACTGTAAGGTTGTGACATTTTCTGCTTGAGTTTAAAAACGGCAAAACTATAGTACATTACAGTTGTGCACCGTACATGGAGTGTCTCTACTTGTTAAGAAAAGATATATTTTTTTCTCTAAAAATGCGGACTGGCTCTATTCCCATAAAAAGAAAATGTAATGATACTTAAGAATTTTTGTTGCAATAGATGTGACTTTATACCTTTACAATACCTACACTTAAAAAGAATTAAACATAATTTTTTTCTGAAGAACGAATAGAGGTTTTTCGCTCAACCATTTTGTATCTACAATAAATCGATGTTCTGAATATTTATATATATATTTTTTATTTTTTTTTAACCTGTCCTGTCTTGCTCGTAATATCGCAAACATACAACATTATAATGCAAAGGTTGCAAAATGTATTTAATTTATTAGTTTCTTGAAATGGTGAACTCCAGGTCTAAGCGTTCTAATGAACAAAGCATTCCAAAGTGCTCGCTTACTTGAACTTTTTAAATTCGTCCCTGTATACATATATATCAGAAGAGAGAGTGTACCCTAGTCAAATCACACTGTCGTCATGAACAGATGAAACCTTTCCAAGGAAAAACCAGAAGCCATGTGACGTCGACGTTCTGTGTGGCTTCATACGCTGAGAGAAGTGTTGGCAGAGTTCACCCTAGTGATTTTGAAGAGAACATGAGTGATCCTTATCCAACACCATCTACCTCTTCCTGAAGACCGAGGTAGTGAAGACCAGCCAGGAAGGAACGTCGTTCTGTAGCCCCTGAAGATTATTTTCACATTCAACCTACCCAGAATATTTAGAACGACTGCTTACCCTTTCACGGTCAAATTTAAAAAGTTCAAGTCTCAAGTCCCGCCAGACAAATCAGATGTCTTCATTACGGACTTATTGTAATCTATGTTAGAGGAATTGAAACGACAGTGCCAAGCTAAACATCAGGATCGTTTGAGATTGTCCATCACTAACGACAGTTTGAAATCTCCTGTTTGGATCAAGTTTAGCATACCTGCAAAGTTAACTTCTTTCAAAATCTTTGATAAAATTATACATGTCCAACAATCGAATGATGAGTTTGACATGACCGATGAAAAAAACGCACTTTATATGACACGTTTCACCTCCTTCAGGCAGCGGAAAACATAAAGTTTTATTGATGGATCAACTTCTCAGTACCAAAACAAGTATCAACCAGATTAACAACGATCAGGATCAGATGTGTTCAGCCCATGCCATCGTGTGGTTCAAACTAATGCAGAGAAAAACAATACAGCAGAATGGAAATGATTATGGAAAAGCATTGGACAATCGAAAAAGAAGCAGAATTCCTTTTGGAACAAGCAGGAATTTTGAAAGGGACCATGTGTGGAGTTCCTGAAATGCAAAAACTTCAAAACATGCTGGCCCCTAGTTATACCTTGAAAGTTACCCTCAAGTCGTTCGTTAAGATCGGTTGTTTTGAGGGTGAATTTTCCAGATGGAATATTAATTCACATTTATCATCACCAAAATCATTTTGATGATGTTACTAGTATCATAGAAAATCTCAGATACCAATATTATTGTGACAAATGTGACCATGGATTTTCCTATTGGGAACAACATATTCATTTGTGGAGAGAGACATCATGGCAATTTAGTGTCCTGACCTTGTATTCCTGAAGGACAAGAAAGGATTCAATGCTCTACTTGCAAGCAAACATTCATCAGTTCAGCGTGTTATGAGCGACATTGCATGAAACAATTCAAACAACAGAAAAATACCTGCGAATTATTGACAGTGTGCCCCACTTGTGGACAGCATGTTCGTGCCAGTAACAAAAGGTCACATGTTTGTCCAGGAAAGAAACAATGTTGTTTTTGTGGCCAAGTCATCAAGTTGGATCATCGCTTCTATATTCATAGATATGACAATGAACCCTAGGAATTATTGAATGACCAGAACAAGAAAAAGAAACGAGACCATTGTGTGGATTTTATCTTTTTTTACTTTGAAAGTTCTCAAGAGACTGGAATTCACATTCCTAATCTTTGTGTGGCTCATCGCGCTTGCAAAAACTGTATTCGGGAACCTTTATTTTATCACTGTCGGAATTGTAGCGTGATTCCAGGGGGATGTGAAAAGATATTTCATGGCTCTCATACTCTTGCTGATTTTGCTGAGTGGGTTTTATATCACATCGATGATATCTGGAGCGAAGAGGAGGTACATCGTTAGGAGAACTGTCATCGATACGTTACAGTCACTGCTCACAATTTCTCAGGATATGACAGACAATTTCTTTTGAAATATTATTCTGAACAAGGAACCGAATTTCCAAAAGTCACCATGAATGGACCCAAAATCATTTACATGCAAGTGGGAAACATACAATTTAAAGATTCCACGAGTTAGTTGGCTATGCATTTGAATAGAATGCCTGAAATGTTTGGAATGCCATAAATGGCTAAAGTCTTTTTTCCACACTTTTTCAATACCGAAGCAAATCAACACATTGTGCTCTCACATTTTCCTGAAGTTCATTAATACGACCCTGACGGTATTCGATCAGAACAATGAGAAGCTTTCTACGCTTGGTACCAAACCCACTCTTCAGACCCTTTTGATTTTCATGTTGGGATGTTGAAATATTGTCGATCCAATGTGGACATTTTACAATGTTCTTGTGGAAAATTTTGACAGTTATTTCTGGATCATGGAGTTATCGATTCCTTAAAGGAAGCTTCTTCCATTGCGAAAGCGTGTCAATTAGTGTACCGAAAGAAGTTCGTGCACGAGAACAAACTATCCATCATACCACCTCAATCCTATCAATCTGTCAGCCGTCGATATTCAGCCAAAGCTTTGTGTTCATTACATTACTTATGTGAAACTCAAGACAAGTGGATACAACATGCTAGAAACGATGGGAAAAAAAGATGGTTGGGATTTAGAAAACTGACAGATCGTGTACGAATTTCATGGATGTTTATTTCATGGATGCCCCACCTGCTATCCCCAATGAGACCTGAAAAATCTATTGTCTGAGTCGACCATGGAAGAGTTGTACAATCTAACATACCAACGACGCCAGAGTTTGGAAAGTCAAGGATACCAAGTGTTGAAATGTTGGAACACGACTACTATCGACACTTCAAAACAGATCCAGAATTTCAACGATTCGTGGAAGATTACGATGTGGTGAATATCGAGCCTTTGAATCACGCGACAGTTTCTTTCGATGACAAACCAGTGACACACTCTTGCTGTACGAAGCCAACGAATCTCACAGAGAACAAATCAAATACATCGATGTGTGTTCGTTTTATCCTTGGGTGTGTAAAGTAGCTAGCGGTTCTCCTTCTTGGTGTCACACTCCAGAAGACAAAGATCAATTAAATCAACGGTACCGATCCCTAGAAGACATTACATAGGAACACGTAGAACAGAACGAAGGAAGACGATCGTTTTGTGGGGAAAACTGGCTCAACGTTCGATATTGCCAAAGACCGAATATTTGGTAGATCCAAGTCAATACTTTAAACTCATCGATGATAAATTAAAACTCATTAAACACATGGAAATCATACGTGTAGATTTGTTCTTGGTGAATTACGAAGTATGCCCGGAGTTTGCTCACCCCCCCCCCCCACCCCCCAGCGAATTTGGCAATGTCATCATTGCTGCTTCCGTGACATCCAATGCTCGTTTAAAATTGTATTCCGTCTTATTTCACCCACATCAAAGACGAACGTGTATGAGCGTGGACCGACGAACAATCAGAAGACACTATTTTGAATTTTGTCAGTGGCAGACTTACAAATTACTGCTATCAGTACTGAAACAAGAAGAACTTCATACCAAATGTAAAGTGAAAGGACTGACATTGAACTATCGTTCTAATCAAGTGGTAAATTTTGACGTGAAAAAAAAGCCTTGAAGTCCGATCAAGATAAAAGCTTTCGTGTCAAAACGGTCGATCCTCACAAAATTGTACTTTTGTCAGTCATCAAACCCTTGAAAAAGTGTATCAGATCGTCTACGAGAAACGAGTGTGACTTCCCGATCACAACACGTTACCTTACTGGTTCCGTTCTCCAGTATAATAAAGGAGAGTTCCAAGACAGAAAGATCATTTTGAGCACTGACGCTCACCGAGAATGATGAATTCGACACAAAAACAGTGTGTAGTCTTTGGAGCTGTGAAAGTGCATTTACAGACACTTTGTACAGATTCAAGTGAAAAGCAAAGAAAAATTGCATCCTCCACGACATTGACGTTTTAAACTTTGGCATCTGAATGTTATAAGAAGTCTGATAATTTTGAAAGTGTTCCAATGGTCAGACGCTGATCACCTACCCACAACTAAGAGGAATTTCGATGCCACGACTTCTACCTACATTGTTAGAGTTTTACACAGAATTATATGGGACAAAGTCCAGGAAAAAGACTTACCAGCAAATTCCGTTTGGTAAAAGTATGAATATTTCCTCAAAGAAGACATTCCTGTGAATGGACAGTTTAGAAGAACCGATTGATCATTCATTGACAGACATTAATCAACTGCGAACACGTTATAAGACTTGCCATTCCAAGTCTTCTGTCATCAGTGTCACACCAAATTCCGTAGGAGAAAGTCAATGACACCGTTCAAGACTTAGTGAATTACCAACTACTTTTAAAAGAACTAATTCCACAAAACGATACTATTTCTTTGAATTTTGGACGACGTGTCGTCTATGTGATAGTGGGTGAATTTCTTGGATTTCGTTTACCAGCAGAGTCTTCATGGCAAATATATGAACAGTACATGCAAAAACATGACAACAAAAATTTTATCTGTACACGAAAACCTTATTCTGTTAAAAGTACCGCGAATACTGATGAAAACGACTCTTTATCCCTTTGTGAAGAACAAATTCGTCGTACCTTATCTACAGCAACAGATTTACGACTGGAAATATTTACCTGACTGGAAAAGTCTTGGATTCAGTGTTTGGAAGCAAGAGGTGGATGTCTATGCCAAAGACATAATGTGTGACTGATTAAAAAAAGAAACAAACATGAACATTGTTTTTTGGAATGTGAATATTTTGTGTTGTACCATCAAAAAATTAAACAGATGTAAAATGTCTTGTGTTTTTCGTGATTGTTTCAGAATTTTCAAAACTACTCGAGTGTTATGGCTGCATCCTCCGTTCTCAAAGTGATTGACCAAAGGTCGGATCGTCAAAGTTGGGAGGCACTGTATCTTCTCCATCACTTTACCATGTTGATTGCCGGACCAGGTTGTTCAGGAAAAACCAGATCTGTCAAATGTTTGATTGAGCACAAATCAGTTCTCTTCGATCGTCCTCCACAACGTATCGTCTTGTGTTGCAAAGAGAGGAAGTCAAGCCGACTCGTTACTCAAAGAAAGTCAAGGAGAATCCATTTCATTTGTAGAAGGAATTCTTCGCGAAGTCGATGGGATCGTGTCTGACTCTAGCCCAACACATCTCGTCATCTTCAATGACATCTTAGGAGAAGACGAGGAAACTTTGGTTTACACGAAAAGGACATTATCATAATGCCAGTATTATTTACATTACTCAAAATTTATTTAAACAAGGTAAAGCGAATTGCACTATCAGTCTCAGTTTTCATTATATCGTCTTGTTTAAAAGTCCAAGAGATAAGTCTCAAATTAAAATCTTTGCAAAACAGTTAGGAACACCCTAGCTGAATTATGTTTATGACGATGCCACACAATTGCAACATGCGAATTTACTAATCGATTTGAAACCTCCTACTGCAGATTATTTGAGATTTCGCACGGATTTGTTTCACGATTGGTGTCAAGAAGGACATCCAGTCATTTACACGTCGCCTTCTTCCTTTTCATTTTAAAAACAAAAACACTATGAAAACATCATTCACTTCTCTTTTGCTTTCTGCTAATATTCAACATAACTTCCGTTTCATCTCATCCTCCTGCCAAATTATCCTCGTTCGATATCCAAGGAATTATTCACATTCCTCATCAAATAAAACGTGTTTTATCTTTTAAAAGCATAAAGTAGCTTTGACACAACTAGATGATCCAAACATCAATGTCATTTGCCTGATACTTTACTGTGTTTTTATTTGTTACTTTGCAGTTTTCTATTTTACTTTTTACTCAAAAAGTTAAGTTGTTTATTACATTATCGCACAATAATATCTGTTATACTCTAGTGTATATCATATTTATTTACACTAAACAGGAACCCACGATTCTCACGTGTGCAAGGACAGGGAAAACAGAGAAAACAATTAAGCCAAAGGGTCAAAGTGAAACATGTTCATGGTCAGAAAATAGACAAAACACAGTCCTAGTCACCTAACCTCACAATAGAACAATTCGCGACCTTTCCTAACTCTAGACGGGTGCTTTACCACTTGAGCAATCTGAGCAGATGCACCTAACCCGTTCGTGTGAAATAATAATAATAATAATAATAATAATAATAATAATAATAATAATAATAATTCCTGACCACCGTACATACTCGAAAGTGTACAATGTTCTTAATGTTGTTGTTGTTGTTGTCAACCTGAGACAACTCTTATTTATTAAATGGTATAGCCAATAATGTCTTAAAAGTGTCATTAAAACCAAACAGGAATAAACACTTACATATTACTTCATGGTGTTCGTGGTCAAAAAAGGAAACAGGAGGGAAAGTCCATGAACACCATCCAAATCTACTGAAATGGCTGAATTTCGATTTTTAGCTCGAATTTTCGAGATAAAATAGGTGGCGGTGATTCAAAGAAACCATCCCGAAACGCCTTATCCGATACTTACAGTTTTATACATACCGTATTCAACCGTGAAACGTTCTCTCCCTTAGTCTGGCCGGAAAGTAACAGGAAGAACTTGACGAGAGGTCTACATACTCCACCAAATAAAATCCACAAAAAGCAACTATTTTTTTAATGATTTTTTTTAGCTTCGATGTATATGTGTTCATATCTAGGCGCATATGAAACTTTGATTTCTTCCATCTAACATAACACATATATCTATACATGTATAGACTGGAATCACCGCTGTAATTATATGTATATATTTTCGTTTGATATACGATGTATATTCTAAATGCATCATTCTGTGTTTATATTTTCGATTTATGTTGGCTGTATATTCTGAGTTGCTCTTATACCATCGTCAATATTTCTTACTAGATTAGTTAAGTATGATACTGGAATACTACAATGTCATCAGCTTTGGAGAAAGCCATTGCCCGAATATCCGGTACAGGTTGAAAAACAAACCGGGCAAGTGCACTTCACCATGTAACATCTCCGGACATTCAGGCTTTTTTTTTACCCCCGCTGAACTATCTGACAACATCTGCCAATATTAATATCATTAGTAGTCTCTAGATCACAATTAGATGTTTTGACCTTGGCAATTTTATAATCACTAGCTTGTATTAATCACACGACTCCAGGTTTAGAGAATTCGGTGTGCAAAACTTTCATTCTGTATGACGTTGATAATTCTGAAAAAGGGATAGACATTGTACTATATTAAATCATGTATTATTTTAAGACGTTTTTATGAATTGAATATTCGTTGAATGAATCATTGATTTCCAAGAAAACCCATTCCAATCGTGTAAACCATCTTAGTGCCAATGTGATGTCCTACGCAAGTTCTCCAGTTACACGCTAGTCACGGACAAAATAAACCAGTTTGTTGAGAATGTCTTATTATTTATAGAATTTTAAATACACTAAATATAGAAAGTAAGCATTCTCGAGCAATGTTCACAAGTTCACAATCTAGAGTACATACTTGAATTAATGGACAAAGAACAAAGGTATAACAAAGGTATAACAAAGGTATAACAAAGGTATAATCTGAATGTTCTTTCAGTGAAAGCTCAGGTATCAGGTAAATCATTTACCTGTCATTTATTATTATTTTCAGATAACGAGATATGTGTTATCCTTCATCGTTGCAATCCACGGGGTAAAATCCGCTATTCTCTCTTTTCATTCTAGTGTTAATGCATTGAAAACAAGTTTGTATAGATTGTTTCTCATGAATATGCATAAACAAACATACGTCATCAACGAGCTAATGAAACACGCTCTTTTACAACAGTGGAACTGCCTCTTATCGATTGATAAGTGACTGTATTTAGAAGAGAAAATCTGATTGGGTCACTCAATCAGCATGAAAGGTCATGTCGAGTGTATGATGGCCTTGATTGGTAAAGCAAGTTAATCATATTTATGAAAAACGAGGGACTCTTATTACAGGCAGCCATAGCGGTCCCCGCAATACGTTTGGTTGAATTTCCAGGAGATACAGGTACACGCAGAGGGGAGGACGGGCAGATGGACAGAACGGGGGTATCATTTATTCCCCTTATAATAAAGAAAAGGTATATAAAATGGTGTTATACTTGTATGTATACGTTTTTATCTATATGAAATGATTATCCGATTTTTGGTGAGGTAGTCAAGTCCCCGATACTAGATCAGCTTGTCATGAGAAATAAAGAAATAAACAATGAATATAATTGTGTTAAAGAAAGTGTAGCCCATTTTGCAAATATAGTTGGACTAAGATCGACAGAGCAATACATTTTTTTTTTTTTTTAAATTTCTGGCGAGGCACAGCAAGTCAACCAGGGCTACTGTGTAGAGAATCGAGGATTCGTGAATATATCATCCAATCTGCAATATACCAGACCCGGGACAGTTATCGTTTACATTCGTGATGTCTCATCTCCATCTGTTGTCATAATGGGTCATTACTGTAATGTCACCATTAACGCAGTAATAGGACATTGATTACATTACTGGTAGTTTATTATGGAAACATCTCACTTGTAACATTCATTATGCTACATTCTAATTTCCGGAATGTTACTTTTTACCGTTCTGGTAAATAACATATACCATCAAATCAATTTTAAGATTAAACTATTTTGTACAAATTTGACAAAGAGGCGTATTTCAAAAAAGTTTCCACACAAAAAGTCAATTAATGGGAATCTCGGCCAAGATCGCCATGAAACCACAAGGTTATCCTACGTTCAATGAACTATTCCTATTTCATTTAATCTTTTCTTCACTGTCAGACGAGTGTAGTAGCTAAAGCATAAATAGGAAACAAGATTTAGCCTGGAAAAAGTACACATGTATTTGATCTTCTTCAGTTCATTGAGAAACAACCTAAAGCTTGAACTGTGATAAAATAAAATCTATCGGGATACATGAAGTCTTGCTAATCGCACATAACCTTACTGGAAAACAATGGTACGCAAAAAGGGGTTGTCCTGCATTAAAGAAAACCATTTAAACATTTGAAATACCAACGGTCCACTAGCCCATCTTGTCCTAGACAAGTTGTAAACCGTTGCTTAATGACACCTGCTGTATTTAGCTTGTCTAACTAAAAGGATACGTGCCGCCATAATTGTCAGATGTCAAAACAGTTTCTACAGCATATTAACATGTATATATTCAATTTGATATGATTCATTAATTTGCTTATAATTTATTTGAAACTTTCACTATCAACCGAAACGTCTTTAACATATAGTGGTATAATGCTCGAAAAAAAAAACATTAACCCAACTTTCCAAACTTCCTTGATAAAGAGGAAGATTGGTTATCTCGGTTTTGGCAATTCATTAAATGACCTTGTCAATACTGTGGGATTTATAAACTGATATTGTTCTATTTCAGAAACCTTTGCTCATAACCTACGGCTTAATAACAGTGCACCTTCAAACCACAGAACATAAATCGCATTTGCAATTTAAAAAATGTTGCGCAAGTTTTATGGTCTATAGGTGGGTTTGTTCGGTTCTAGATGCAGTGCCATCACACACAACATTTTTCTGGGATTCCTTTGGTTTCGTCTTTCTGCAACAAGTTTCTATGTAAAGTGTCCATACCCTTCTGTTGCAAATATAGGATGCGAATATAAACATGCCTTGAAGAGCATTTACAAAGGTCACAAAGAATGAAAATACAGAGAGTTCCAGCAGTCCATCTATGATCTGAAGCGGCCAGGCTATTCCAGTAATTGTGCTGAGTTTCACATACATGAAGAAATTTCTTTTGTCTCCGGAATTACTCTGTATGCTAGGTGAGGTACGGATTTTGTGAAATGCTACTGCAAAGAAAACCGCATTTGAAATAAATATTGCCGCGGAAGGGATAATGAAGGCGAAAATGATTGAATATTGATTATTCAAAAAGCATCTCCCTCCTCCGTACCCAGTATTTTCACCATCTGATAAAGGACTGTTGATGGTAATAGTTGTAAAGATTAAAATAAATGGTGCTGCAAAAATGTAAGCGATATACCGCATAAGAACCTTCTTTGAATCGCCGTCAGTCAGTATGGCTAAAGTGTTAGAGCAAAACACTCTATACATATGAAATGAACATACATTCATGGAGGAAAATGTTGCCATCCAAAAGAAGTGAATTCCTATGGCTAAAGCTTGACACGTGATAGGATGGTGACTCTGCCACAAACCAAACTGCATAAGTATTTGGGCGCAAAACAGGCAAAGCACGAGGCACATGTTGTTCTTTCCAGGCAAGGATCTGAGTGTTTTGAAGAGGCAGTATGTAACAAAGGTAATTACCAAGCAGATGATGGATATCGTGGTGCAGACGTAAGAAAAAATGTTGTGAATGGAAGCCATGAAACTTGCTTGGTAAGCGGATGCATGAAAGGTGTTGATTGGATGAGTAAGAATCTCTTGATTTAAATGGTCTCTACAAACGCGGATACTTCCATCAGTCTGGAATTCAAAGTCTTGCCTTTCCAGGATAGTACTCGTATTAATTAGTATAATTGTTTCATTTTGATTGTTATAGACGTATTCATTTTTCGACACCTGTGCCATGACACATGCCAGCAAATCGCTCACAGGTCTATATTCGAACGTATTCTTGTTTTCCTTTGAATTCGAAGCAAACGCTTCGATTCTTATGAATCTCACTCTCCGATGTGAAATTTCTATATATATATGCATACAATGTGAAGTATTGTCGCTGTCATCAGGCACTCTCATTGAAGACTGCATGGTTTGGAATGTGAGGTCCATTCCTTCATTTTCTAGCTGGAAAGTTGTTTTCCGAAAACCCAAAAGAGCTACTTCAAGCGTGGTTCTTTTTCTGGTCATCGGAATGTGGAGATTTGCGTGAAAGAAAATGCTTAGAGACTTGTTCAAAATGGTCATATTTCCATCCATCTGCCCCGCCTCACAAAATTCATTGGTCCATATGTTACCGTATTCAATTTTCAAATTGTTCTCGAGACGCCACAGTTGAGCCATGACCGTGCTAGAAATCTTTTGTAGCAGAAGCTCTAAGCCGCCATCATAAGTCATTTGATTTGAAATACAGACCAGTTGGAATGTTAATGAATATCTGAGATTCTTTGTCTCTTCCAGGAACACTACGCAGCTTGAGTTCTTCAGCTCCCGGCCAGCAGGACAATATACGTTGCTGCATGCCATCTGCAACGACAAAGAAAGATATGCATCATGTGTTAAATTTCTTTGAAGTTCAAGAGTTATAACGTTCTTGCATTATAGTCAGTTGAAAAAGAAAAATAACATTTGGGCCCAGCTCCTGTTAGAGCATATTGGATAATTGGAACTCGTATACCAGAATTCGAACTGAAAGTAACGACAACACGTAAAAACATGTTTCCTCGTGCAGCTGGACTCGGACTTGGGGGTGTGAACAAGTCAAAATTAGGCTGTAATTGAGCTATATACTATGATTGTAACTCGCATCAATTCCAATAAACGTAGATCTTGGAGAACACATTTACATTGTACTAGGCTATTTGTTATTTTGGGAAAATGTGTGACTTCAGAGAATTACACTCTTAGACGCAAGATCGTTAGTGAGAGATTTTCTACTGATTAGTTGCTGTGGTGAATATTTAACGGACATGACACTATTGCTGTGAACAAACTAATTTGTATATTGCCAATCCTCTCACACTTTTACAAGATGCACAATTTCTAGAGTAGGTAATGTTATGGTACTTAAAATCCTTTATATCTAGTTCTGTTGATAAATATGACTTTCATATTATTGAATAGAAACCATGGAAATGTATACCATGAAAATGTCGTGATTTTGTAATTCACCCAGTTCTCTTTAGATGGATATGAACTCCCAACATTTCACCGAATACTGTACCTTGTATACATAGCTGGCTTGTTGCAATGTTTGTTTCTCTCTCTTATCCTGCATCTAAAAATGACAGCATTAACCTGTGCAGGTCTCCAATAAAGCAGTAATGATTCAAGTTTGTGCATTTTAAAGATTGCTTTTTAAACTCTGCCTAAATTTGTTCTTGCACAATCGTTTCGGTGATAATATTTGTTTATGGAAAAATTGCAATGTAATTAAAATAGTTAACCAGTAAAAGCATGTATCCAGGACGACTACTGTCAACGTCTCAACAAATCGTGCATATTAATAGGACGTAAACTGACGTCGCTAATCGGATAGAGTTTTCACAATCTGATATTTTTGCTGAAAAAGTCCGTTAACCACGCATAATACCGACGTAGTTTTGAATAAACGATTACCAATTACCCATATCTCTCCTTCATACTTGTCATCATGTCTATATTATTTGCTCATTTTTTGTCCGTTGGTGCTATTGAGGGATCTCTTTCATTTTTATTGGCATTTTTATTTTTAAAACTCTTTTATAGGCTACGACATATAAGTGCGTTCTTAGAAGTAATAGTAATTTAACACACATTTAAAAATTGTATATATTATGATTACAGGAAAAGCTGTTGGTGGTTTGTATGATTTATTGAATAGATGTACATTTCTCTAACAGAACCTAACTGATTAGTAATCCTCAACGAACATAAACATAAACCAGAAAGTGATGGTAATGCGGGTAAATCCTCGCCTGGTATTTTCTTTGTTATGATAATGCTATTGTATATAACCTTATAATGAGTAATATAATTCAATAGAAAAAGACACACGGTATTCCTTTATTCCGCATGACATAGATGTTGGACGTTGTTTACGTACTTATATTTGTTTTCTCACAAAATGGCAAAATTTGCACATTTATTTCCGAAACACGACGTACTTTTACGTTAAATTAGGATAGGGCCTTTTGGAAAGTAGGTGGCAGTAGTTCTGAGCAAATTTTGTCACTGATAATGTTCTATAAGATAACAAATAAAAGGTTATGGCCAAAAAAGCGCTTACAGAAACGTATTTGCAGAGAGGTTAGGTCCTACAACAAAAATTCTCACATTTATACGTAATGAAATCAGACATACCAACTTGATTACTACCTACCCAGTCATACACCTCACTTTTCAGTGCCCTTATACGGTTAACGAAAGGATTGGATCGCCAGCAAAAAATAACTTTCAAAAATTTCTTGACCGATTACCGTTAATACTCGCTTATAAGTCGGATCCAACTGCAAACTTCATAGACCCTGATCTGCCGGCGCATAATGCGCCGGCAGATCAGGGTCTATGTAGTTTGTGCTACTGATTACTGATACCAAACTGTACTTATGGCAGATTCCTGTGTTGCAGTTACTTCTTACTCAGTTAATTTATTTTCGTAGGTGTATCACTTCTGTCAAATTTTGTTATTGTTACGCAGAGACATGGCGGTCAATAAGGCCACTTAGGGTACGATTAACTTTGTATATATTCGTGTCTGGTCACTATCATATGGACAAAATGGTCATGGCTGATATAGGCCCCGATTTAAAAATTTCTTCCAAAACTGATATTTTAAATTATTTTGTTTCTTTTAAACCAGGGATTGGGGTGTGGATCGTAAAAGGAGCTTATACGATTGGAGTTTGATATAAATATACCTGCTCGTGTTTTTATTATGTGTGGGCAAGTAAATTTCGACGTTTTGTGCAATTCATCCCCACTGATAGAGCACACAGGATTCGATATGCATTCTTTGTTCAGAAACGTGCAATTTTACTTTGTATAAGCTTGTACCTGCGAAACTACCATATAACTTGATGTACCCATACACACGCTAGATAAAAACACACATAACTTAATGTACCCATACATACGCTAGATAAAAAAACCATAATACTTGATGTACCCATACATACACTAGATAAACCGTGATATAACTAGATATATCCATACATACACTAGATAAAACAGCCATATAACTTGATGTACCCATACATACGCTAGATAAAACAACAATAATACTTAATGTACCCATATAACTTGATGTACACATATAACTTAATGTACCCATACATACACTAGATAAAAAAGCCATATAACTTGATGTACCCATACATACGCTAGAAAACACCCATACAACTTGATGTACCCATATAACTTGATGTACCTATACATACGCTAGATAAATACCCATATAACTTGATGTACCCATATAACTTGATGTACCTATACATACGCTAGATAAACACCCATACAACTTGATGTACCCATATAACTTGATGTGCCCATATAACTTGATGTGCCTATACATACGCTAGATAAATACCCATATAACTTGATGTACCCATACATACGACAGATAAACAGCCATATAACTTGATGTACCCATACATTCGCTAGATAAAACAACAATAATACTTAATGTACCCATATAACTTGATGTACACATATAACTTAATGTACCCATACATACACTAGATAAAAAAGCCATATAACTTGATGTACCTATACATACGCTAGATAAACACCCATACAACTTGATGTACCCATATAACTTGATGTACCTATACATACGCTAGATAAACACCCATAAAACTTGATGTACCCATATAACTTGATGTGCCCATATAACTTGATGCGCCTATACATATGCTAGATAAATACCCATATAACTTGATGTACCCATACATACGCTAGATAAACAGCCATATAACTTGATGTACCGATACGTACGCTAGATTTAGGAGAAAAGATAGAACTTCCTTTTTTGGTTAGCTAACCACCACTCGCCTTTAAATCACCATAGCAACCGAAAGACCGACTGTCAATGAAAGTCGCTAACCTCACGCAAGAGTACACTTGTACGTTTCTGACCAAGCAGTGTGTCGAATCACTGTAACAGAAGAGTTGAAGGAGTGACATAAAAAGATGTACAAACATTATTTTCCCGATGGTTTCATTTTTGTCAGGAAAGATTTTGAATAATGAGTTTATTATCGGACTGATTTGACAACTATTCAAACCCATACTCCTCTCTCTCTCTCTCTCTCTCTCTCTCTCTCTCTCTCTCTCTCTCTCTCTCTCTCTCTCAAACACACACACACTTTCTTTCTCTCTACCTCTCTGTGAGTTTTATTTCTGAAGAAAACAACTGTTTTCTTTCTCATTCTCCAGTCAGAGTTGCAGCCATTGAGATAATTCGATACAAAAGGAAGATCGGTTACGTATATTCAGCATTGACCATTACTGACCTAATGACCTACAAAGCTTTGCATTGGGTTGCGATATTCATCAATTCACATGTGTAATTTTGAAAAGCCATTTGATAATATGTCCTTGCCACCCCTTTGTGACATGCGTTCGACATATGTTTGATTTGCCAACTGCCGTACATTTCTACAAGTTATTTCTAAATCAAAATTCTGGTAAATTTGCATTTCTTTATTTGCTTTTTAAAGAACCGTTTTGACAATTATTAATATTTCCACCTGGAATTTTACTCTCTCCAACCGTTTTTCCACCACAAAAGGATAAACCTAGTCAATGGCTACCTATTGAAAATTTAGGAATATCACCTATAATCTGAGTGTATAAATGTCACCATCCTAGTTGGACCTTTGGCATCTCTTGGTTTATTTGAATAGAAATCATTATTCGTAAACTACTTGTTAATTGATATGTATCTTATAAACATTGAAACTATGGCAAATCAAATTAATATATATTCCTTAACCTAAATATAGTTTAGCTTTATCTGATACTTTATGAGATATCCTTGTATAAACTCTCTAAAATATCTTTTAAAGGAAATTAAATTCATATATCTTACAAACTTAATTAAGACTTTATAATATATCTTATTAAGTGTATAAGATACCTCATAAACTATATTAGATATCTTAATTAAATTTGCTTTAAACGATATTCTATAAATAATTTCAGATATAAAATAAATCTTCGACGATCTATAATAAAGTTTATAATATATCTAATAAACTTTAAAAATAAAATTTAACTTTTATAAGATATCTTATATACTTATTATCAGTTGAAATGCAAGCCTATATTCAGCTCTCAGTACATGATGAATATATATATATATATATATATATATATATATATATATATATATATATATATATATATATATACAATGTAGAATGTCATAAACTCCTAGGAGTACTGCACTTGTTGATTATAAACTCATCATGTCTGTAATGTGGTTGCTTCCAAACTTATATTGCAACGGCGACGAAAAAAAGAATTTGTGCTAATTCACGCAAGAAAACTATTTTTCTCAACGATAAATTACCTACAAGGAATACTCCTGCAATGTATAGGGCTCATGCACAACACTATTGAAATATAATCAATCGTCCTCCATAGGGCTGAGATTCAATTTTCGCCAATAGGACCCCCGCGGTGTCTCGTTCTCGCATATCTCTTGTAACACATCAAAACTCGATGGCGCGCCCCCAGGGAACAATAAAGGGAAATGCCTGGGAACCTTTCAATAAGACCAGGGTGAGCCTCCATGGACATGAGATTCTCTTTTTTACGAGTAGATCTTATGATCAGCTTGCCCCCGCGGCGCCTCATTCACGCACGTTTCTCGTAACACGGAAAAATTGGCATGCGCCCTTAGCTAGCAGTGGTCCGCACGGTCCACAGGAGACAAAAGAGGGAAACAGAAGGGGAAAGCGACCGAAAAAGCTGGTTTGTGTAAAGAGTGGTCGGGTTGCATATTTAGAGATTATCCGTTATAAAATATATTAATCATTTCACGATGGATAATAAGGTATTACAGGAGCTTAACGACTTGACCAGGCGAGGTCATCTCAGCCCGGAATCTCACGTAGCTGCTGGGGCTGCTATTATCTTGCGGTTCACTCCTGAGCCCGTACCAACACCAGGACAATCAAAAATAAAGAAAGTTATGACTCGGGATCACGTAGCAGAAGAGCGGAAAACTACCAAGACTACTATCAACGGGATTCTATTTAAAGGGGAAAATAACTGGTAACAGTCAAAAAGGCCGGTGTTTTATATAAATATAATGTTTATTACGCCAATTATAGTAATGGATCCCACTTAAATATATACACTACTGCCGAGCTGTTACGATGCCTCGCGAAAACGATACATATGCCTGGCTCAAACTGGGTAGCATTGAATGATGGGGAAAATCGTGCCTCAGCACGTACTGTGGCAAACATGCTCATTAATTCCCAAAGGGAAAGGAAGTTAAGTCATGTCGCATGCGTGGGGTTAGTACGAAGTCAGAATATGCCCTATATTTGGGCTGAGGTGGTGATATGCGCCACAAGCTACTGAGGAAGGAGAGATCAGCGAAAAAAATCATATTCAGCCGTGTTCGATGAGCTGTTACGCAAGATAATGCGCATTTAGAAATTAACACTCATTTAGAGAGCAAACGCCCACTTAAGACGAACACCCATTTAGAGATAACAGTTGAGAGGTATAAACACCCACCCACTTAAGTGAGTGGAAACGATGTCTACTATGACACGTTTCAACGAGTTAATTTGCAGAGAGCAAATAACCCAAAGTGAATATGGTTGGTGGTGCTCATAAGCCAGTTCCAGTTCAACAACACGCAGAACAGCGTTGGATATAAACTCTTCCAAGAGAACACAGTGTTGGGACGCTACCAGTTTTCTCGAAACAGAGTAAGGTCACGATTCTGACAGGATCAAAGAGGCAGGAATATGGCCTTGCTGATGTCTTTGAGCAAAGCGTCGTACCGAAAAAAGAGAAGACCTACACCACATAGCTCGAGATTAGGTTTACGGACAGAAAAAAACCCAAGATGAGGACTTGAACCCAAACCATACGAAAAGACAAAAGAGGATGCCAAGCGCTTTCGTAAAAAACTACAAGAGCCCGTTCTAAGCGACGCACATAGTGTTACAGATCTCTTTAGAGAGATGGTCGAGAGTGGTTGGATGTCCGTGAATCTCTGGCCTGAGTTTGTTGTTGTTTCCAAAAGTTTCCAAGAAAAAGTAAAAAAGCGGCTTGATTGCCAGCATAAAGAGCTACGAGAGGGCGACAGAGACCAACCCTCTGCCTTTTCCCAGTGGCCGACTGTTTACATCCGCTCTGGGACAGCTCAGGCCTACGTCCCAACCATTGCCTGCTGAGCGCGTTTCTCGGCCTGCACAAGCAGACCAATGAGAGATTCGCCGCATAACGGCTAACCAGGATCTGACGTACGAGGTTTTGTGGTAGCTTGCCCGAACCGACTATTCTTTCCCCTCTGACGGTGAACCCTTGGACCAACGAGGAGTTCTGGCTGTGCAAGTGGCGCCTGCCTGGTATTGCTGTCGATACTTACGGCAATGTGGTCTGCCGGTTTGAGCCAGAGTGTCGCAACACAAACGTCAAAACGCCCTATGCGCTTCTCCTGCATAACAACCACATTTGGATTGAAAACAAGGACGTCAAGTCTTTCGACCAGATTTACACCAATAAGCCCGTTCGGGTAGAGCCTCCACCACCAAAGACCAGCGACAAGCTTAAGACCAAGTGGCTTTGATCCAACAAAGCCAAAGAGACGGTTATTAAGGTAGACTCTGTCGAAGACATCGTGAAAGCCCTCCGCGACGACAAAGACGGCACCAACGTGGTTTGCATTACTGTTGAGGAACACTAGGATCTTATCTGCTAGCTGTAGCGTTCTCCGCACAAGATCAATTCCGGCACTTTCGTCTGTCGCAACGGAGTCGTGAACGGCTTTCCTGTTCAGGTAGGCAAAACTCTTGACCGGGTCTGGCGCTCTCTGACTGGCTAAATTGTGGTCGACCAGTCGGACAAGCGCAAGAAATTGACCGAAAAGCGCTACCAGCATGTTATTGAGTGGACCGACAAGTTATTCAAGAAGTCCTTCCCCAGGTTGCGCTTTCACACTATAGCGAAATCAAGCTTGCCTTCTTTGGCTACTACCGCCAAGGCCCGCGCTGTGGACTGCTGCGTGCGAAATAGCTGCCCGAACAAGTTCTCGGAACGGCAGCCTGCGCACAAAGCTCGACCCCAACCTCTAGCTAGTCATTAACCAGGTGCATCGACAGGTTTCTGAGGGCTACCGGCCGGTCTCCTACCTCATCCTAAACGACATACGCACCATGGTCCACAAGCTTGTCACTGCGTTGGGTGATAATGCGGTTGCGGTGTTCACAGATTGCGACTTTTGTCGGAGCAGGAGACCCGCCAGCAGCTGTGCAAGAGGCCAGCTTTCAGTTTGCCGTTGTTCCAACAAGCTCAAGGGTGAGTATATGCACATGTTAACATGTGGTGCACCTCCCTATCGACACTGACTCCCGTTTGCCTGCATGCCTGCCAAGACAGATGGACCTGGGTGTGGCTGTCCTCAAAAACCAGCAGCAAATTACCATGGACGACAAAAGAGACGACAATGAGGCGGGAAGACAGTTAGAAGCAAACACACGGCAGAAGTGGACCTAGGTGGAAATAGACCACTACCTGCCAGAGATTCTAGGTGAAAAGGATGAAATAGACAAAATAGAGGTCAACACAACCGAGTAGCTTTCCACGGGTGCTGACACGCCGCCGCCGAGAGCCGACCCGCTTCAAGTTGTCAGAGCCATTCCTGGGACAGACAAAAGCAGCTTTGCTCTTCAGTGGGCCCAGGCAGCACGAATGAAAGGTAAAAGGCTACTCACAGTCGCCCCTTGGAATTCTTGTTGTGATGGGCTGACCGGACAAGTCTTTGACGCGGTTGCGCTGCAAATGCTGCTGGGTCGAGGTCCCGAGGGTGCAGAAGACGACGCTACCTTTGCGTCCTACAATTTCAGCGCCTACGACGCCATTCTCTCTGACGAAGTCTGCCTCTACACCATACACCAACTAACGGTGACTCGGCCCAGGTGCTTGATCAGGTGCTTGATATTAACGTCGACCAGTACTATCCTGAGGCCCTTGACCAGGTCTTCCAACGTCGCTTTCTCCTTCGTGAACCCAAACGCTACTCCGAAGAAGACCGTCCACGAATCACGCGCTCTACAATTACCTGATGACATGCCAGGACAACCAGGCCTCTGTAGTATGTATAAAGCACGGTCTTCAACAACTGGCATGGAATGAGCTGCAACCAGGAAGGGAAAATGTTGCCTTTTTTCAAATAGCGTTTTCCAACGACAGCGTGGACCGTGTAAACTCCTGAGATCAGAACATTCGGCACAGAACAGACGAATGGTAAGTAGGAGACAGTGTAATCGGCCGCGCCTACGACCGGGTGGCAGGCAAGAGGAAGATTAACTCAAACGCTGAGTACACCGTGCAGGAGGTTACCGAAATCTACGTTATCATCCAAGGCTGTGATGGTGTGAACCGGACGTTGACACGGAACAGCGCGCCCAAATTCCTTCGTAGGCCGCGGTGTTTCACAGGGCAGACCGTTGGCAACAAGCTTTACATCCATGATGCTAACAACCTCCTGCTTACGGTCCGATGGCTCCGCACCGCAATTATCCGGTGCCGTACCGTATCCGTCATCCTAATTAACCACAGCGACCCAATGCGCCTCTCCCGCCGGATCATCGAGGGCACACAATCGCCAACAAGGTAGCCGGCCTGGCAAAAGGTGGTTGCCTTGGGCTACAAATGAGCCACCTGCTCAGAACCGCTAGACAAGGATTGGAGCAGTGACCGCGTTGATAACGCTTGCACGATTACCCAGGAAAATTGCCAGATTGCCTGCAGGTGCTGCCAGAACGCCAGAGCATACCAGACCTCGTCCTCCGGACTAAAATACACAGCAAAGACAGCTTCTCTGGTGCACTAGCGGACGCTTGCACGAGCTGAAGACGACAGCGGCTTTGACATAGATGACAGTTAAGACTAGTGCTAGCCGCTCCACAGTATGGAGAAGGTTCCCTTTACAACCAATGACAAGGGCAGAGCTTCGCAGCAGCGAACTTGGCGGGTCGCAAAGCCTAAAGCGTTAACGCCCACTGGTGGCCTTCCTGGTACATACCAAGCCAACATATTGTTCTATGACGAGTTGAGCCGACTTAACCACGTCTACAAGAGCATTCTAACAGAAATCGATCCCAATAGCCGCTTTGTCTACGCCGAGCCTCTGAAAGGCAAAAGCGACACAACTGCAACAATGGCCCGGATTTTGACTCAAGGGGCGCAACGAACACCGGTTCGCAAGATATGGACAGACAGCGGTATTGAGTTCACTTCCCATCCCTTTTGTGGCCCTGATAAAAGACGAAGGCGTTGACCACCACTTGGCCGAGATTGAACGCTTCCACCTCACTTCGAGCCATGCTCGAGCGCTGGTTCTTGCAACAAGCATTAACAACTAGGTGGTCGGCCTCCCTCTAACTATTGGGTCGTATAACGGTCATAGGCACTGCGGCATCGGGTAGGTGCAGACATGGATACTCGCGGACTACCGGGCAATGCGTGTGGCTTCGTGTTGGCAGAGACCACTTAGCCTACTCGTGCCGTCTGGATGATAAGCAAGTGCGGTACAGTCGCAATCAGCAAGCGCGGCGAGGCAACAAGAACATCGCCGGGGCCACGTTGAGCAAAAACTGGCCCGGGAAGGTTTGACGCCTAGTGAACCTTCTCCGATACATTTACGCAGGGGCGACCGCTATTAGGTCCGCCGTATGTCGGAACGACAATATACAGCCGTACAAAAATAGCTGTCGTTTGTTTGCGTTCCGCGATGCAATCTCGACAGGGTTTAGAAATATATATAGGCAATATAGCCGATGGCAGAGAGCCTCTCGACGACAAACATTATCTTGTAGTTTTGCTTCTCAGATCATGGTGTGTGAAAGTCAGTACACTTGCGCTCGTCGTCGATATGTGGACCGTTGTCTGTTTTTCAGTCCGTCACCGGGTAGTAATAGCGTGCAGATTCGCTGACGTCATCGTAAGTCCTTTCGGCATGATATTTGACTTGATTTCTTTCACTGAGGTCATCGAGACGCTCGTTGCACTTACGTTGGTACTCGGCCTGCGCAGCTTGGAGTTTTTACACAGTCTTGTTGTGGTGGATGGGTTCGGCATTGGCCGCATATGGTTGCACTGCAGAGAAGAGGAAGTTTTGAGCCAGTGAATGCGACGGTGTTAGCAATTGACCCGCTGGTCATGAGAGCAACTGTGGCCATGAGAGCAACTGTGGCCATTAGACAGACTTGATGATATTAGCAGGAATGATGCCTTGTTTAATTAGCATGTCCTGCGTTCAAATGCTCAGCGCTGTGATGGTTACGGCCTTTGCTGCGTCTTCGAAGTCTAGGTGACCAAGGTCAGCCGATTTCATTTTTAAGTCGCGTTTGGCAATAATTGGATACCCAACTTCCAGGCCGCCAAGTACGCCTCCGTGGTAATGGATGTTTCCGATGTCCTTAGCGTAATGTGGTTTAGACATCTTGCACCCGCGATTAACAAGTTTATATTGTTTTTTTACAAAACACGCACTACAATTCCATATGAAAGGGGTCAATCTATGTCTAATAGATTGTGCGGACACTGTGATGCTGGCTTGTCTATCTGCGTTTCGTTAGTTGCTTTCCACACTTGTCCTGGCTGCTTATGCACTGTCGTTCTGACTACTTGTACTGCTGGTTTGTCCCCTGAATCGGATAAAGCATAAAGAAGGCCAGCTACCTGAGCCAGGCCGACACATAGAACATAAGATGGCATCGACTGGGTGTTTAACCTTGGTGACTTCTGTCACTTCCTGAGCGGGTTGCGCAGTCGGTTGTGCTTGCGCATCCATTAACCGTTGCGCTGGTGGATCCATTATTGGTTGTGCTTGTAATTTCTTCTTATTTCTTCTCAAAATCGACAGGTCTGTAGGTAATCGTGCCGGCTGCAATGGATGCTAGTACCGCAACGTATCTAAAGTAAAGGTGGCTGCTGATGTTTGACAAAGAGGTCTGGATGATTGGTACCTTTCCCAAGTCACTCGCAAGACGTTCACGGTTATCTATATGCAGAAAGTGGCTTACAACTGCTGTGTACAGTCCGAGCAGGAAAGAAGTCGGTCTATGTATTCTGTCGCTGCGCAAGTTGCCACCAACTCGGGCAGGCGAGCACGTTGCTGTGCCAGTGTTGATTGGACACAGCATACATCGGGTGCAGGAAACGTGGCATGAGTGGCCGTCATTCCGGCTGCCGGCTTGTCCGTTTCTTGCCCTTGAGCTTTCAAGCCATATAGCATCTCCTCAACATTCATGTTATTTACAGCAACCGACATGGTTTTAATAATGCTCTGAATATGGTTGGTTGAGCACTGAACTCTAAGTAGCTTAGAGATAATATAGGTTAAGGTCCCAATTTTTATAGTGTACAAAATATGAAGCCACCACAGTACACAAACTGGTAGTAGCTTGCCAAAACTCTCCTTTCTAAGAGACTCATAGTCCTCTGCTCGAAACTAAGCGTCATTGGTATTCTTCTCATCCAGCGCATCCCTAAGTGAGCCTTGTCTTTGCAGTAAAATAGGGCTAGTCACGAAATCTACTTACGAACGTCACGAGCGACAGAGTTGTACTTTTGTTTTATGACCCACACGCTGAAGCCGGCTTGGCGGCTAGTATAGGCGGGCTTAATGGTGCAGAGGTTATTAATCACAATGACGGTGCTCCGGACTCCCTTTACGCCAAACGCGCGGCAGAGGGAGCGATATGGGTCGAGTTTGTTACCGTATTGAGACATGCTTAAGTTTTGATCTATTGGAGTTCACGCGTCTTTCCTTTAATATGGTAAGATTTGTCATTGTGTCGCACTAGTGCTTGTTAAGACATGGCTGAAGACTTTGAAATGACCGACTTTGACTATCGTGAAGATCTTCTACGCAAGGAAGATGAAACCACACTTACCACCGAAGCCAATGAGGAGGAAGAGCTACAGACGGAAACTCCTTCTTGGGCCGGCGGCGATGATGTGCCAGTTGGGTGGAAGCAAGAAGATATATCCACAAATAGCCGAGTCAACGCACCAGCAGGCTCGGTGTCAAAGCAAATAAGTACAGCGCCCTCGCAGTAAAGAGGGAGCGGAACTGCATCCTGCTAACGCATAAAAACGACTCGAGTAAATTCTTCGCCTCATCCATACTAGGGGGCGGGTCGTTGAGATACTCTGAGCGGTAAGTATAAGAAAGGAGCCGCAACCGGTCCAAGCGTGGTGAAAGCTCGCCGCAGCTCAAAAAGAGTTCCCGACCGAAACAAGCGGGCTGACAAATATCGAGCTCATCGCTGTGTCGGGATCTGAGGACACAGAACTCAAAGAAGCGGCGGCTCAGGAACCTGTCAACCTTGCGATGTGAGAGATCCTTGTCTCAGCAAGGCGATTTCGATCACCCTCGCGAAGACCGTAGAGCTCGATGAAAGTCTAGTTCCTGAGAGGAGAAAGCTGACCGAAGAGGAGATACGAGACCGCATTGCAGATCTGAAGTTGATACGCAAAGATTAACTAAAGATCGCCAACAATTTAAGAGGGGCACTTCGCAACCAATTTATTGCTATTCTGGAGACCATCAACATTTATTTTATCTTATCATTATAAGATTTCTGCTCAGTTTTATAAGATATCTTGTAAAATTGACGATATATTATATAAAGCTGAGAAGATAACTTATACATTTCATTAAATACATCGTTTTCAGAATAAATAGCAAGATTGCCCTAGTTAATTATACTTTGTAAATTTCAAATCATTAATCTGTGCATGCCCCTAGCAAAACGATGGACGCTTTGCGCTAAAAAGAGAAAGCGTTTCGATACTGTAAGTTTTCAAAATTATAGCTTTTATATAAAATGGAAGACAGGTCAATAATGATATTATAGCCCACGTTTACAAATACGGGCGAGTTCGTGCAGACAAGGACGGGGGAGGGGGCTACTGGTTAGTTCTGGTGAATAACTAATAGTTCAATCGTCAAGTTCGATACAGTTCATCAACACACCAAATTACACGAGTATTGCACTTTCTGAAACATGTCATGTAATTAGTTATACTATGTATTGACTAACATAAATATGGTGTTTTGTTTAAGTAATATTCTTGTAGACACAAGATGGTATCCTCCACCTTTAGGAAGAGGAGATTGTATACTTTGATTCTAAGTGACACACGTAAGTCAGACATATGAATACTTGTAGATGTGAATCTGAAGACGGTTTACATTGTCAGACGATACAAGTCATGCAAGTGGTCAGTATCAAACACAATTTTGACTTTCATTTTCATTTTCGATCGCTGCTCTACAGAGAGGATAATGTTCTCAGTAATTAACTAAACTCCATTCTATTTGTTTTGTACATAATCGGCATGTTCCACCTGTTGCATTTGTTACACAATAAAAGGTTATTACGGGTGTGTAGTAGAATGACCATGAACCCCTAGCTTCAAGTGAACTGACCAAATATTGAGTTCCCGGGTGTCCCAAGATGTCTACATATACTAAATCACCCGTTACGTTATTGGTTTCGGTGACACCGTATTGATGTCCAGTTCATTTGTACCTCCAAGGAAGGTGTAAGACATCATTTGTTGGTAGCAACTTGAGTGTATGTCGTTTGTGTGTGGCATTGGTAGTAATAGCTCAAACAATGGCAAATAAAAAATCTGACACTTGCATGTTCTAAATATCTTTCAAATATTGCAAGATTATGTAACTCTAAAACATATACCAGAGTTAAATATGTCGATACTGGTCATATCAAAAACTATTTTCGCTTGCGTGAGATAATTTATCCGAAGCAGTGATGGGATACTCTTTCGGGCAAAATTCTACAATGTAGCATACTTTACACCACCGCCTTGGGGGCATTTTGCATTTAGATCTGTATTTATTTTTTACATAACTTTGTGATCCATATTTCCTGAACATTACCCTGCACTATCGGAAGAAAGTCAAACTTGATATATTGGGTGATGTTAAAGAAACAATTGTATGCCATTGGAAACAAAGCATTACTGAGAGAGAGAGAGAGAGAGAGAGAGAGAGAGAGAGAGAGAGAGAGAGAGAGAGAGAGAGAGAGAGAGAGAGAGAGAGAGAGAGAGAGAGAGAGCAGCACGATGAATTTAATTATTAAAAGGTACGGTAAGGAGTTAATACTTCACCATGTGATCAGTTGCAATCTATTTATTTTGGGGTAAATTTAAATAGCATATGTCCTACAACAATACCGAAAATACGTGTAATTTTAAATAATTGTATAATATTTATCTAGGAGTTAGCTATTTCCTCAGAGCAACCGTCGGCGATTCAAATGTAATCTTCTCTGGTCATTCCAAAAATATTTTAATATCCTCCAATAATTTTGTTTATCACATGACCACTGTGTTATTTAATTTCACGTGTATAACAACAACACATAACGTCAATAATGAGCATTGTACTTCAAAATCAGTTCACTACATTTTCATCCTGTTTTGCCAAGTAAAATCATTTTTGCGTGATATGATCAGTCGAATCTTGCATTTGTGCTAATGAAATTCACGAAAGTCATTAAATAAGTTCGATATTTTGCTCCCATATGCTCACAAACGTTAAACATTATTCAACTCATTTAATGCATTTTATATGAAAGGAGCACTCATGTCAGATCCTTTATATCTGTGCTACAATATGTGCGATACATGTGAAAATACTGTGGAGTTAACGGTAATTTAGATCCCACATATTAACTGTATTTCACCGTTTCAATATTTTGCAGATGACTTAGAGGAGATATAGGAGTCTTTGGTGTAAAACGATGCGATGCTCCGATTAACGTTGGGAACAAATTAACAACAACAACAATACCTTTAATGTATATTCATTGGAAACGCAACTTTTACCCAATTTTCAATAGTAAAACTTGAAAATCAAAGGCAATAATGATGTACGTTAAACGTCACTGCATGAGCAAAGGATTATTGCTGAAGTAATTGATATGTCTCTTTCTGTTGAACGGAACAGCGGCACGAACAAGGGAGATTGATAATATACATAAGAAACACACGAGGACAGACAGGAAGACAGGTAGACAAAGATAAACGTAAACATTAACCTTGTAAGAGTCGTACATTCCATCACTGCATGTTCTTTCTTCCTTTCGCAAATCAGCCGATGACGGTAGTTTCAAGGAAAATAAACGTCTATATGTGGGATAAAAGTGTGCTATGACGTCCTTGGGTTCGGCACTAGCTATGACCATGTCCATGTCTTCATTGCATCTGCTGCAAAACCAGTTTTTATAGGGATACCATACAATGTGTTCCGGTGCCTGTTCACAAGCCTGCTCTATGGCTGGATCGTAGGCGTTCCAATTTCCTGTCACATTACAATGTCGAATGATCAACTGAGTGGAATTTTCAGGGTTACACATGAAACAAAAAATATTTGTGTACATTTTCCCCCGGTATACCATTGGTCTTAATCCCCAAGTGGAGAACTGTTCTTCCATCTCGCACATATTCTGAACGCTTTCATTGTAGTCATTCCATTTTTCCGTAGTGTTACATTTAGATACCATCCAAGTCTCATTCTTACAGCTTTCGTGACTACTGGCAACGACTCGAACGTCACATTTCCTTTCCCGCGTTGTTCTAACAAGTGAGGAAAAGGACAGAAACATGGTCGGCTCTAACTGGATCGAGCATGTTATTTTGATATCCAAAGGTTTGAAAATATCTTTGAAGTCATGACAATATGAACAGAATATGTTTTTGAAAATGACTGACCCATTAGAACTTCCGGGAAGGAGTCTAATTAGATTGGAAAAGGGCTGTCGATGACAATTATCGCGTATGAATGCCGGTTGACTGTTATTTTTGCATGTACTGATTGCTAAAATTCCATCGTCTGGACTAGAATCATGATCTCTAGCCGAACGAAATATTTCATTTGAAATGCAATCATAAGGATTTTCGTTTAAGAACAAGTCGACACAACATTTTTGGTGATACAAACAATTTTCACTGCAATGACATAAACCACATGGAGATTTGGGAAAATTTGAATTCACACTTGCATGTGACATATTTGTGTAGTTTGAATATCCATCTTGATTGCTGCTAACACAAACTGAATTCTCACCACAAATCAATTGTATTTCCTTTAAAACATTGTAATTAACAGAAAAAGATGAATTCTTCATAAAGATATTTTTGTCATTTTCGCCATCTTTAAAATATGAAGTTGCAGCTTCAACGTCTATATCAAAGTCAAACATACTTCTTTCCCAATCTGTCTCTCTATTTCCTAATAGACTTGATAACGAGGTTTCTGAGAATTGTATACGTGCAATTGATCCATCCTGCAAACTGGAAATAGCAAGGCCGAGATTCCCTTGATGACCTTCAACGGTATTATTAAATGGTTCCCTTCCATTACAAAGCATACAGTATGAGTTTTTGAATGGTCGAAGCCTTTGAATCGATGGAAGATTTAAACATCCATCCTCTTGACCTTTGTCATACAATTGCCATTCTCCTGTCATATTGCATTGGTCTATTATCACGTCATGGTGAACAGTGGCAATGCTGGGATTGCACATGTAGCAAAAAATATTGCGAAAGTTCATCAAAAAGATATCATTAGGTCTGAAATGTTTGCATGCCCATTCGATGCTAGGATCATAATCCATCCACAATCCAGTTTTATTACAAGTTGATATGACGTAATCATCGTAATTGAATAAACATGGTTTGGTTGGAATAGGCGGTGGGCTGGAAGGAAATCCATGTACCAAAGAACAATTGTACTTGGAAAGAGCGTTTTTAAACTCATTCATTGAGGAGATGGTATTTACATCAAATGGGGTCTCACATTCTGCAAATCTGTCCCAACGAATGACGTCATGATCTCCGTGACATTTAGCACAATATTTGTTTCTGTAAGTAACGTGTGTAATAACTGATGTAACAGGAGCTTGTAGATCATAATCAAGAAAAGAATCCTCTTTAGTATAACCATCGCATTGTTCCTTCATCTTTATGCCCGGACCATTCTCTGGACAAGATGCAATCATTTCAAAGTTAAACTCCGAGCTAATGTGTGCATTAGATCCTTTCCAGATTTGCTGAGTGCTTTGGCAAGAAGAATTAAGATATAAGTATGGTAAATCTACGCAACAATCACCACGTGACCAACAATCTACATCACATTTACATGGTACACAATTGGATATTTGCTGCTCTGTTTCTGGCAACACCGGAAACGGAATAGCAGACTGGTTACAAATGCTGTGGGTCCCACAAAGCAAGACTGTGTCTGCAATAAGCTTGGAGCGGTCCACTCTCTGCCCTCTGCCGTCTTGATAGAAAATCCAACCATCATGTGTACATGGAAGTACAAAGGTCAACGCAGTGAGGATCAAAATCTCGACTAAAACCTCCATGCGTCCTAAATTCTGAAAGAAAAAAGCATTCAAGGATTATTCATATTTCGCTTAATATCTGCAAAGGAAGAAGGATAATGAACCCAATGATACGTGTCCCATCACATTCTAATGAAAGCAGGCCCATTGTTTGTTTGTTTCATGTTTACCGGCATTGTAGAGACAGTACTAACCGAAATATCGGCACCAAAAAAAAAAAAGGTTATATCGTGCAGATTCTATAGGTGTAAAGTGCCTTGCCCAGAGATACACAACGAAGACCGACCTGGCCTGTGAGAAAGATTAAGAATTACGAACACTGAGTAGATGTCCCTGAATGAAGGTAGTCATCGGATCTCAAATACACTCCTACCAATTTCTCCCATGTACTGCAAAATGCTATAAGTGGGATCTTTCAGTTATACGTGAGTGTTATCTAGAATGAAGAAGAAACATTTAATTATTCAATTTAAACTGACATCTTTATACGTATCAAGTTCCAAAAACTTAAGAATATCATTCGACTGTTCATAACTTTTGTTTAGTTGTCGCAAAACATAATTTGCTAAATGATAGGACTAGGTGCCGATATTTCTCGTGACGTAAACTCGTACCTGATTGAATATATTGGAGAGGTAACAGAATATCTAAACACTAGCTAAAACTCAGATATCGCTTTATTTTACGAGAAATCTCGGCACAAAATCTTCAAATTCAGCAAATGTTTTAAGAGGCACCAAACAAAAAATAATATATATATATATGTGTGTGTGTGTGTGTGTGTGTGTGTGTGTGTGTGTGTGTGTGTGTGTGTGTGTGTTGAACGGGCCGAATCTCATTCTTAGATTTTTTTTAAATTTGATAGGCATAAAGAGAAATTCTAGTTTTAGTTAGTCAACTATATATGCATTTTTGGATCCTACTCACGCATAACTGAAAGGTTCCACTCGCGGTTTTCTCGTCATAGCATCATAGCATTATGTGGTGCATGAGAGAGATTGGTGGCTGTGCAATATGGTAAAAAACCGCCATTCAATCACTAGCATATGCAACAAATTCGAACTGACGTGGCTGTTGACTCTGCCGCGCCGAGGCAAAAAAGTTTCATCCTACAACAGCAACAGTGCGCTTATACGCTATAGTCTGTATCTGAAACTATCTAAAATAAATAAGCTGCCTGAGAGAAACGCGCTACACTCAACATGTGCACGGCGAGAGTCGCCTGGAGTTGTAAAGTTCATCTTTGATAAAAGCAGCCTCTATTCAGCCCAATCCGAAACGATAGTATATTCCCTATCATAAAAGAGGCTTACACAAAGATAGATAGTAACTGCAAAATTGGAACAATACCTTAGGTATATTTAATACACAGCCAATTATAAGAAGTTAATACTTATCACTTTAACCAAGGCCAACATATGTAATCACAACAGAATGAACGGTATTGACGTGTAGCCTGTATACTGGCTGTGTAAATATTAAATACATCCATATTAACTATGAGGATGTATCATGTACTTGTGTAGTCGACTCGTTGTAAAGCTGAAATGTTAATGGATTATGATGTGAATTCATTAATTCTCGTGGATATCATTTTTTGCGTTTTTGGAAACAAAATGATAGTTTTGTCAGTACTTAAATTCATGGAAATGCTTCTAATATGGAAGGGTTCCGTCGCCTCAAATCTTGTTCAACGTGTCTTTTTTAAATTCTTGGTTTTTAGCAACTACGAAATGCACAAAAATTGCTATCTCACGAATACAATACAAGTGAATTTAGACTATACTTTATTGTAAAGATCAGAAACGGCATCCTCTTGGCTTGGATGAATTTTGACCACTGCCACTCTAATAAGGGAAAAGGCGTTTCCACGAGATAAAAATGAAGTTGGCGTTAACAATACCAAATTGTGCACAATCGACCTACCCATTGACTAAATACGAGATTATCCATACGTGATTATAGCTGATCAATTTTACATAACTGGGCGCTATATTTTCCGCATCGAGAACAACGATGGAACCTCGGTGGCTCGGTGATTAACAAAGCGTACTCGCGACCAGAAGAGTGCGGCTTCGAATCCTATCCAGACTAGACCGGGTCAGTCGCCGTGGTGTGCCCCTGAGCAAGGAACTTTACTCCAATTGCCTCTGCAAGATATAGCCTCTCGTGCGTTGATGTGCCGTTAAACGTCAACAAAATCAGTGAAACAATCGAGAACAGTGGAATATTATTTGAACCAAACTCTTGCGTGACTCCGGAGATCTATTAGCGGAGATAGAATCCAAAATCCCATACGATTATAAAGCATTTCTCTGTCTCGCTGCCACCCTCCACCCCCAACCCGTTGTTTGTTGTGGTCTTTAAAAATGAGAATCCCTTGAGAAAATGTAAACGAGAGTTGCTTGTCACACACACAAACTTCGGCAGCAAGAGATTTTAGAATGCAAGTGTCGCCTTCTTTTACGATCAGGAATTAGCTCTTCAGTCAGGTGTATATGCAATACACGGTCAATTTGGGAAATCATCCCAATTTTTTAAGACATATTTCACCCAATACTGTAAAAATAATCATAACTAAGTTTGATACTTCGGTTCGCCAGGTAAAGAAATCAAACGTGTGGTTGTTGAAAAATGATGCACACTACAGTGAACGCAACAGAAAATTCTTCGCTATTCTCTATGAATTATTATTAGTAGAGCCGATGCCTTGTTATTTTTTAACTACTTCATGACTGTAATAATTTAAGATTTTCGAATTATAATTAGTCTCATGATAACTGGATATATACACTATATTAAGTTAAAAATTGTGTTTAAGGTCCACACATACAAAACATAGCTTGAAGATTGACGCCTTCATTTGCCAACTTTACAAAGATGGATCGAACAATGAACCGTAATCATAAAGAATCAAGCTGAGCGCAAATGTGACAAAATTGAAATCCCTAATTTACGTAACGCTACTACTTATATTCATATAATCTCTTCCTAATTATGAATATGAAGTGATATGGTTGATGACACATAATATAGTTACCAAAATATGTATCAACATTTCTTGTCTTCAGGCTATTTTATGTTGAGTATCATACATATCCATAAGATAAGTACTGAAAAGAAACCCTAGATTCAATTACATTTGTCTGATTGAATTGAAATTAATGTTGAATAAACTCTGGAAGGTAGGTTAAAGTAACCAAGTTTTGGTGTACGTCATACTTTAATCTCAAGAATCACCTCGTCTCAGCTGCAATGGCTGAAAATATACTTGTATTGGAATTATTGCTCTAACACAATTATAGGTCGAATATGAAGGGTTCTTTGCATGTTGAGGTTAGTTGGTTGGTAAGTTGGTTAGTTGGTTTTTAACAGCACATCAACACATCAAAGGTTATATGATGTTGAGGCAATTAAATAAAGTGCATTGTCTTCGAACACACGACGGCGGCTGACCCAACCTGGTCTGGGAAGGATTCGAACCCGAACTCTTCAGGTCGCGAGTCCGCCACGCTAACCACTAACCCACCCCGGTTGCTTGCATTTTGTTGACCAATTCACGCAAATTTTAAATCTGCTATTCCGGTACAATCCATTCCTAAAGTTAATGTAAACCTCTCTTGACTATTGTTATGTATGATGTTTATATAATATTATAAATATTTTAGGAAATTATAAATGTTTCTTCACTTTAATATTTGCTTAAATCTTAATGTTATCAGGAAAAACATGTTTAACTAGTGTCCTTGAATTAGGTTGTTTTGATCAATATGTTTTCTCAATTTGAAGGTCAAGGTTGATTTTTGTTTACAAGTAAAAATTCCATTAAGATGACTCATATTCTAGAAGATTCTGTCATGTGACCAATCTTTATATATGCCATGTTTGGTGGACATTTATTCAGTTTTGACATTACCATCAGTCTTGTAAAGAGCTATTACAGTTGTGAAAATTCATTCCAAATTCTAAGAGAGGAATTATTTTAAATATTCATTGGATTATAACAGTGCTCATAAGCTTTTGGATTTTGGATTTTTAATTGATGATTTTGGAATTTAAGTGAACTTATTCAGATATTTTGGAATACTTCATTTTGACATCAGCACATCAAGATTACTAGTACATCGGGACTTTGGAGACCATTAGCACATCATAACATTCAAGGACCCAGCCGTGAATTCGGAACATTCTATATTTAGGACTTGTGATTAGAACAGTCATTCTTATTGGATTATTAGGATTTCAAAACACATTACTGTAAGTGACTTTTTTGATTTTTCATTTTAATTATCTAGTAATAAATTGCTTGTTGATTTTTACTTGATTTGTTGGTTTCACTTTCTTTCTGTTACATTTTTCTTAGACCATAGAGTCGTAACACTATGGCTCTGTTATTGACGTCATGGTTGAACAAGCCAACGATCAATTTCTGAAGTTTAGAGTGGAATGTTCATTTGAAATTAAAATTTTGGTTTTAAAGTACTGCGTACGGTTAAATATTGCGATCTAAAACAGCAAAAAGGTACTCTGTTTCTCTTTCGTCGTCCTCTTTTTTGTTTAATTCTTGTGAAAAAAGCTGCAGAAAATAAATTTTAATCGATCGATTAAACTGTGGCCAACCAGGGGCGTATCGGGGGTGGTGGTGGGAGAGGCAGCAAAAACAATTGAACGCGTTTCCTAGAGTAAGTTTTCTTTAATTAAAAAATTATACCCTATAAACGCTTAAAATGCAGAAATGCAAGAACTTCCGGTGGCTTCTCCCCTTTGGGACCCCACCGAGGGTTCCGTCCCACAGACTCCTCGCCTACTTGCTCAAGCCTCCCACTAAATGATATTTCTGGATCCGCCCCTGATCATCAAGAGATTTATGAATAATTCACAGGCTCAGTTAATCCAAGTACATATTCTGGAGATCAAATCATCACAATCCCTTATAAACGTTGAACAATGGTATATGCATAGATTCATATATAAATTAAAACCCGACCAGTGTAAACTAACATTGACATGATATTAAAAAGAAGAAAGAAAATGAAGTAAAGGAAAAGAACATTATCCGTGCCATTCCATAAGGTTAAAAAAGTAGAACTCGGAAGAAATTGTCTGCGCTTTTATTTTTGCTTTAACGACTAACTACGGACTTTAACGACTAACTACGGACTTTAACGACTAACTACGGACTTTAACGACTAACTACGGACTTTAACGACTAACTACGGAGAAATAAAAGTAGTAAATTTGAGATCAATTTACTATAATTTGGATATAAGGAGTGACATTACAAGTGTTATACCACTTATGGATTCAGTTCACTCCAGTTTATTCCGAAAGATTTAATCTCGAATATCTGGTGGAAAATGTGTATTCAAAATATTATTACTTTCATACCCTGCCCAAAAACTATGCTTTATAATAATCAACGACCCATATGAATTTTTTGATGGTGTAGTCGAGGGAAGTAATTGAATATGTCAACCTGGCCAGTGATTATTGCTGGCCCACATGGTTGTTTGATGGGATAGTCACGGGAAGTAATTGAATATGTCAACTGGGCCAGTGACTATTGCTGGCCCACATAATTGTTTGATGACATAGTCACGGGAATTAATTGTATATGTCCACTGGACCAGTGATTATTGCTGGCCCACATGGTTGTTTGATGGTATAGTCGCGGGAAGTAATTGAATATGTCCACTGGACCAGTAATTATTGCTGGCCCACATGGTTGTTTGATGGTATAGTCGCGGGAAGTAATTGAATATGTCAATTGGACCAGTGATTATTGCTAAGCATATATCTGTGGCTGGGTATGAAAGAAATAATAATTTTACATTGATTACAATGATAGTATGATTGTCACGTGTCAAGAAGTGGATGGCAGTAATCGTGCATTATTTGTCATCATTAAACCATTGGGAGGTTTAATTTTATTAAGAAGCGCGTAAAAACTTTAATCTGTATTGTAATAGATGACAAAACTTAGTGATAAACGTTCTGTAATAGCAGTTAATTTGTAGATTATACCATGCTTTGATGTCTGCGTATCCTCGGTTTACTTTACTGCCCTTTGAGTCTGATATAAACCCTACCACTGACTGGATTGGTGATACTTATGAATATCATATTTTCTTGTACATAACATTCACCCAATATCTGCCGTCGCTTACTGTGCCAGCAAAGGAGAACAGGGTCTACGCCATCCATGGTACTTATTATTTTACGCGAACAACGTAAACCGTGATCTGTTGGCGCCTTGTTTGTACTTAGTTGAGTGTTGTATACGGGTATATAAGGTTCTTTAGTACATCGCATGACAAATTCCCAACTTCCGATTGCCTGACTACATATAGATACATAATGACAATATGGATTTCCTTTTGGGTACAGTATGCTTTACTTTCCAAACGGCATAATAGCCACGCGCCCACGTTATATGACGTCAGATAACGTTATGTAACATGCTAAGTTTTATATTGTATTTCCCCTTGGGAACTATCTTCCTACAATGATATCTGGTGGAGTATAGGAGAGCGGTTTCAGCGGATGAAGGCAATATTAGAATACTATAATCGTGCGTATTAAGATGTACTTTAATGCATCTAAAATTTGTTCTTTGACTAGTTTCAAGTAGTTTTTCCCTGAAAACACGACAAATGACTATACATATGAACCCGAACACAGTAAAGATGGAATACAAAGCAGCAAGGGTTATTACTGGCTGAGACTAACATACAGATTTTATATACTGATATTGGTAACTTAGTATCTCCATCTTATAGACATATCTTAATTATCTTTATGACTACAACTTATTTGTAATTTACTAAGCATGCGGAATTTAGAAATAAAGAAATCGGCTTAATTGAATCGATTACTATCCGATTTAATTTATATTTTCCTAATATGTTTTGAAAAAAATTAATTCGAACTTTTACGGGTGTATGATTTGTGTGTATGGTGGGGGTGAGTGAGAAAGGCAGATACACTTTTTGGGTGATATCAGTCAAAGTTTTCTTCAAGTATAATAAGTATATAATCAATATCTACATTTAAAAGCCGAGTTTGTATACCGGCTGGTTGGGCTAGAAAGAATAGACAGCATATATTACACATGAGTTGTGATTGGTGCATAGGTGGAGCTAGCTATCTAGCGTATCAAATAAGCTGCACAAACATAAAACGTGTTGGATGATCGCGTTGCCTTACGAAGTAGACTAATTAGCTTCGGATTACAACCAATAGGGCAGGTTTCGAATTAGGCGGATGTGACGCAGCGCTTAATGACCTCATGCCTAAAAAATATCCCGCGTGATCGGTGTCTTAAACCTTACGGACAAGTTTCAATACATAGAGTTAACTGAAGACGACGTTCCCTTGGCGAAATTACCTTACAATCTAATAGAAAGTCACTCTGTTATACAACTGAAAGGGTGGTTACAATGTGATCTCCCTACAAGTGGAAATCGAAGTAAATGTGTATTCTTTATTTCAGTAATTTAGGCTATCGTCCTATAATACGTACAAAAAAGTTCACTATATTGGAGCGCAATGCACTTTTTTTAAGTTTCCCGGAACGTCTAGAAAGAGCCAAACAACCACATAAAATGTTGATTCAAATCAAAGTGCGTGTCTGAGCTTCATTTGATGTATTGTTGTGGCAAGAAAGGGACAACACGAATAATTTTTCAATATCCTTGATAATTTTCAATTGGTGTGTGGATGTATAAATCGAGAAAAACTTCAACAGCAGAAAAGAAAACTAATGCAATTGTAAACGTACAAATAAACTTCTGGACCTAATATATAGTCGTTTTGAACCTTTTAACCAGTTTTCAGTTAGAAACCCCACTGTCTTTCAATCGCTTGTTCTCGTGCCAAGATTAGATTGGCCGCTCCCATACTAAACTGCTTGTCTGTTTTCACCGCAGATCAATGTCTAGTTTCACTGAACATGCTTACAGCTCTGATCATTTAAGCAGTACTCAGGTTTTGTAGGGGTCCGAGTTTCGCTTAGATTCTCAAAATTTGTTCTTTTAGTGAGACTTTACTTTATCATGCCTAATATATTTCTGACAAAACTGGGATTTTGTCGGAGATATATATAGCATATATGTATGTATTAGAGCTTAACGGCCTTACCTCACCCTATTACCCTATGACCATGTTATGACCACATGTCCCCCTTATCTCACCCTATCACCCTTATGTCCATATTATAATCATGTGTCCCCCTTATCTCAGCCCATCACCCTTATGTCCATGTTATGATCACGTGTCCTCCTTACCCCACCTTATCACCCATTGTTACGACTCTAGGGGTAATGTAACAGAATAAAAGACACAAACAAGCTTTCAAGATTAAAATGCAAATCTTTAATTTCCTAAAATATTAAAAGAATTGAAATAGTTCAACAAATAATCAAAGTGAAAGAATTAAAATAACTTACAGTATAGAATATCCTAAAAAGTCCTAAATTGTTTTAAAGTTCACTTCCTGATGTTAATCCGAGTAATCCGGATGAAGTATTCCAAATGAAAATAACCTGCAATGTGCTGAAGTTGATAAGTTCTGATTAAATCGAAAATAATCCTTGCAAGTCTGGAATCTCACAAGTTTTAGAATAATGTCCGATAATTACACGGAGCTGTATAGTAATTCAGATGAATTACTAATTAAATAAATATATTCCACACTGAACTGAAATAAATCTCAATACGACCTCTCTTCATTCAAGCAACTGTAAAGAATGACTTATCACTAAACTATCTGCTATTTATACACCACTAGTGCGCAGATATTGAATTGTAAAACCCTTTCTCCGTCTTTAATAATATGGTATTACAAAATAACACAACCCTCTAAGAACCAATCAGGAACTAGGTTACACGTCATTTACCCAAAGGTCTAGCGTACTGAAATCTTAAAGAGTAAACACAATGTTATTATAATATGAAATGTGACCTTTCAATGTTGATTTCTAAAAGTACAAAGCTAGGTCGACTTCATTTTCCCGCGCAATTGATCATGTGACCACTTATTGATCGAGCAGTAGTCGTATCTATACTAATATGCTAACCGCTATTCAAACTAAAAACAGAGATCGTTAATTAAAAAATTAAATCATTATAAAAAAATTAAAGGAGGCATGATTCCATAACACCCTCACCCATCAACAAAAAAATAAGGATTTATGCAATAAAAGCTTATTTTTTAATATGTACTTCCAACATATAAGTAATTAAATCAAAAGAAAATTAATACTTAATACAGTCATGTATACAAGAAAGTGTAACGGTGGTATTATACACATGAAAATACATCATCGATTAAATTTTACTAAGAAATAGCCGTAACCTTAGCTTCTATTGATTTTATTTGTCCATGTCTCACAATCATACCCTGAGAAGGTAACACAGGCACGATAAAAGTCACTTTAATATTGATGGTCAGTTTCGCCTCGCTGAATCTCTTGAAGAATGGTTCTATTAGATCTTGCCACATGTCGTTGCAGATGATGACATCATCGATGTATGGATCGCAATTTCTATTCTGATGTTATTATATTCATCAGACGTTGGAAACTTGGGGAACCTTCATCCCAAATGGTACGACTTTGTATTGGTAAAGTTCTGGAGTCGTGAATGCAAATTTTTCTTTCTCTCCGTAAGTGAAATTTGGTAGAATCCCTTCAATAGGTCAATATCTTGTGACCTATTAGTCATTTCCAATCCTGTATAGAAACTGGAAATGAATATGCCCCGGTGACTCTATTTACTTTCTATACTTTACACATATACGGAAAGTGTTATTTTGTTTCTGCAGTGAAACATGGTAAACTCCAGTCACTTTTATTTGGTTTAAATCATTTTCCAATAAATTCCGAATCTTGTTTGAGAGGTGACATCATGGGAAATTTTATTGGTTCGTGTAGAATTTCTGTAAATAAATATCCATTTTCTTCTATCAACTATTTCATATTTCAGTTTGTAAATCTCAAGCGGCAGTATGTGCGAAGTGTAGTGACTTCAAATCATCTCTTCAGTTTTCTCATCTTCATTCAAATCTTCAATGTGTGAGACAAGTACTACTAAAGTAATCGATAATTTATATGGCTATTTCTATCTACATATTGTTCTAACATTTTGACATGACAACGTTGTTTCTGCTTTCTCCTCCCAGAAGTATTAATAATAATTTAAATTCCCTAACCTTTTGTCAGTAGTATAAGGACCAAAATACTTAACCTAAAGAGGATTTTTGTGGTATAGGTAGCAAAACTAATACTCTATTATCTGACTAAAAAAACTCCTACACTGACCCCTCACAGCAAACAACAATAATTGGAAACCTTCAACCAACTCCCCTCCTGTTCCACAACAATTCCCAATTATATACCATCTCATAACAATATGTTACAATAATTCGTTCTAAAGCCTGATATAGTATCAGCTTCAGAAGACCAAACAGTGTGAAGAACCCGACCAAAACTCTCACTATGGTCTCAGTTTTAATATTCCACAAAGGAATAGCTTTTATAAAACTTGTAGACGCACAATTCGCCAACAAGTATTGGTTGCCTAACATCGTCTCAATTATTCCTAAACGACCAGACAACGACGTTTCATGGACTACACTAAGTAATTCCTGACGATAGTATCTAGGAACTACTATTTTACCAACTGACCACTGATCACCAGCAATTACCCTAAGCAATCTCTGTTTCCGTTCAAGGACTTCACTCGTCAAGAAGTAACAAGTACCTTCTTGCGTGGCTTCTGTTTCAGTCATAGCCCCCTGAAACAAACAGGAGATATCCGAACCTCCCTGTTGTAAGACATCTAGTGTTTGTCTTATTACACCCTGACTATTTTTATGAGACATAGTAGTTGAAAGAGTATCACTATCAATACTAGATTGAGGAGCAGAAGTAACCTCATGAAATGCCTGACCCAAAAAGGTGTCCGCTAAAGGAAATACATCCTGTTCAACAACAATATTCTCAAGAGCATACTTTGCCATAGCTCTAGTAACTTCACAAGCTGGATTTAAAACAGGGATTTCTACTTCAATATGATCAACTCGTTGATCCATACTTTTCTTGCTAGTTACAAGTGGATTAACCACGACCTTATCTTTCGCTAGGTATTTACCTTGTAATAAATGGATGCCCTTAATAGGCAAAAAAGGCACTAATCTTGTGATCACAGGTCCCGAAACTAAGTCTGATGACAAATTAACACAATGAAGAGGGACATTAACATATCCACAATCTAACCCCTGTATTAATACACTTTCACTAGTAGAAGACTTCTCAGAAAACGGCAAAGTACTATCTAACAATAGACTCTGAGAAGCTCCTGTGTCTCTTAATATCTTAATAGGAGTAGCCTTATCCAAGTCACCAACAAGTGACACAGAACCCTTCGACATGAATGGTTCGTAATTTTTCATTATAAAATCAGACTGAGGTAAGCTAGCCTCCAAACAAATATCATCATTGATAAATGACCCTGACCTTGACTTCTTGATAACTAGAGCATTTGGAATTGCTCTATTATAATTCTGAGGCCTAAATTGCAACTTTAAGCAATCAGAAATAACGTGTCCCTTCATCTTACAATATGAACACATGGGCAGAGATAAGGTTTTCTGATATTCCCTATCAGAATTTTGATTCTTTACAATCACATCACCCTGAGGTCTGAAATTACCCGAACGAGTTTGAAATAATTTCTTGACATAAGATTGTTGAGGAAAAGTTTTAGTTATCAATGGAACCTTGTGTATTGAAGAATATTCATCAGATGTGATGGCTGCCTTTTCTAAAGTCTCAACTCCTTTTTCATTAAGATACATCTTAATATTATCACTGACACAATTCTTGAAATCTTCAATCAATACCAGTTGTTCAAGATTATCATAATTGCCTTCAACCTTCTTAGATGTACACCATCTTGTAAACAAACGTTTCTTTTCCCAAGCAAATTCTACATGAGTTTGATTTGTTTCCTTTTTACATTCTCTAAAGTTTTGACGATGAGTTTCAGGTACCAACTCACAAGCTCTTAAAATGTATTCTTTGACCAATTCATAATCAGCAGATTGTTCAGATGAGAGTGCAGTATAAACATCACTAGCTTTGCCAGTTAACACACTCTGCAATAATGAGGTCCACTTCTCTTTTGGCCATTCCAGATTCTCGGCAATTTTCTCAAAACTGAGAAAATATTTGTCTATCTCCTTTTCTCTAAAAGGGGGAACCTGTCTCAAATGTTTGGCCAAATCAAAGTATGAACCCTGTTTGTCATGAGAGTGCCCTTTGCTGGTCAATTCTAATTCCCTTAATCTGAATTCCCTATCTTTATCTCTCTCTCTTATCTCATTTTCTCTTAATTCCTTCTCTATTCCCCTTTGTTTATCCCTCTCTTGTATTTGTATCTCATTATCCCTTACTTTATCCTCCCTATCTCTTAATTCCTTCTGTATTTCTCTTTCATTATCTCTTAATTTATCTTCCCTTCTTTCTTGTCTTTCCCTTTCCTCCCTTTCCCTAATCTTTTCCTTTTCCTCCCTTTGTATTTCCCTTTCCTTATCTTCCCTTCTTTCCTGCATCTGCATCTGTTCCCATTGAAGTTTGATCTTTTCAATCTCTATGTCCTTAGCTATCTGTAATTTCTTTCCCAAACCAGACGGAGATTTTTTCTTAACACTTGAAACCCCCTCTTCAAAAATACCTGATTGTACCAAATATTGAATCAAGATACTTCTAATATCCTGCTTCAACATGGAAGCCTTCGCTTCAGTAAGACTATAATGTTGAGCAATTTCAAGTAATTCGTCCTTCTTTAAGGACTCACATTTCTCCTGGGTAGGATCAGCTAAGAAACTCTCTACTCCGGATGTCATTATGAAAGCCTGTTAGTTTCTCTTTATTTCTTAATCTGGAAATCAAAAAACCACTAAAATTTCAAACAATGAAATTCAAATCCCAAAAAGAAAACTTTCCGAAGTATCAAAATCTCTGAAATATTAAAACTTCGAAAATATTTAATTAAATCTAAATTTCAAAATATTTAAATTCGGATCCCGAAATTATTCTAATTTCTAATCCCGTAATACGAGCCCCCAATTTATCCTGTTACGACTCTAGGGGTAATGTAACAGAATAAAAGACACAAACAAGCTTTCAAGATTAAAATGCAAATCTTTAATTTCCTAAAATATTAAAAGAATTAAAATAGTTCAACAAATAATCAAAGTGAAAGAATTAAAATAACTTACAGTATAGAATATCCTAAAAAGTCCTAAATTGTTTTAAAGTTCACTTCCTGATGTTAATCCGAGTAATCCGGACGAAGTATTCCAAATGAAAATAACCTGCAATGTGCTGAAGTTGATAAGTTCTGATTAAATCGAAAATAATCCTTGCAAGTCTGGAATCTCACAAGTTTTAGAATAATGTCCGATAATTACACGGAGCTGTATAGTAATTCAGATGAATTACTAATTAAATAAATATATTCCACACTGAACTGAAATAAATCTCAATACGACCTCTCTTCATTCAAGCAACTGTAAAGAATGACTTATCACTAAACTATCTGCTATTTATACACCACTAGTGCGCAGATATTGAATTGTAAAACCCTTTCTCCGTCTTTAATAATATGGTATTACAAAATAACACAACCCTCTAAGAACCAATCAGGAACTAGGTTACACGTCATTTACTCAAAGGTCTAGCGTACTGAAATCTTAAAGAGTAAACACAATGTTATTATAATATGAAATGTGACCTTTCAATGTTGATTTCTAAAAGTACAAAGCTAGGTCGACTTCATTTTCCCGCGCAATTGATCATGTGACCACTTATTGATCGAGCAGTAGTCGTATCTATACTGATATGCTAACCGCTATTCAAACTAAAACCAGAGATCGTTAATTAATAAATTAAATCATTATAAAAAAAAATAAAGGAGGCATGATTCCATAACACCCATATGTCCACGTTATGACCACGAGTGAGAGTTTTAAAATAATTTATGCGAATGTCACGATTGAAATTTAGTGTATTTTACTTTTGACCATGCTCCAAGAGAAACCAGTTGAAGGAGTTCAAAATAATCCACGTCTTGCACATGGTTGCTATATAGAAAAGTATACCACCATCTTTAATAAATTTGAACCCAGAGGTTTAGAAGGACATAGACTAAAGTACACACGGACATGTGGAAGAACGTATGCAGGTAATTAGAAACATACCTACATAAACTTCGCCTAGTTATGCATAGATGAAAAACATAAATTCATATTAATTATATGACTTTTTAAGGAATATACCAATGAAACAGGCAAAGACGAGTTGATGGAACTTTGTAGAATCGATATTTTGAGGTAGTTTTAAGATATAATTTGTACAATTCGTACAATAACTACTGTTAGTGTAACAAATGGCATTTGATAACACAGAGGTACTTTTCCTCCTACTCTCTTGTGACCTACTAGTATCATGCTTATCATTGTTTAGAGCAAAAGCATTACACAAAATTCGGCCATTAGGGATTACTTCAAGTAGTATCATGATGGGAATTTTACATTTTGGTTTCTGATCAGGGCTATTCCCTAAATACCCTATGACTTTTATCTTTTTGAAACCGCCCATGCGTCTTCGATGCATCTGCGTGGGCGACAAACATGTTTCAACATGTTTTTTTAAGGCAAAATCAAAATCTGCATTAGATGACTATATGTGTACACATACAGGGTGTTATCATTGTTTTCAGATTTTGTTACTGATCAGAGTTAATCCATCCAGACCCCATGACTTTTCCACTTTTTCCGCGATGAATGCCCGTGAACAAACAGGAGTATGAGATCACAAGACGGCAAAGCAGTCCACACACGCCGACAGGGGTCCGAGAGCGCATATGTGATTGCCTTCCGCCCGCGAGACCGCCTCGGTGACTTTGCCGCAAGAAGCGAAGCTTTCAACGACAGGTTTACGCGTCGATTTTTACTGCATGCAAATCAATTACATGTTTCGGGTTCCGTATCTGGACACGAAGTCGTCGGAGCTTTCCATTTCAGCCAGCACCGTCTCAAACTCTGCCGTGGTAATCATTTTATCTTCGATGGCCACCGAGTACAGCTTGGCAATTGTACTGAGTCTGCTTTGAGGGGCCGCGAGAATTATCGAATATACATATATTCGTTTATGCAAACGTAACGAAAGTATTTTTTCAGCGCTGTCAGCCACACCGGTTACTATCGATATGGCTCCGACAATAAATCCGATTGTCGTGCCTATAATAGTTTATGTAGTCCCAATTTTAAAATACCTAGGCCAACGGTTGTTGCCGCGGTGAATCCACAAATTGCATCTTCGACAAAAACACACAAGTTCATATTTTTGCGTGTACAACAGTTTCTTTGGTGATTTCAACTCGCAGCTGTTGTTCCGCTTCAATTATGTTATCGAGTCGGTGTCCATTACAGTTCTTCTATTAATATTGCTCCCGCGAAGTATAATTGCTCTACAGGCTGGCCTTGCTCATGTGCAACAGGCACACGTACTTCTAACCAATTAGCGTATTTTCACCGGTACAACTGCCATACAATCGTAGAAAAAATCTTCCTGGGGAACATTCATGTCTCCGGTGATTATGCAGCGAAATTACACGTGCGATCGGCTTTGGACCCGCTGGCGCAGTTCAGCAGAAAACTGTAACCAGAGGCTTCGCCTCCAACTGCGAAGACGCTCCGCCGCCGCCTCCATCGTTAGACTTAGTCGAGAACAATCTGGTGTGGTATCTGTATGTTTGGGAGTAGTTTGAATCTCCGCATTGCTTCTGACCCGGTATGGTCCGTAGAAGAGTTTATTCGGACCGAATTGATAGTCTGGGTCAAACCAATGCGCTACCTAGCGCGAGGTCGCTCTGGGGTCCAACTATGAGTGGTGCTTCCACAGAGTAGGGCATTTGTGCGAGAGGAATTACAAGTCATTCTCACGAATACGGAATTACCACCAAGGTCTATTTTGGGGAAATTGCGTGATTTCCGTAAGCGTTAGTGGTAATTCCGTCAGGGAAAATCCACCGCTTGGTATCAAGTGGGAACAAACTTACCTTGATGCAATGATATACGCTAATGCGATGTTTCTTCGACCTAATAAGATTTGCCGCGTGTGTGAATTCACGTCCTTGCTCAAGACACTCCACGTCATGTTGTGCTTGAGATCTTTCGCAACCACAACCGGAGGAACTCCTTTGGCTTTCTTGATGTTCTTGCCAGAGATTTCGGCTCCACCAATTGAACTGGAAGTTTCTACCATGATCGAGGACATTTTGGCCCGCAGTCCCACGAAATCCTCAATGCGCTTGCCCGCACATTCGTCTTTGAATTTTCCACGAATTTCTAGTTGAAGTTGCTGAACTGCAGATGGTCACCTGGGTACTCGCTGCTGGTGTCAAAAATCGCAGGCAAGCGATGTCGTGCCCATGTCCGCATAGACGGAGCTAGTAGTGATATGCATCTGCAACGAGTCTGTATCCGTGTACAGCATCTTAATATAAGCAGCTTTGACAGATCCAACACAGACGCGCCAACGCAAATGAGTTTTGTCAGTTTCAGCTTTGCTTTCTAACTGTGAACTGCTACCAATCCGAAATAAAATATTTTATGTGACTCGAAAGTTTCGTTCATCGCTGTCTCGGACGAGGTCGATGTAAATTCGTTTTCCCAGATTTTCCATGTTTTTTCCAAACACAGCTATGTTCATCAGCTTGAAGAAGCCCTTTCCAAATTCGTTCGTGGCGGCCGTTTGCAGGTCCGTATTCATCTGAATGTAAGGGGCCATCCACGTGCTCTAACGAAATCGCAGCACCCGATGCATTCACGACACACGCTGTCCCAACCGAAGATTCAACTACAGGTTTCGTACGTGGACGACATAGTTGAGCTTCGGGCGCAGATTCGGAATCCTCCACAAGGGCATGCTGGTACGGGGACAACAACTCGCTGGGATCCGACAACGCTTCTGGGGCAAGTGGAAACTCATTGTGGTTGCGGTGAAGCTCGTCTGGGTATTCCTAGTCAATTTCGAAGAAGAATGCATGGTCGCTGGGTTGTTCGCGCGAGCGTAATGGTGACTCACAATGGAAATCCCGCATTGTGGACGTTTAGCATTCGGTAACAGTTTAAAAAGTGAAATATTTCCCACAAAGAGATGTCACCAACCCCATCAAAATTCATTTTTTTCGTTATACAAGCAGCCGTGTCATCCCATAGTAAGATGTCCCATCACTCATATTTTTCCCAGTGCAGTCGGGCAACTGAAAAAATAATTCCTTGAAAGTCGAAAATTTAATAGTATGTTCCTTTCTTGAGAAAGCGGTATATAATCATTATCCCGCAATAATATCCATATATATGTGCAAACGTGTATGCGTTTATGCGCTTGTGCACATGTCGCACAAAATCGTCTGACTGTCATGACATTCGAGATATACTTTTAAGCCCACAAATACCATATCCAAATTAATACATATAATAATAATAATAATAATAATAATAATAATAATAACAATGACAAAAACAATACTTCTTCTACTGCTATTACTTCTACAACTGCTATTACTACTACTACCACTGCCAATAGTAATAATGTCATAAGCACCAATCCAACGACGGCTACGACGGTAACAACAACAACAACGCAACATACTTCATAGGATATTGACAATATCACAGTTGCACCAATTCAAAATTTAAAATAATAATTGGAACGATCTCCGATAATCTATGAAGTAAGAAGCAAAAATATTACTTCAGTCCTCCAAAACATTTACGAGATATAAATTGTCCTTTTTGTAGATGCTACTGTTAATGGTGAATTGGCAGGAATAAGCCCTTTTGCAAAGTCTTTCAATAGCCATTAAAGACAAATCTTCTCGCTAAAAAAAATCGCAGAGTTACACATGAAGCTTGAACATAGAAGATCAGAAATATTCAGATAAATAGCAAATGTAACTGTAAAGCAGTGAGTCAATTTTTGTTTCTTCTTTCGTGTCCACTTATTTTTCCTTTTTTCCAAATTTTTAGGTTTGAAGTCAGTACAAGGAAAACCTGTCACAATTCTTGATGATATTAAACAAATAAATGTACATGAAATGCAACCTGAGAGAGAGAGAGAGAGAGAGAGAGAGAGAGAGAGAGAGAGAGAGAGAGAGAGATCTGGCCTCTAATATTATGTGCTGATATACATTTTATGTATCTGAAATTTAAATATAAATCACAATGAGACAGTAATGCTTACTATAGTCTGAAAATAGCTATCAGTTATATTTTTTTTTTCCTTTATATACAATTACTTTAATATACGACACTCTGGCATTATCCGAATTTAGTTTCACACCAGATTTTCTATTCCCAAGAGTTGGTAGTTTCTCATCGGATTTTCTAGTCCCAAGAGTTGATTTTCTATTCCCATGAGTGGACATTTTAAGTAAGCTTCACTGTATCAGAAAACTCACGTGGAAATGAAAATGGACATGTTACAAAAACATCGTAATATATTGTCATTTGTAATTTTAAATGCTACAGAAAACAGGTAAATAAGACTGCATGGATAAAGAAACCTGATTGGCAATCGAACCAAAACACAGTATATATTTTATAAGTATTCGTGGATACATGTAGTAGGTTCACAATGGGTGTATGCGACCGTGCTTAGCAATCAAGCTTCGCTGCACCTCAACCCCTTCTAGTTGCCAATGACCTTTTCCTCGCGGGAGATTGTTTTGCAAACGCGTGCATTCACCTTTCTAACCCGCGTGACCAGAGTCGTAGAGATCAGAGACCGCACTTACTCGAAGATTCCCAACCCTCGAGTATAACCGCTACCCGCGAGAACCTCGCTGCTATATAGAACACGGATCTGCTTTCAGCCAGCCAGTAATCAATAATTCCCAGAATAGTATTGTACTGACTCATAAGTTTGATGTATGTTGTACAGGACAGTTTAATCGAACAAATGGAGATTATGCGTGCCTTTAATTCTCAAAGAGGAATTTAAATTTCTTGGTGTTAAGGCTCATAACAGTCAAATTTTGTCACCGCCGATGTAAAAACGAAATGAATTATCGTTGGTGAACTTGCTAATTAATAATTTGAGATATAGTATTGCCACGCCAGCCGCTGGTTATAGTTGATAAAACGAGACATGTACACAAGAATCATTTCAGAAAGATCCCAAAAATAACAAGTAACGGATGGCAATTCTAATATTGATTCGTTTTTACATCGACTCGAAGGGGTGGGGTGCATTATATGTTTTTCGCCAGCGCTATTACGTTTGGATATGAGTTCTTTTCTTCCATATATAAGATTTGTACGTGGCCTAATTGGTTCAAACGTTATAGAGCGTAATTAAAAAAGAGAGTTTTACAGAAGACTTGATCGAGACATTTCAGGTCCGAATTACGCTGGCGGAAAATAATACTATTCTTTATTAATCGAGGGAACGTTCAAACATATGTTGAGTTGCACATAAAACATGAAAGTCAAATCTGACGAAGGAGCTTATTAGTGGATGCAAATTTAAACCACCGTAATTAACACTGACCATAACACGTCTGTTGACTGTAAGAAATTATGTGCAACAGCTACAGACAGCAGCGTGCCTTCAATTTTCAAAGAAACGGAAGATGAAAGTTTCATATATCATAAATGCGGATTTTGAATGCTTGAATGTTCCCGTGGACGACCAAAGGTTGTCGGGGCAATAGAATACAACAAAAGTTATGGAACAAATTCCATGCGGGTTTTCTTACACCGTTGTCAGATCCGACGAAAAAACTGAGTCGTCAATGTTATATCACGGGAAGGACTTAGCTGAGGTGTTTATTAAATCGCTCAAGGTTACAGCGAAATGGATCCGGCAACAGCTTTCCTCGCTCGCAGATATGATTATGACCAATGATGACATTCGCGAGCTTTCCGCGGCACCTCATTGTTGGATTTGCGAAAAACCAATCGCCGATGGCTCTGGAACCTCCGATGGAGCCCAAAGCTCCAAAGTTCGTGATCACTGCCACATCTCTGGCGCAACAGAGGAGTGGCACACAGCCAATGTAATCTGTAGCTGCAAATTTACAAAATAAGAAGTCCGGTTGTGCTTCATAAGCTGCGCCACTTAATCATGCAAGGAATCGCAACGGCCTCAAACACCGAAATAAGCGCCATTCCCAACAACATGAAAAATATATATGACGTTTCTGCTGGGCCAGCAGTAGTTCATTGATTCGCTACAGTTTCTCAATTCCTGCCTGGATAAACTCGTTAGCAACATTGCAGCGGGAGGAAGTGACTGCTTTATGAGTACTCGTCGGTACGGTGGCGCTTCCTCCAATGGTGATGAAACTGAAAGTTCCACGTTCAGTTTGCTCACGCGCAAAGGTATTGAACCCTAGTTTTCTGAAACTCAATTGCTACCGATTGAGGCCTTTTATTGTCGCTGTTCCGCGAAGTTATTTCCGCCGACGACTACGCGCACGCGAACAACGTCTGGTCGGCGTTTGGTTGTCCAAATCTCAGAGACTACCACAATCTATATTTGCCCACGGATGTATTGATGCTCGCTGATGTTTTGGAGGCTTTTCGCGATACCGTCATGCGCGTATACAAGCTCAACCCATCGCATTACTTCTAATCACCGAGAATGGCTTGGAACGCACTGCTGTAAAAAAAAACCAAGCTCGAGTTGGAACTGCTCACTGACATTTACCAACAGTTATTTATCGAACGTGGTATACGCGGCGGGATTTCCATGGTGAGTCTCCGTTACACTAGCGCGAACAACCCGCCCTCACAAACAGTTACATCATGCATCTTATTATTAACAACCTGTACGAATGGGGGATGATGCAACCGATGCCAGTAGGAGAGTTTGTATGGGTGGATCCCGTGGACGTGGATATCCGCAAAAACACATAAGCATCTACGACAACAACAGCGACCGTGGATACTTTCTCGAAATCGACTTGGAATACTCCGACGAGCTTCACCGCAACCACATTGACTATCCACTGGCACCGGAAGCGTTGTCGGTTCCCCGCGAGCTGTAGCCGTACCATCGTACTCTCGAGGACGGTTCTGCGGGAACGATCGTCGAATGCACCAAGCTGGTTCCGAATCTGCGCCTTAAGCTCAACTATGTCGCCCACGTACGAAGTCGGCAGTTGAATCTGCGGTTAGGACTGCGTGTGTTGCGAATCCATCAGGTGCTGCGATTTCGTCAGTGTGGATGGCCCCTTACTTTCAGATGAATACTGATATACGAACGGCCGCCGCGAACGAATTTAAAAAGAATTCTTGAAGCTAATGAACACTGCATTGTTCGTAAAAACCATGGAAAATCTGCGAAAACGAATTCGCGTCGACCCTGTCCTGGACAGTAATCAAAATAAACTTCACAAATTGATTGCCTTGCCGACCCGGCAGTCGAGTCACGTCAAATATTCGATGGCGGATTGGAAGCAGTTTACAGCAAGAAATCCAAACCCATTTACGTTGGCGCGTCCGTGTTGCATCTGTCAAAGCTGCTCATGTACGAGATCAAACCGCGGAACGGCGACAACATTAAGATGCTGTACCCGGCTACGGACTCGCAGTTAAAGCACATCACTAGCGGTGGAGCAGAAAGCTCCGTCTACACAGACATGGACGCAACATCGCTTTCCCACGAGTTTGACACCAGCGAGTACCTGAAGGACCATGCACTGTCAGCAACTTCAAAAAGAAAGTGTTGGGAAAATTCAAAGGCGAATGCTTGGGCAAGCCCATTGATAAATTTGTGGAACTGAGGTCGAATATGTACTCGACTGTGGTTGGACCGCAGAGCGGTGTCGCCGGAAAGAACATCAACAAACCAAAAGGAGTTCCTCGGGTTGTGGTCGTAATAGATCTCATGCACAACATGTACGTGGAGTGTCTTGAGAAACGACGTGAAGTCACGCACGCCGCAAATCTTATTCAGTCGAGGAAACATCGCATGAGCGTATATCATTTGACCAAAGTAAGTTTGTTCCGCTGAATACCAAACGGTGGATTTTCCCTGATGGAATTACCACTTACGCTTACGGGCATTATGCGATCCCAGAATAAACCTTGTAGGTAATTCCGTATTCGCGAGAATGACATGTAATTTCAACGCATCTGCGACACTTGTTGAATCCTTAGATGTCTGTGGCTCGGCTTCCTTGTGTCTGCTGGCAACATCTACGATGATTAGTACGTATTTGTATGTACGTTGTTGTCCACGTCCCTGTCCGCGACCCTTATCATGAAGAAGAAACAAGATATCAGCCTGGTGAACTTCGTTGGGGGTCAAATGAGCAAACCATCCACTGGAAATGTTCCTCGGATCGGATATATAAATCTGCCACAATGCTTGTTTTGGTCAGTCACGCTCTGGCGATATTCGACATAAGTTTGCCGCGCTCACTAACTTTCCAACAACTGCTTCGCCCTTCCAATAAGTCCGTTCAGCGGCCAGTTTAACGTCCATAATTGTTATATTGATCTATGATCCTCCAAGTGCAATCTTGGCCTTCAAGCATCGTTTGATAATCCATCTGGCGATTCATTCTCCATCCGGTCCCGCAATCGCATTCAAGTCATGGATGAGATCCACGTCAGCTTTTTGACGCACGCTGATATCGTCTGATGTTTTATACGCGAGATCATGATTGTAACATGCAACATTGATGAGGTTTACAGTTCAGTCTCCAGGCTTTGGTCGGTTATTGGAATCCAGTCGTAAACCTAGTTGTGTTCTAGGCCTGCAATAATTGTACCAGGGACCCGGGGGGATCCAAATATGCTTCTCGCCAAGATATTTACTCCATGCTAGTTTCGTTAACGCAGCAGCGATATCACCACAAAGTGCTTTTAAACCTGGACCTGGGCCGTCCACGACTGGGCAAGCCCGCCACAATCGTAAACTTCTTTGCTTCACACCGGGATCAAGTTCCCGCGATTGCAACATTACCATTACGCGTTAGAAGCCGAGTTGGATTTGCGATACGAGTTCTGATCCGGCATCGCACACAATATGAAAGCATGTTGATGAGTATAAATATCACAACTGGTATTCAACATGGCATCGACGAGGCAAAAGAGAAAAGCCATCGAAGATTTTAACAATTCAGCGCCATTGACTTCTCTGCGCTGGCGAACTCGGTTCGTGCGTTAATTATTGGGCCGGCCGCATCCGGGAAAACTCAGCTGTTGCTGAATCTCATTTTACGATGGTTAACGTCGGGTCGGTTGTACGTGATTGCACCATCCGCGGACAATCAACTATGTTATTACGTAATTAGAGATTTCGCGGAAGCGCTTGAGTCTCAATCATCCCCCGCCGTCCAGTTCTTTTCCACGATCGATAAAGCATTGATGACCTTGACCCTGGAACCAATAATCTTGTCGTGCATGCCGATGTTATGCTTGTCCTCCAAGACAACCCAGCAAGATTATTTTCGAGGGGCCGGAACAAGAATGCAGACGTGATCTATGTGACCCAACGATACGCATACATGCCCAAAGTGATCCTGGACAACTGCAATTAAACTTGTAACGTTTCAAATAAAATATTGCACCATCGAAAACTTGTCACATTGAGCCGAGGTCAACTCAAAAAGATCGCTGCATTGAAAAAACAAACTGGAGTTCATTTCAAACTTTCTCCGGACAAGTTATCCGGGAACACGCCACTGATGTAGACACCAACACAGGTGCAACAGTTCGAAGCAGCTAAACATCAACCCCGCGAGATAACTCTTAATTCGTCAGCGGCTGGGGTCGCCGCGATGAACACGACGGCGGAATATTTCCTTTCCTCGCGGCCATTCCAGCACTGTTGGCGGCCGTAGCTCCGGCGGTTGCAAAAGCAGCTGCGTTAGGGGCCTTCGGAATCGCATCTGGAATGGCTCTGAAAAAGGCGGTTGGAGGTGAACCTTCCATGTCAATCTACGGTGGACGCGCATGGTCCATACAAATTGAAAAGGTCTTCGACACTCTGGGCAGACTTGGGGTCAAGGTTTTCGACTACCTGGACTGGGGCTGTCAATCGGAAAAGGTATTCGGCTGTGGTATCGCCATTGACCAAGTTTGATTTACTCGCGATGTCAGAATCAGTTAAACATTTTCGCGGGGTCTTTATGCGGGATGAACTCAGAGTCAAGACTCTCATGCCATGATCCCCCACACGTGGGAAACCGAAATAGTTGACCTAGATTCAATAACAGGACCTGGAACTCATTGGGACTCATACGCGGTAACACCTCAACATCTTTTGTAGTATGACTCGTAAGGGCCTGCACCGCCACGTGAAGTTGATTATCTACGTGGTGGCTTCGCCATCACTGGAAGAGCAGCTTCGCTACCGCTGTTTTATTTAACGCTGTAGTGGCAAACCCAAACAGACGCCCCAATATGTGGAAATCCCGTTGTTGAGACACTGCGCACACTTGCGGAAAGACCGACTCCGCAAGCGCTTGTCGATTTTACGTTGTATAAGACAACTTCACTTAGAAGTTACGCTTGAAAGTTGAAATGCCAGTTGACATTTACAGACGATCGTGAGCAGACAGACGGGGAAACATCGATGTGGATTTAACCAGGTTTGCAACCAAAGCCGATTTAAGTAACCGGGTTGTTATTGGCGTCGACCCAAACAAGCCTGTAATTTCTCAGGATCGAACAGAAAAACTGCAACCGTCCAAAGTCGACATCAACCACGTTTCTTTGAAGCAGCGAGGAACCATCGCAAAAAACCTGGCCGAAATTACTGAGAACGAGGGTATCAGAGACTCTGCCGTGTCGGTTGCCTTTTTTTAAAGACTACGTCGACATAAATACGGAATTAAAAAGTTAAAAATATGGCGATGAAATGAGCGGAGATCTTATCACAAATGAAAATCTAATTCGACGGATGCAAGAATCCATCGACGATACTGATGCTGCAACAAAACAATAAGTTAATGTGAAAATCAGCGAACATTTGAAACCATACCTGATATCAAGGTCGTGGCTGGCAAAACCAAAATATAAACTCTGGAGTATTTACTGTATCACATGTAAATATTGATGGGTTTCATCCCTGGGGCAACTTTAGTCTTATTGCTGATAGATCCGAATATTATTTCTTTATCGTGTACGCGTCTGCTAACATATATGGGTCTGTCAGTCTTCGATAGTAGCACAAAGACAATCATTGGAAGATCTTGATACTCAAGCTAAATATTTCTTTTTGAAGTGATATTCCGATGGCAAGTCATTTAAAAATTTTCAGTTGTAGGCTCGTTTAAGATTAACAAATTTGAAAGAAAAGAGCTCCATGGGATACATCTTCTTTTGGTATTTGTATCTAAAGACCGCCAACCTTCCTTGTATACGTGGCGGACGAGGCGGTCTCTGCGGTTCACAGCAATGGGGTGTTGGATAATCTGTCAGGGCGTGCCAACCTTGACAGCGATTTTGTGCCGCTTGTCTACGAATATCTGCGCGAGAACAGGGTTAACAGACACACGTATACAATCAAAAATAATCGACGTGAGGGCCATATATAAATCTATAGTGGGAATCACCCTGATATACCATAACCCACTAGAGGACAGCTTGGAATCATAGCATTAGCACACAAAAACGCCCGGTTGCTAGAAGCTACGCTTTCCACGCCAACGTCGGGCATGAAAAGGCAAAGAGACTGTTTCAACAACACGATGAAGTACTATTCACCGACAAATCCACACCCGTTACATTTCACTAAAAGTATGTCGAACCAACATTGATGGGCCAGGAAAAGAAAAACCTCGACTGATATTAAACAAGGACGAGTTTGCCCATGAAACAGCTTTCCTTCAAAAACGAGAACAATTATTTGCGACACAAAGAGTGGGCGTAATTTGCGTAGGCCTAGATGAACTTAGTGGCACGCCCCCGGAACGCACAATCGTCGGATACATGAGTGTTACACAGGAAGATTTTTACGATTGTATGGCAGTTGTACCAGTGAAGAAAGCTAATTGATTAGAAGCGGATGTTGCACCAGGAGGTGATGTGTCTGGACAGGATCTGCCCGGAGAGCAATTATACTTCACGATGACAATATTAATAGAAGAACTGTAATGGATACTCAGAGTTACCGACGCAATCAAATAATTGAAACAAAAGGTGCGAGATGAAAACACCAAACAAAATAAAACCGTTGTACTCGCAAAATATAAACGCGTGCGTGTTGCTGTAGATGCAATTTGTGGAAAACCATTAGCCTAGGTGTTGCTGGAATTGCGACTATCATTGACATGCCAATCAGATTTGTTGTCGGAGCTATATCGATAGCAACTACTCTGGCTAGCGACGCTAGACAAATAATTTCGTTACGTTTGCATAAACGTATTTCGAACTATAAATAACAATACCGGTGAATTGAGGGCACTGTCTCTCCAAAGACCCCAGTGCATTTGGGAGTATGAAGATCGCGTCTGGACACTAGTATGGCAACATTATCGATATTGGCTACCACAAATAGCATCATCAGCGAGCACATGGGGTTATTTAGAAGACCTTCCTATGTAAGTAGGCGTAATTATTTGTGAGATTAAATTTTCCATTTTGATAATAAACAGGCTCTTACTGTCCTCGGTTCCATTCATTGCAATCTCGTAAAACAACAAAACGGGATGGGGGTTAGCCAGCCAAAATGATTTTCAATTTATTTAATGCATATATTTTGTGAAATGAAACTCCAAATTGGTAGAGTTAGAAGTATCACTTGTATGTAAAAGATGTTAAACTATCTGCAAACACATTTTTTTTTTATTTTGTTAAATACAGTAGTCACTTAAGAGAAAACACCTCATTATAAGCTGTCCCTTTTATAGTAGGGTAACATTGTAAATTCCACTAAATTACATATCTGATTTGTATCCCCTCCCCCTCCCCCTCTAGATCTTTTATTGCTGTCCGTTCTTATGGTTGTAGGGTCGTCCAAATCCGTTTTTGTGCTTGTGATAACACAAAACATTTTAGTTTTGAGTCATGAAGCCATATACATTATTTTATGATCATAAATGGATGACCTGATTAGATTTTCAAGGCATTGATACCATTTTAAATGTTTTACGTATTTTTTTTATTTTTTTTTTCTGCCTTTTCAAACTGAAACCTTGTTATCATGATTAAGCAAACACCACGTGAAGTAGACAAATTAAATTTGCTACAATTATTTGTATTCATATGTATTTTTAAAAATTAGCATGGCTACTATGAGCTGTCAGTAAGTTTAATCCCTCATATAGATGAGGAACATTTTCAAAATCTATTTGAATATTTCCCTTATTACATATTTTCTTTTTAGTTCCATGGCCACCTTGGGACAGGTGTGGGGCTAAAATAACATTAAGTCCAGTTAATTTCAAAGGTTTAGCCATATGCCTATGGCACATGCTTGTCTACAGCAAGGAGGTGCTAATAGTTTCATCTGTTCCCGATACAGCCATGAATACATGTTTTATTACTCAAATATTCACATTTCCCACCCCCACTCCCCCAATAAAACAAGCAAACAAAACAAAGGAAGACACACAAACAAACCACAAAAAACCCAAAGATTTCCCTGATATAACCTTTGCTAAACACCTATGATCAGTCTCATTTATTTGTCAGAACGCTTCATACTCTCTTTACCACACCTAGTCTGATTCTCTGACATTATTCACCATTTAGACACCATAAGCAGCGTGATGCACCGGATAGTATTTCGAAGGTAATTTTCCCTCACGCGTGTCAAGTGCCCATTACAATATATACTGTTAAATAGATAGAAAATCCCCCAAAAAAAGAAATAAACGGTTTCACTGTCAATACAACAGCTATTAGGTAATAATATTCACTGAAAGAGACACATTCCTACTTGCAGACTTTTTGATCCATTATTTTAAAGCTTTGAACCTGTGTGGTCAGTTAAATTTATAAGAGTGCCTCAACAATGAATATTTTACATTTATTCTTTATTATTTGGAAGGGCATTTTAATGCTCCTTTTTTTCGTACACTTCTTTCACTATTGGATGAAGTGACGGTGTACATCTGGAAAAGAAAAAAGCACTTTGCAACAGGATAGTACAGAGGAACATGTGCAGATATGTTTACATTTGTCTTTAAACATTCCTTACAGAGAAGAAGAATTCTTTTACTTCTACAGTACAGCAGTTTAAAAGCTCAAAATTTGAAGTAACACATAATAGTGATATATCAACAGCTAATCAGATACACAGTTTATTACTTTTATCCACTAAAAGCTTTTAAAAAAAATATCTGAATCTCGCAATATGAACGTTTATGATAATGTATTAATATCTACAGCTGCTGATGAAACTGGAGGTAACATTCTTGTTATTATACATGTATAATCTGCGTATGTATATATATATATATATATATATATATATATATATATACATGATTGTTTATGTTTTACATATGATCCGTAAGTTACTTTTTTACCACAGCTACAAATAAACGTACTGTCAGAACCTATTGTAATCATATAACCAACTTCAGCTAATGATGTTCTAATTCTTTGAGCTTGCCAATATTTATTCCTCATTCACAATAAATGTTTCATTGGAAATAATGAACGAAGAAACTAGAAATATGATAATGATCAATATCTGAGACATTTATATTATGATCCATGATCTCCAGTTGCGTACACTTCATCAAGTGTATTATATGGACAAAAAAAGAAAGATAAAGGAAATATCAAATATGAGGAATTATTAAAATGGATAAAGAATTATTCAGTTTATACTATGCATACAAGAAAATAGATCCGAACGATTTTTAAAAAATACATTTAAAATAAAACTTATGTAAAAGGTGTGGATGATCAATGGCAAGAGGATGTGATAATCTTAAAAACTACTACAAATAAGGGATATATTTATTTACTAACAGGAATTGATGTATTTACAAAATATGCTTGGATAGGAAAATAAAAATAGGAAAAGTTTTTTAAGTTGTAACAGCATTTTTTTAAAACTATTTAGAGAAAGGAAACCAGAAAAAGGTACAATCCGATAGAGGTAAATAATGTTGATATAAAAATATTAATACATTATTATGTAAGCATGATATTGATTATTTTTCAACAAAGTCAGATGACAAATGCATTTTAGTAGAAATATTTAATAGAACTTTTGAAACTTGATCATATAAATATTTTACAGTATGCTACTAAAAATTGTTAGATACATATCAATCTTTTGTAAATTCATATAACAATACTTATTATATATCAATTGATATGACTTATATAAAAATATAAAAGCAAGCAAAAACGGATTGAACTAACTGTATGGATAAATTTTAATGGATATATAATAGCTACTGATGTTGGAGAAACGAAACATATAATTAATCAACTAGTAAGAATAATGACAGTTTAAAAAAGAATTTTAAAAGGGTTTGAGTGATCCTTTTCAGGTAAAATACTTGACAGGAGACAAATAGTTTATGTTAACACAATTGTATACACAATAGAAACTATTAAATGAAACAAAAATTATTATTGGAATATTTTTTGAAGATAAATTATCCCCATATGAACAAAAGCCTATTGAAATACAAACAATGAAAATTCTCCAGGGGAAAAATATAGATTGTGTATTAGCAACGTTTAAAAAAGGAGATTTAATATTACATTTCCTGGGAATTAGAAAAAAATTAAGAAATCTGAAATGGACCTTTGTTGAAAAGAATAACGGTAAAACAAATGCTGAGAGAAATTGTAATTAGTCCAAAAATAAACATTCTTACGAAATCTGAAAGAAAACAGAGCTGACATATTTCAAAGGAGAATGATATTAGGCCAAAGAGTTGCTGATACTTTTGATCAGAATCTTCATCAATATGTATGTGAAACGACTCTTGAGGTACATGACATTGATGAATTAGTATATGAAACTATCAGAAGTACGTTTAGAATAAACAAACAAACAAGCTACCAGAACATTACCTGCAGGTACGTTAGGAGATAAAATGAAAGCAGCACAAGTTCAGATGGATACAGTTATAACTATTCAAAGAAGAATTATGAATGAGTATGGAGAACAACAACTTATTGAGCAAAAAAAATGGTACCAGAGATCTCATTTAGCAAACAATAAGACTACCTCACAAACTGAATGACTACTGGACGTGTTATTTTGTTTAACTACAAAAATAAATATATTAATTATTCTCTTGATAAAACTCATTACGAATTTGTAAAAGTTGTTTTCTTAACTCTTCATCTTATTCAGGTAGAGGAACTAGCTATATAGCTTTACCTGCATAGATAAATAACATTAAAGCAAAGCTTGTATTAATGTCCAAAATAATGATAATAGATACTCTTTAGATGCTGTTCAATCAATATTAACACCAGCAAGAAGCAATCAACAGCATCTAATTATGATTTATCAAGATTTTCGACCTGGTATAATAAATGTCCCATGCTATTACACGAAATTGACGGTGTTGAGCGAACAATAATATTTCACTTAAATTTTTGAAGCTGTTGATAAGGGGAATTATATAATACCATTAAAACAAGAACATAAAGATTAAAAAGAACTGCCTGAATATGTAGATTTATTTTTAGTTTTTGTTATAACTATCACTACACTGGTATCAAATCATATTGCTGTCAGCATAAAAGAGAGAGAAAAAACAATTAAAAATATATCTGTAAACGTTACTTAAATAATGTTTAATCACCTTAGAAGTTATCTGAACACCATATAAAGTCTAAATGAAAGAAAACTATTGATATTGTACCAGAAAAGGTACTTTTATAAACTGTAATTCACGTGAAATCAAACTTAAGTACCATTTGTAATTTACTGTGACTTTGAATGAATAATAGTTCCAATATATGGTAATAGACCATATCCTAATTTCCCTTAAAGCAAAAACAAACCCACAGAAATAAACATACAGTAGATGTAAAGTATAATTTCTAGAACGGCCGATTGAGGTTCACTGGTTGGTTGGCGCTCTGGGACCTGGCGAGCCAACAGTGCATGTTTAGATAGGCAGGGCTTTTAGAACAGACGGGGGGGTCAGCAGGTTGTGGACTGTGCTGAGGTTGGATATGTGTCTATTCTGAAATTCTCGCGGCTGTGCAACACAGTCTCAGCACAATTGCCAAGCTGTACTCGATGGTCATCGAAGATAAAACGATTAGAACGGCCGAGTTCGAGACGGTGCTGGCCGAAATGGAAAACTTCCTACGACTCCGCACACAGTTACGGAACCACGGGACAGAACCGAAACAGGTAATTGATTTGTATGCAGCAAAAATTGAATATTAGTAAGCCTGTCGCTGATGCCCCCGACAGCCTTTGATCGTTCATGGGTGGGAGTCATGTGCGGTTCTTGGGAACTTCGAGTAAGCGCGGTCTCGGATCGCTATGACGGGTCTCACACGGATTACAAACGCGGATGCACGCGTTTGCAAAACATCTCCCTCGGGGAAAAGGCCATGGGAAACTGCAAGGGGTTTAGGGGTTGGGAACCTTGATCGGTAAGCACCGTCTCATACTCCCATTATGATACTACTCGTGTTCATTCATATTTCATTATAAATCGGATATGGACCGGTCCAAGTCATTTCAAAATATGAAGTTAAAGAAGTTTTCTTATGTGGGAGCTGCGATATCTCAGTTGTTAGAGCATTTGACTCATAATCTAAAGGTCGCGATTCGATACCCACCCAGGCCAGCCCGGTTCGTCTGCCTCGGTGTGGATTTGGGAAATGACTTAGTCCCCATTTCCTCGGCATGACATAGCCAGTTATGTTTTAAAGTGCCGTTAGAAAAAAAAGTTGTTCTCTTTTGTTAAACATCATTAAATGCAATTAAAATTAAACAATTTTGCAAGTGGGTGGGTGACACATTTTAGACTCGGGCCAAATAAATTTGGTGGGCTTGAAGACCATGTCTCTTGATATTTTTCCCTCGACATGAGTAACATAAGTAATTGTTCTTTACGAAATGCATTCAAAAGTAACTACCTCTTCCTTTGTCAGTTTGAATATAAATATTGTATCAAAGAAATAACAGAGTAAGTTGAATTGCTTGAAACATATTAATCTTCCTAGGCATGGTTTTGCTAACAAGTAAACCAACAAATATTAAGGTGGACATTAAACTTAAGTGGTTGTTGTTGTTATGGATTTAACGCCATTTTTCAGCACATGATAGGCTATACATGGCGGCCAGTATATTTTGGTGGAGGACCACTCGGCCAACCAGGGCCCCAAACTTAAGTAGGCAATATGAAACTTACCGTTATTGTTTCACTTTCTCCTCAGCAATAATGTCTCCTTTTTTATCCGCATCAAGAGGTTTAAAAAGTCAAACTGAATCAAAGTTTGAGAGAAGTTTTGGAATGTTATCGAGAATAGAGATTGGTGCTGTCGATATAACTATCTATCACTATCCAGAAAAAAGAACAGAATGTCGGAGGTCAGATTGAACATACAATTTAGATAAAATATACATACATATATCGTATTTGTCCATGGTGTGTGTGTACATGCATGTATGTATATATATATATATATATATATATATATATATATATATATATATATATATATATATATATATATATATATATATATATATATTCATGTAAATAAGATATCCATATATAAAGAGACGTTTGCAGGTGAAAGTTTCTGGTTTATGTTTCTCTGTGAAGCAGAGAGAGAGAGAGAGATAGAAAATGTACATACAGTTAATTCTGCTCTTCTCGTCACATGGAAAAATACACTGGATGTCAGTTCTGGACTCTCCTTCCTTCTGTTGAGTTATATCTCTACGATTCCGATTAACATTTATACAAAGTTTGTATACCGTGGTGTGAAACGTATGATAAATAACTGACGGCAAAATTTGTTAGAGAAGTGAATTAATAAAATTAAGCTGCATTTATATTAGCACATCATTGGTCAAAATAGCTCACAGCATATTAAGGAAGGTCATTGACGGTAAATATATGAAAATGAAACAAAATAAGCAATTTTCAAATAGCCGCTTTCGGAAAAGATGTCGTGCCGCCGTCGCGTTACATCAGGGTATCCCCCAGAGGTGCAAGTCAACATAATTACTATGTGATTTTGGTACCATCATCATTATTATCATCATCATAACCATCATGATCATAATGATGTTGCTGAAACAAAAAATCAATAATGTAAGGGACCGAGCATTTACTTTTCGGAGGTCTCTATGTTTTTGGAAAAGAATTCTGACCCTCAGATATCTTGAAAAAAATATTCTTGCTCTGATTTGTAAAAATCTAAAATCATAATATATTTTTTTGTAAAAAAAATATTATCTTGAGATAAAGGACAAAAAAGCAATATCTTCGTCCGAATATTAAATAGTCGGTAATTAAGTATCGGTACTTGGCCAAAATTGAGTGAACACGCATTCCTTCATGGAGGTTAACAAAATATGGAAATGAAATAGAAAAATATAAATATTGTCATGTTTTCAACTTACCACTCTGGCTGGTGATATAAAAAGGGTTGTTTTAAGATTTGTTAGTTTCGTCTGTAAGCTATCTGGCGATTGGAAATCTGTTTCCTAGCTTGACGGGTTAAAGGTTGATGCAGGAGTTCGTTGGGGATTCATTTTCATTTCTAAAAGGTAGATAGCGTGGGACACTAAATCTCCGAATTAAACTGGCATCTGGCTACACAATGTCATTGCCAATTTTCCTCGAAATAATCGTCGGCCAATTTCTTTTATCCCCATTCTGAAACTGTCTGCTGCAATCATCTATTGACAAGACATCTGCGCTCGTAGATACGATCTTCCTTTTGCACGCATTTATTTTGTTTTTTCGGGGGGGGGGGTTTCTTTTTTTCTTCTCTTCTTGAGAGATATACTTAAAATAAAAAAGCTGAACACCCTCCGATCGTTTTTATGTGTTTTGTGTACATGTTCCTATTGCACAAGATTGACGCATCATTCTCTATATTGTAATGGATAAATGCAGCTTCTCAAGCAAAACTGACCAAATTATACCTCTGGTGGAGACCCGGAAAAAATATAATTGTGTCGTCATAGTCATCTTTTCCTAAAGCGGTCATAAAGGAAGAAAAGCTAAAGAAAACAAGCATGGCTGTAAGATAAAAGGATTCAATCTCAGGCAAAACAATCAATTGTCAATTAAAATAAATGAGACACAAAACTAAACAGTCACATTCTAACGCCTATGTGTCATATAAAGTGGTATAAGGCAAGCTTAAAAAAAAAACTGACTTAAATCAAATCAAACAAAAACAAAAAAAAATCAGAAAATAAAAAGAAAAACAAACAACAAATTAAACTTCCAAAACTGCAATGAGGCAAACAAGTTTCAAATGAAAATAAATGCAATGGAGTAAAAACCTGAAACGCGACATTAAAAACTAAATGTTAATCGAATACTTATATCGAATACAAAACATACGAATGACACAGTTATACACCAAATAAAATAAACGATATTTAAATGAAAGAAATTAAAATTAATCTTGCAAATTAAACAGAAAATGAAACAAGTTAAGAAAAAGTTCAAAATGTTACAGAACCACAAATATAAACATCAGCCAGGTGCAAACACAACTTTCAGTTGACTCAAACAAAACAGTTAAATAATCAAATTTAACAAAAGAACAGAGACCCTCACTGCGATATAAGGCAATATTACTTCCAAAGAACCAAAATCGCAAAAAGTTCGAAAATCGCGCAAGAGGTGAGAGCAAATGATATAACTCTCGCTTTAAGGCTGTTTAATAAAGCAAGCGACTTGTCTCGCCCCATAAAACTATTTACGCACGCGTAAAGTTTCATGTAATGTCTTCTAACGAGTACAGTCACAGATTACAAGGTGGGCCAGAGAGAAGGAAAGTGAGTGTTAAGCAGAGATGGGTTATATGGCATTATTATATGTAGTAAGTTGGTGAAAGAGAAATGCACGCACACAAGCATACACTTTACGATATCAACAGTTTCGAAAAAAGAGAGATATAGCAAAGACAGAAGTCACCGACCAGATCAGTTATAACATAAACAGAAAGTCAAAATGTTGTGCTTACATCAATACAACAAAGATTGGAGTTGTGTTTGATGCTGGCCACTTTTCAACTTTGTATTGAACGTGAATGATATTTCCAGCCAAAAATAAATTATGCATATACACCATAACATAACTATCGTCACAAACTCAGGATCGAGTAAACGTGCTAACAATTGAACAATGAAACATACATTTTGAGGCTGCAACTGCCATTAACAGAAATACCGTCGGTACTCGCTTATAAGTTAGGTCCAAGCGCAAATTCAATAGATCCAGATATGTTGTCGCATTATGTGCCAGCAGATCTAGCTCTATGCAGTTTGCTAGGAGTCATCAGTAGAACAAACAACATAGAGCCTGATCTTCCAGCCCATTATACGACGTAAGGTCGGGGTATATGTTGTTTACAGTTCGACCCTACTTATAAGCGAGTACAGACGGTACAGGAAACTGATCTATGCAATATTTCGCGCCATAAACAGCAATACCGGTGAATCGAAAGAAACTGTCCCCTCCAAAGACCCAGTTCAATTGGGAGTATGAAGATCGCCGCTGGACACTAGTATGACAACATCTTTGACATTGGCTACCACAAATAGCATCATCAGCGGGCACATGCGGTTATTTAGAAGAGCTTCCTGTGTAAGTAGGCGTAATTATTTGTGATATTAAATTTTCAATTTTGATAATCAATAGGCTCGTACTGTGCTCGGTTCCATTCATTGCAATCTCGTGAAACTACAAAACGGGATATGGTTTTAAGAGTATTTTGAATGGAAGGGAGAATAAACCCCTGAATCCCTTCCGACACTGTACAGCTGTGTGTGTAAGTGTGTGTATGAGAGAGAGAGAAAGAGAGAGAGAGAGAGGAAGAGAGAGAGAGAGATTAGCCAGCCAAAATGATATTTATTTAATGCATATATTTTGTGAAACAAAACTCCATATTGGTAGGGTTAGAAGTATCACTTTTATGTAAAAGATGCTAAACATTTGCAAACACATTTTTTTGTTCTTTTTATTTTGTTAAATACAGTAGTCACTTAAGAGAAAACGCCTCGTTATAAGCTGTCCCTTTTATAGTAGGGTAACATTGAAAATTCCACTAAATTACATATCTGATTTGTATGCCCCTCACCCCTCCCTCTCTAGATCTTTTATTGCTGTCCGTACGTATGGTTGTACGGTCGTCCAAATCCGTTTTCGTGCTTGCGATAAGACAAAACATTTTAGTTGTGAGTCATGAAGCTATATACATTGTTTTATGATCATAAATGGATGACCTGATTAGATTTTCAGGACATTTATACCAATTTTAAAATGTTTTACGTGTTTTTTAATTTTTTTGTGCGTGTTAAGCCTGAAACCTTGTTATCATGATTAAGCAAACACCACGTGAGGTAGACAAATTAAATTTGCTACAATTATTTGTATTCATATGTATTTTGAAAAATTAGCATGACTACTATGAGCTGCCAGTAACTCTGATCCCTCATATAGATGAGGAGCATTTTCAAAATCTATTTGAATATTTCCCTTATTACATATTTTCTTTTTAGTTCCATGGCCACCTTGGGACAGGTGTGGGGCTAAAATAACATTAAGTCCAGTTAATTTCAAAAGTTTAGCCATATGCCTATGGCACATGCTTGTCTACAGCAAGGAGGTGCTAATAGTTTCATCTGTTCCCGATACAGCCATGAATAAATGTTTTATTACTCAAATCACATTTCCCACCCCCACTCCCCCAATAAAACAAGCAAACAAAACAAAGGAAGACACACAAACAAACCACAAAAAAACCAAAGATTTCCCTGATATAACCTTTGCTAAACACCTATGATCAGTCTCATTTATTTGTCAGAACGCTTCATACTCTCTTTACCACACCTAGTCTGATTCTCTGTCATTATTCACCATTTAGACACCATAAGCAGCGTGACGCACCGGATAGTATTTCGAAGGTAATTTTCCCTCACGCGTGTCAAGTGTTCATTACAATATATACTGTTAAATAGATAGAAAATCCCAGAAAAAAGAAATAAACGGTTTCACTGTCAATACAACAGCTATTAGGTAATAATATTCACTGAAAGAGACACATTCCTACTTGCAGACTTTTTGATCCATTATTTTAAAGCTTTGAACCTGTGTGGTCAGTTAAATTTATAAGAGTGCCTCAACAATGAATATTTTACATTTATTCTTTATTATTTGGAAGGGCGTTTTTATGCTCCTTTTTTTCGTACACTTCTTTCACTATTGGATGAAGTGACAGTGTACATCTGGAAAAGAAAAAAGCACTTTGCAACAGGATAGTACAGAGGAACATGTGCAGATATGTTTACATTTGTCTTTAAACATTCCTTACAGAGAAGAAGAATTCTTTTACTTCTACAGTACAGCAGTTTAAAAGCTCAAAATTTGAAGTAACACATAATAGTGATATACCAACAGCTAATCAGATACACAGTTTATTACTTTTATCCACTAAAAGCTTTAAAATAAATATCTGAATCTCGCAATATGAACGTTTATGATAATGTATTAATATCTACAGCTGCTGATGAAACTGGAGGTAACATTCTTGTTATTATACATGTATAATCTGCGTATGTATATATATACATATATATATATATATATATATATATATATATATATATATACATGATTGTTTATGTTTTACATATGATCCGTAAGTTACTTTTTTACCACAGCTACAAATAAACGTACTGTCAGAACCTATTGTAATCATATAACCAACTTCAGCTAATGATGTTCTAATTCTTTGAGCTTGCCAATATTTATTCCTCATTCACAATAAATGTTTCATTGGAAATAATGAACGAAGAAACTAGAAATATGATAATGATCAATATCTGAGACATTTATATTATGATCCATGATCTCCAGTTGCGTACACTTCATCAAGTGAATTATGGGGACAAAAAAAGAAAGATAAAGGAAATATCAAATATGAGGAATTATTAAAATGGATAAAGAATTATTCAGTTTATACTATGCATACAAGAAAATAGATCCGAACGATTTTTAAAAAATACATTTAAAATAAAACTTATGTAAAAGGTGTGGATGATCAATGGCAAGAGGATGTGATAATCTTAAAAATTACTATAGATAAGAGATATATTTGTTTACTATCAGGAATTGATGTATTTACAAAATATGCTTGGATAGGAAAATAAAAATAGGAAAAGTTTTTTAAGTTGTAACAGCATTTTTTTAAAAACTATTTAGAGAAATGAAACCAGAAAAAGGTACAATCCGATAGAGGTAAAGAATGTTGATATAAAAATATTAATACATTATTAGTAAGCATGATATTGATTATTTTTCAACAAAGTCAGATGCAAATGCATTTTAGTAGAAATATTTAATAGAACTTTTGAAACTTGATCATATAAATATTTTACAGTATGCTACTAAAAATTGTTTGATACGTATCAATCAGTCTTTTGTAAATTCATATAACAATACTTATTATATATCAATTGATATGACTTATATAAAAATATAAAAGCAAGCAAAAACGGATTGAACTAACTGTGTGGATAAATTTTAATGGATATATAATAGCTACTGATGTTGGAGAAACGAAATATAAAATTAATCAACTAGTAAGAATAATGACAGTTAAAAAAAAAGGATTTTTAAAAGGGTTTGAGTGATCCTTTTCAGGTAAAATGCTTGACAGGGGACAAATAAGTTTATGTAAACACAATTGTATACACAATCGAAACTATTAAATGAAACAAAAATTATTATTGGAATATTTTTTGAAGATAAATTATATCTCTTTATGAACAAAAGCCTATTGAAATACAAACAATGAAAATTCTCCAGGGGAAAAATATAGATTGTGTATTAGCAACGTTTAAAAAAGGAGATATAATATTAAATTTCCTGGGAATTAGAACAAAATTTGGAAATCTGAAATGGACCTTTGTTGAAAAGAATAACGGTAAAACAAATGCTGAGAGAAATTGTAATTAGTCCAAAAATAAACATTCTTACGAAATCTGAAGAAAACAGAGCTGACACATGTCAAAGGAGAATGATATTAGGACAAAGAGTTGTCGATACTTTTGATCAGAATCTTCATCAATATGTATGTGAAATGACTCTTGAGGTACATGACGTTGATGAATTAGTATATGTAACTATCAGAAGTGTGTTTAGAATAAACAAACAAACAAGCTACCAGAATATTACCTGCAGATACGTTAGGAGATAGAATGAAAGCAGCACAAACTCAGATGGATATAGTTATAACTATTCAAAGAAGAATTATGAATGAGTATGGAGAACAACAACTAATTGAGCAAAAAAAATGGTACCAAAGATCTCATTTAGCAAACAATAAGACAACCTCAGAAACTGAATGACTACTAGATGTGTTATTTTGTTTAACTACAAAAATAAATATAACAATTATTCTCTTGATAAATGTCTCATGTTATTACACGAAATTGACGGTGTTGAGCAAACAATAATATATCACTTAAATTTTTGAAGCTAATGATAAGGGGAATTATATAATACCATTAAAACAAGAACATAAAGATAAAAAAGAACTGCCTGAATATGTAGATTTATTTTTAGTTTTTGTTATAACTATCACTACACTGGTATCAAATCATATTGCTGTCAGCATAAAAGAGAGAGAAAAAACAATTAAAAATATATCTGCAAACGTTACTTAAATAATATTTTATCACCTTAGAAGTTATCTGAACACCATATAAAGTCTAAATGAAAGAAAACTATTGATATTGTACCAGAAAAGGTACTTTTATAAACTGTAATTCACGTGAAATCAAACTTAAGTACCATTTGTAATTTACTGTGACTTTGAATGAATAATAGTTCCAATATATGGTAATAGACCATATCCTAATTTCCCTTAAAGCAAAAACAAACCCACAGAAATAAACATACAGTAGATGTAAAGTATAATTTCTAGAACGGCCGATTGAGGTTCACTGGTTGGTTGGCGCTCTGGGACCTGGCGAGCCAACAGTGCATGTTTAGATAGGCAGGGCTTTTAGAACAGACGGGGGGTCAGCAGGTTGGGGACTGTGCTGAGGCTGGATATGTGTCTATTCGGAAATTCTCGCGGCTGTACAACGCAGTCTCAGCACAATTGCCAAGCTGTACTCGGTGGTCATCGAAGATAAAACGATTAGAACGGCCGAGTTCGAGACGGTGCTGGCCGAAATGGAAAACTTCCTACGACTCCGCACACAGTTACGGAACCACGGGACAGAACCGAAACAGGTAATTGATTTGTATGCAGCAAATATCGAATATTAGTAAGCCTGTCGCTGATGCCCCCGACAGCCTTTGATCGTTCATGGGTGGGAGTCATGTGCGGTTCTTGGGAACTTCGAGTAAGCGCGGTCTCGGATCCCTATGACGGGGCTCACGCGGATTACAAACGCGGATGCACGCGTTTGCAAAACATCTCCCTCGGGGAAAAGGTCATGGGAAACTGCAAGGGGTTTAGGGGTTGGGAACCTTGATCGGTAAGCACCGTCTCATACTCCCATTATGATACTACTCGTGTTCATTCATATTTCATTATAAATCGGATATGGACCGGTCCAAGTCATTTCAAAATATGAAGTTAAAGAAGTTCTCTTCTGTGGGAGCTGCGATATCGCAGTTGTTAGAGCGTTGGACTCATAATCCAAATGTCGCGATTCGATACCCACCCAGGCCAGCCCGGTTCGTCTGCCTCGGTGTGGCCTTGGGAAATGCAGTTAGTCCCCATTTTCTCGGCATGATATAGCCAGTAATGTTTTAAAGTGCCGTTAGAAAAAAAAAAAGGTGTTCAGTTCTGTTAAACATCGTTAAATGCAATTAAAATAAAACAATTTTGCAAGGGGGTGGGGTGACATTTTTTAGGCTCGGCCTAAACAAATTTGGCTCTAGGACCTGTCTGTCTGGAAGACCATGTCTCTTGATATTTTGCCCTCGACATGAGTAACATAAGTAATTGTTCTTTACGAAATGCATTCAAAAGTAACCACCTCTTCCTTTGTCAGTTTGAATATAAATATTGTATCAAAGAAATAACAGAGTAAGTTTAATTGCTTGAAACAGATTAATCTTTCTAGGCATGGTTTTGCTAACAAGTAAACCAACAGATGTTAAGGTGGACATTAAACTTAAGTGGTTGTTGTTGTTATGGGTTTAAAGCCATTTTTCAGCACATGATAGGCTATACATAGCGGCCAGTATATTTTGGTGGAGGAAGAACCCGGGAAAAACCACCGACCCACGGGAAACTACTGGCAAGCTTTCTCACATACCCACGTTGGCCGAGCCCGAGACTCGAACCCACGTGGACAGAGGGGATTAGATGTCAGTGATCTGTAAAAGACCCGGGGCCCCAAACTTACCGTTATTGTTTCACTTTCTTCTCAGCAATAATGTCTCCTTTTTTATCCACATCAAGAGGTTTAAAAAAGTCAAACTGAATCAAAGTTTGAGAGAACTCTTGGAATGTTATCGAAAATAGAGATTGGTGCTGTCGATATAACTATCTATCACTATCCAGAAAAAAGAACAGAATGTCGGAGGTCAGACTGAATATACAATTTAAATACAATATACATAAATATATCGTATTTGTCCACGGTGGGTGCGTACATGCATGTATACATTGTATACATACATATATATATATATATATATATATATATATATATATATATATATATATATATATATTCATGTAAATAAGAACATAAGATATCCATATATAAAGAGACGTTTGCATGTGAAAGTTTCTGGTTTCTGTTTCTCTGTTGAAGCAGATATATATATATATATATATATATATATATATATATATATATATATATATATATATTGAAGCAGATAGATATAAATATATATATATAGAAAATGTACATACAGTTAATTCAGCTCTTCTAGTCACATGGAAAAATACACTGGATGTCAGTTCTGGCTCTCCTTCCTTCTGTATAGCCATATCTCTACGATTCCGATTAACAGTTATACAAAGTTTGTATACGGTAGTGTGAAAGGTATGATAAATAACTGACGGCAAAATTGTTACAGCGGTGAATTAATATAATTAAGTTGCATTTAGATTAGTACATCATTGGTCAAAATAGCTCACAGCATATTAAGGAAGGTCATCGACGGTAAATATATGAAAATGAAACAAAATAAGCAATTTTCAAATAGCCGCTTTCGGAAAAGATGTCGTGCCGCCATCGCGTTACATCAGGGTATCCCCCAGAGGTACAAGTCAACTGAATACAGTATAGCAGTATAGCAGAATTAGAAACAATTTCCTAATCAAGTACTTAATTACCACCACCACCACCAATAACAGCAACAATCTAGTACTTTCCTAAGTCTCTTTCTCAAGTCTCTCTCTCTCTCTCTCTCTCTCTCTCTCTCTCTCTCTCTCTCTCTCTCTCTCTCTTATAATTTATACCATCATCATCAAATCATTAATCAACACAACATCATCATCGTCATATCAACAACAATGAATCATCATCACAAAAGTCGGCATTTAACAATGAACAAATCATCATCATAACTAAACAAGTAATCAGGACAACATAATTACTATGTGATTTTGCTACCATCATCATTATTATCATCATCATAACCATCATGATCATAATGATGTTGCTGAAACAAAAAATCAATAATGTAAGGGACCGAGCATTTACTTTGCAGAGGTCTCTATGTTTTTCGAAACAAATTCTGACCCTCAGATAGCTTGAAATAAAAATATTCTTGCTCTGATTTGTACGAAATCTAAATTCGTCATATATTTTTTTGTAAAAAAAATATTATCTTGAGATAAAGGACAAAAAAGCAATATCTTCGTCCGAATATTAAATAGTCGGTAATTAAGTATCGGTACTTGGCCAAAATTGAGTGAACACGCATTCCTTCATGGAGGTTAACAAAATATGGAAATGAAATAGAAAAATATAAATATTGTCATTTGTTCAACTTACCAATCTGGCTGGTGATTTAAAAAGGGTTGTTTTAAGATTTGTTAGTTTCGTCTGTAAGCTATCTGGCGATTGGAAATCTGTTTCCTAGCTTGACGGGTTAAAGGTTGAGGATTCATTCGTTGGGGATTCATTTTCATTTCTAAAAGGTAGATAGCGTGGGACACTAAATCTCCGAATTAAACTGGCATCTGGCTACACAATGTCATTGCCAATTTTCCTCGAAATAATCGTCGGCCAATTTCTTTTATCCCCATTCTGAAACTGTCTGCTGCAAATCATCTATTGACACGACATCTGCGCACGTAGATACGATCTTCCTTTTGCACGCATTTGTTTTTTTTTTTTGGGGGGGGGGGCGGGTTGGGCGGGTGTTTTTGTTTCTTTTTTTTTTCTCTCTTCTTGAGAGATATACTTAAAATAAAAAAGCTGAACACCCTCCGATCGTTTTTATGTGTTTTGTGTACATGATCCTATTCCACAAGATTGACGCATCATTATCTATATTGTAATGGATAAATGCAGCTTCTCAAGCAAAACTGACCAAATTATACCTCTGGTGGAGACCCGGAAATAAATAATTGTGTCGTCATAGTCATCTTTTCCTAAAGCGGTCATAAAAGAAGAAAAGCTACAGAAAACAAGCATGGCTGTAACATAAAAGGATTCAAGCTCAGGCAAAACAATCAATAGTCAGTTAAAACCAATGAGACATAAAACTCAACAGTCACATTCTAACACCTGTGCAATATAACTAGTGGAATAAGGCAAACTAAAAACAAAACGCTGATGACGACTTTAACTGACTTAAATCAAAAAAACAAAAGCAAACAAAATAATGAAATTAACTGAAAATAAGAAAAACAAACGACAAATTAAACGTGCAAAACTGCAATGAGGCAAACAAGCTTTGAATGAAAATAAATGCAATGGAGTAAAAACCTGAAACGCGACATAAAAAAAACTAATGTTCATCGAATACTTATATCGAATACAAAACATACGAATGACACAGTTATACACCAAATAAAATAAACGATATTTAAATGAAATAAACTAAAATTAATCTGGCAAATTAAACAGAAAATGAAACAAGTAAAGAAAAAGTTCAAAATGTTACAGAACCACAAATATAAACATCAGCCAAGCGCAAACACAACTTTCAGTTGACTCAAACAAAACAGTCCAATAATACATTTTATCAAAAGAACAGAGACCCTCACTGCGATATAAGGCAATATTACTTCCAAAGAACCAAAATCGCAAAAAGTTCGAAAATCGCGCAAGAGGTGAGAGCAAATGATATAACTCTCGCTTTAAGGCTGTTTAATGAAGCAAGCGACTTGTCTCGCCCCATAAAACTATTTACGCACGCGTAAAGTTTTATGTGATGTCTTCTTACGAGTACAGTCACAGATTACAAGGTGGGCCAGAGAGAAGGAAAGTGAGTGTTAAGCAGAGATGGGTTATATGGCATTATTATATGTAGTAAGTTGGTGAAAGAGAAATGCACGCACACAAGCATACACTTTACGATATCAACAGTTTCGAAAAAAGAGAGATATAGCAAATACAGAAGACACCGACCAGATCAGTTATAACAGAAATATAAAGTCAAAATGTTGTGCTTACATCAATACAACAAAGATTGGAGTTGTGTTTGATGCTGGCCACTTTTCAACTTTGTATTGAACGTGAATGATATTTCTAGCCAAAAATAAATTATGCATATACACCATAACATAACTATCTTCACAAACTCAGTATCGAGTAACCGTGCTAACAATTTTGAGGCTGCAACTGCCATTAACAGAAATACCGTCGGTACTCGCTTATAAGTTGGGTCCAAGCGCAAATTCAATAGATCCAGATATGTTGTCGCATTATGTGCCAGCAGATCTAGCTCTATGCAGTTTGCTAGGAGTCATCAGTAGAACAAACAACATAGAGCCTGATCTTCCAGCCCATTATACGACGTAAGGTCGGGGTATATGTTGTTTACAGTTCGACCCTACTTATAAGCGAGTACAGACGGTACAGGAAACTGATCTATGCAATATTTCGCGCCATAAACAGCAATACCGGTGAATCGAAAGAAACTGTCCCCTCCAAAGACCCAGTTCAATTGGGAATATGAAGATCGCCGCTGGACACTAGTATGACAACATCTTTGACATTGGCTACCACAAATAGCATCATCAGCGGGCACATGCGGTTATTTAGAAGAGCTTCCTGTGTAAGTAGGCGTAATTATTTGTGATATTAAATTTTCAATTTTGATAGTCAATAGGCTCGTACTGTGCTCGGTTCCATTCATTGCAATCTCGTGAAACTACAAAACGGGATATGGTTTTAAGAGTATTTTGAATGGAAGGGAGAATAAAACCCTGAACCCCTTCCGACACTGTACAGCTGTGTGTGTAAGTGTGTGTGTGTATGTGTGAGAGAGAGAGAGAGAGAGTGAGAGGGAGATTAGCCAGCCAAAATGATATTCAATTTATTTAATGCATATATTTTGTGAAACAAAACTCCATACTGGTAGAGTTCGAAATATCCCTTGTATGTAAAAGATGTTAAACTATATGCAAACACATTTTTTTTTCTTTTTATTTTGTTAAATACAGTAGTCCCTTGATAGAAAACGCCTCATTATAAGCTGTCCCTTTCATAGTAGGGTAACATTGTAAATTCCACTAAATTACATATATGATTTGTATGCCCCTCACCCCTCCCTCTCTAGATCTTTTATTGCTGTTCGTCATTATGTTTGTACGTTTGTCCCAATTCGTTTTCGTGCTTGCGATAAGACAAAACATTTTAGTTGTGAGTCATGAAGCTATATACATTGTTTTATGATCATAAATGGATGACCTGATTAGATTTTCAGGACATTTATACCAATTTTAAAATGTTTTACGCGTTTTTTAATTTGTTTGTACCTGTTAAGCCTGAAACCTTGTTATCATGATTAAGCAAACACCACGTGAGGTAGACAAATTAAATTTGCTACAATTATTTGTATTCATATGTATTTTGAAAAATTAGCATGGCTACTATGAGCTGCCAGTAACTCTCATCCCTCATATAGATGAGGAACATTTTCAAAATCTATTTGAATATTTCCCTTATTACATATTTTCTTTTTAGTTCCATGGCCACCTTGGGACAGGTGTGGGGCTAAAATAACATTAGGTCCAGTTAATGTCAAAAGTTTAACCATATGCCTATGGCACATGCTTGTCTACAGCAAGGAGGTGCTAATAGTTTCATCTGTTCCCTATATAGCCATGAATAAATATTTTATTACACAATTCACATTTCCCACCCCCACTCCCCCAATAAAACAAGCAAACAAAACAAAGGAAGACACACAAACAAACCACAAAAAACCATAAAGATTTCCCTGATATAACCTTTTTGCTAAACACCTATGATCAGTCTCATTTATTTGTCAGAACGCTTCATACTCTCTTTAGCACACCTAGTCTGATTCTCTGACATTATTCACCATTTAGACACCATAAGCAGCGTGACGCACCGGATAGTATTTCGAAGGTAATTTTCCCTCACGCATGTCTGGTGCAAATTACAAAATATACTGTTAAATAGATAGAAAATCCCAGGAATAAGAAACAAACGGTTTCACTGTCAGTACAACAGCGATTAGGTAATAATATTCACTGAAAGAGACACATTCCTTCTTGCAGATTTGTTTCATCCATTATTTTAAAGCTTTGAACCTGTGTGGTCAGTTAAAATTATAAGAGTGCCTCAACAATGAATATTAACATTTATTCTTTAATATTTGGACGCGCATTCTAATGCTCCTTTTTTTCGTACACTTTCTCCACTGTTGGATGAAGTGACGGTTTACGTCTGGAAAAGAATAAAGCACTTTGCAACAGGACAGTACAGAGGAACATGTGCAGATATGTTTACATTTGTCTTTAAACATTCCTAACAGAGAAGAAGATTTCTTTTACTTAGACAGTACAGCGGTTTAAAGCTCAAAATTTGAAGTAACACATAATAGTAATATACCAACAGCTAATCAGATACACAGTTTATTACTTTTATCCACTAATAGTTGACAAAAGTATCTGAATCTCGCAATATGAACGTTTGTGATAATGTATTAATATCTACAGCTGCTGATGAAACTGGAGGTAACATTCTTGTTATTATACATGTATAATCTGCGTATATATATATATATATATATATATATATATATATGATTGTTTATGTTTTACATATGATCCGTAAGTTACTTTGTTACCACAGCAACAAATAAACGTACTATCTAGACCTATTGAAATCATATAACCAACTTCAGCTAATGATGTTCTAATTCTTTGAGATTCCCAATATTTATTCCTCATTCACAATAAATGTTACATTGGAAATAATGAACGAAATGAATGAAGAAACTAGAAATATGATAATGATCTATATTTGAGACAAATATAGTATGATCCATGATCTCCAGTTGCGTATACTTCATCAAGTTTATTATGGGAACAAAAAAAGAAAGATAAGGGAAATATCAAATATGAGGAATTATTAAAATGGATAAAGAATTATTCAGTTTATACTATGCATACAAGAAAATAGATCCGAACGATTTTTAAAAAATACATTTAAAATAAAACTTATGTAAAAGGTGTGGATGATCAATGGCAAGAGGATGTGATAATCTTAAAAACTACTACAAATAAGAGATATATTTGTTTACTATCAGGAATTGATTTATTTTCAAAGATATGTTTGAATAGAAAAATTAAAAAAGTAAACGTTTTTGAAGTTGTAACAGCATTTTTTTTAAAACTATTTAGAGAAATGAAACCAGAAAAAGGTACAATCCGATAGCGGTAAAGAATGTTGATATAAAATTGTTAATATATTATTATGTAAGCATGATATTGATTATTTTTCAACAAAGTCAGATGACAAATGCATCTTGGTAGAAATATTTAATAGAACTTTTGAAACTTGATCATATAAATATTTTACAGTATGCTACTAAAAATGGTTAGATACATATCAATCTTTTGTAAATTCATATAACAATACTTATTATATATCAATTGATATGACTTATATAAAAATATAAAAGCAAGCAAAAACGGATTGAACTAACTGTATGGATAAATTTTAACGGATATATAATAGCTACTGATGTTGGAGAAACGAAATATAATATTAATCAACTAGTAAGAATAATGACAGTTAAAAAAAAAGATTTTTAAAAGGGTTTGAGTGATCCTTTTCAGGTAAAATACTTGACAGGAGACAAATAGTTTATGTAAACACAATTGTATACACAATCGAAACTATTAACTGAAACAAAAATTATTATTGGAATATTTTTTGAAGATAAATTATCCCTATATGAACAAAAGCCTAATGAAATACAAACAATGAAAATTCTCCAGGGGAAAAATATAGATTGTGTATTAGCAACGTTTAAAAAAGGAGATATAATATTAAATTTCCTGGGAATTAGAACAAAATTAAGAAATCTGAAATGGACCTTTGTTGAAAAGAATAACGGTAAAACAAATGCTGAGAGAAATTGCAATTAGTCCAAAAAAAACATTCTTACGAAATCTGAAGAAAACAGAGCTGACACATGTCAAAGGAGAATGATATTAGGACAAAGAGTTGTTGATACTTTTGATCAAAATCTTCATCAATATGTATGTGAAACAACTCTCGAGGTACATGACATTGATTAATTAGTATATGAAACTTTTAGAAGTACGTTTAGAATAAACAAACAAACAAGCCACCAGAACATTACCTGCAGTACATTAGGTGATAGAATGAAAGCAGCACAAGTTCAGATGGATATAGTTATAACTATTCTAAGAAGAATTATGGAGAACAACAACTAATTGAGCAAAGAAAATGGTACCACAGATCTCATTTTGCAAACATTAAGACTGCCTCACAAATTGAACGAGTATTAGATGTGGGGGGGGGGGGTCTTTCTTTTTTTCTTTCTTCTTGTTTTTGTTTTTTTAATCCCAAAAATAAATATAACAATTATGCTCTTGATAATACTCATTACGAATTTGTAAAAGTTGTTTTCTTAACTCTTTATCTTATTCAGGTAGAGGAACTAGCTATATAGCTTTACCTGCATAGATAAATAAAATTAAAATAAAGCTTGTATTAATGTTCAAAATAATGATAATAGATGCGTTTAATACGCTGTTCAGTCAATATTAAGACCAGCAAGAAGCAATCCACAAATTATGATTTATCAAGATTTGGAACTTTGTATGATTAATGTACCGTCTTATTACACGAAATAAATGATTTGAACCAAAATTAATATTTCACTTAAATTTATGAAGCTGGTGATAAGGGGATTTGTATAATACCATTAAAACAACAACAAAAAGACAAAAAAAAGAACTCACTGAATATGTAGATTTATTATTAGTTATTGTTATAACTATCACTACGTTGGTATCAAATCATAGTTAAATTGCTGTCAGCATAAATTTGAGAGAGCCAGTTGGAGAGCCTCATCAGCCGGTTGGTGACCATTTCGGAACGCTAGAAAAAAGAATAAAAAGGAGGCGTTGTTAGGACAGCCGAGGCCCCCTACCCCTTGCCACCTCACCCCCCCCCCCCCCCTCCTTAAACACCCCCTCCCCCAAGGCCGGCTCAAAACTGGGCTTTGACTGCCAAAATGTGAGGGAAAACCGGATGGCAAACAAGTTTGCTTCTTTGTATATATGATGTAAATTGTTGTTTTCAACTCATGCCAATTGGCATTGCTATCCATCTATTTGTTTTCTTTCTCATTATTGTTAGTCCTCGCTAACCTTACTTTCGTTTTCAGGGTTCTTTATCAGTCTTTCTCCAATTTTTCAAACTGCTGTAAAGGTCACGTGCTGTCTTTGTTTGGGGGTCTGTGAGTATCTTTTTCCAAACTGCCGCACCTTTGAATAGATGCCTATCATTGTTGGTGTTGTGCTTGTCTACCAAGTCATCAGCTAGTAGTATGTCCTTAATGCGCTCCACCTCTGTGTCCCTACCCAGAGCATTGAGTTGTTATTTTGTCAGTAGGAAATTAAATACAGGATGTCAAAAATGTAAATATTTTATTGTCAACTATAGTACACAGATTGAAGTTTATAAAATGTATAATGGACAATAATTAAATGCATTTACTAGCGAATGGGTGCGTCTCAAAATATTTAGTAATCTGCTATTTATTCCCCCACCAGTAGACTGGTTCTCTGGCTGTACGATAATTCGTGGTCAGATGTCTCTAGTATGACGCTTTACTGGGCAAGATCAGCCACTACAGTCCTATTTAGCTGTCAGAAATTAACTTTGCTAATTCTTCCAGACGGGAGGCCATGGTATCGCTGTGCAAGAGCTCGATGTATTTGTATTATATATCTAAACGCAAAAATAGTCCAATTTGGGTCGGTTATTGAAATACTTTATCGTATGCTTAAGATGCGCTGGGAATAGGCCTCGAGTCTGAAAGCTGTCGTTCCGACGATTGTGTCGTTCCGGCAGACAACGCACAGTTTATGACGAATTCTCAGGGACGTTTTTTTTTTAATTATTTTTTTTTTTTTTTTTTTTTTTTGTAATTTGTCGATTACAACAGAAGTGTATGCCTTTTTCATGGTTGTATATTTGTCGCAGTCATCGAGGATAAGCTTGAACTCTTCTTCAGCGATGGAGTTAACGTGTAGCTCTTTAAATGTTCTCTGCGATAGTGTTGGTCTTTGCTTCAACCAAGACGCGGATTTAATTTTGCTTTTTAGCGCTCATGGATAGGCCCCATCTGATAAAATTCCCGGCTACATAAATCAGACTAAAGCCCGCCGCTGTTATCACTAAAGGTTTGGACACGGTAATAGCAACGATTGTTGGCAATATACAAGCACCCGCCGTCACACCGGTGCCCATAGGGACAACCGCCAGTGTGCCGTCAACACCATCCATCACATTTACTGCGCACTTGTATCTTTTGCATAGAGCGTGACGCTATTCAGCCTTTGCACGTAGGGTAATTTCAACCTCGCTGATCATTTTTAGGCGAGAATCTTGCGGATCTTTGATTTTCGGATATATCGACATTATAATTCCTCTTAAGGCTGCGTGATATGAAAGTTAAATTGATCTTGAGGGGTAGGATGGTTAGCTGTCCTGCACACACGCACCTCTAACCTGCTGCCGTTGCTTAATGGCACGACGGTGGTTATGTTAAAGACGTCCGTTTCCCTATTATCTTTAGATCCGGAAATGACACAGTCCTCTAAACTAAAATATACAGTTAGCTTCAAGGAGTCTGGGTGGCAGCATAGGCTCTCTGTGCAACTTTATTATCTCGTTATCGCAAATCCCTACGGATTTTATTAAATATTTCCTTATTTGAAACAGTAACATACTCTAGCCGGGACATTGACTTCCTTCCGGATGCCATGAATAGAAAGTGAAAACCGTATACCCCTCTTACATATATTTGCCATACCAACAACTTATCAAATAAGTTCGGTGAATTTCCAGCAAGTAAATTAAAATGAGCTATACTTTCAGACAGAACGCACGGACGGACAGAAGGAGGGAATCATTAAATCCCATGACACTGAAGCGTGTTCTCTATCGTGCTATATGTGTATATTTACGTGAGACTCTGTATCTAATGATTATCCGATTTTGGTGAGATTGGAATGAACAGTCCCTGATCTCCGATCAGCCTGTTAAGAGGAATAAATAAATAAACAAGTTGTAAAGAAGGTGTTTGACATTTTGCCAGTACAGTTGGACTGAGATCGCAAGAGCAATAAATAAGATTTTTTATTTTTTATTTTATTTTATTTTAATTTTTTTTTTTTTTTTTTTTGTTTCTGTTGGGGGATGGTGGTTATGAGATGCGGCAAGTTAACCAAGCTTTGTGTGTGGAATAAGGAATCCATGGCTATATCTTTCTTGCTTAGAATCTGCAATATACTGGACTTAAGACAGTTGTTCCTCTTCAGTGACTAATCAAACAGCTCCATCTGTTGTCATAATGGGTCATTACAGTAATGTACCATTATGACAACATATGGCGCTGGTTACAATATTCCAACTTGCATTATGCTAACATCTTGTAGCTTTCACTATGCTATATTGTAACTTCTACGACGTTATGTATTTTTACCGTTATGGTGATTAACATGTAATCAAATGAATTGACAGAATGCAGAGAGGAAACTTAGAAATGGAATGATGCAATGTAGAATGTTGACGTGTGTAACAGTAAAAATGGAATTTGAAGATATGAAATTGCAGTTTTCCAATATCACTCATATCAAATTTAGAAACAAATATTAGCAGATATAAAGATGCAATCTAGAATGAACCTCCAACACACATAGAAAATGCAAAAATGAATAATGCAGAATAGAATATACAGCATATACTAATAGAAAATACATGCATAGACTTATGGCAGGCATAGTTTATAACTGTAAATTTAAAGTTTAATTGATCTTGAGTGGCGGCATTTTTTTTTTTTTTTTAAATTTATTATTTATGAATTTTTTTTTTTTTTTTTTTTTTTTTTTTTTTTGTAAGCACGTACACTTTACTTATTTGTTTTATTTATAGTGATGGCAGTAATGATGTTAATGAAACATGTCCGAGATCACCATATCCACAAATATTATTTTCGTTGATAGTCAGAAGTACCATGACAGCTAACGGTAAGCCTATCGACTGGGTATTTCTTCGGCAGATTGCTGTGATGCGGTATGGTGCATTTGTTTTGGGAACAAAACCTGTCTTTGGTGTCGCTGAGATGGTTGACAGAGAGTTGTGCATACTCTCAGTAAAAGGTTATCGACGATATTTTGTAGCTACTAGTCATCACGTTTGTACTGTAGTAGCAATCGCGAGCGAAACCCACCACTGCGAGGTCGACCTTGGTTCCACACTATGAGACAGTTTGCCCAAAAGAGGGGGTCTATCTCCAATTCACGTCACTGCTGCGAGCGCCGCTCTAAAGATAACGCCGCATTCAGCAATGCGTCAGGAGTCGATTTGCGCTCAAGCGCCTTTAGCACAGCGATGGATAGGTGAGAAGCAGGCAAAAAGTTACTTCTGCCCCACTTTTAAAAATGGTGATAAAAAAGTTGCGATTGTGTTCCAATTATTTTGTTTTCTAAATTGTAATTTTTGTGGAAATTATAAAGTTTATTTAAAAGTTAACTTTTGTTAAAACTAAATATTTGAAAATTTAATGTTTTTAATTTTTTATACTGTTAAATAAAGGTTGTCAGAAAAAGATTTAATTATGATTAATCAATACAAGCAGTCATAATAGCTCCAATATATATGGTTAAATAAAGGTTATCAAACAAAATTTAATTATGATTGATCAATAAAAGTAGTCAGCAATATTTCTTTTGTATGGTTAAATCAAGATTATCAGAACCAGTATTTAAATTAATGTTACTAAAAAGTTATAAGGTAATGAATAATCAAAACGTTAAATAAAATTAATGTTGTTAAAAAAGTTATAAGGAAATTAAAATCATAAATGATAATAACAAGTAACAAGGTAATGAAAAATCATAATCTTAAATAAAATGCTACATAGAAATGATACATTAGCAAGGTCATTTAAAATATAATTTAAGGATATTTCATAAAGTAAATAAAATATTACATTTCAAGATAATGTATGTTATGTTATGTTATAAGGTAACTTAAATGTTAAATTGCAAAATATCAACTTTAAATTATATTTCAAAGTTATTTTTCCACAAAAATGCTAAAATTATCACGTTATTGTTGTCTTTATTTCCATCAATATGGTCCATGTTTTGAAATATTATTTAGACACTCATAAATTAAATGACGTTTTAATTTCCTTTTTACCTTATTATTTTCTTTTTAAAATGCGAATTCATTACAGTTATGTTTTCTGGTATTGCGTCATTAAATTTTTGTTTTATTAATTACGTACCGATTTTTTACATTATCATTTTTTATTACCATCAATCTGTTTAATTTGTTTGTTAGATGGTACTATAGCATTATTGACATACTCAAAATATACTGATGTAATGGTTTACTTATAAATCTATTATTTGCTTTAAAACTAATTTGTGTGTTATAATGTTTTTAGTAATTAAATTAATAGCATTTCCATTAATGTCAGCAGGATAATGTTTATCATGTTTCTAATTTTCTAATTTCATTATATCTATATTATATGCTTATATACTACTTAATATTTTAATATTAAATGTGTTGATAAAGATTATCACAAAAAAAGATTAAATTTATGTGGATTAATTTAAATATATAAATTAAGGTTTATGGTAAAAGTCAATAGTTACAGTTATTACAAATATTTAAATATTAAATATTACATAGTCCTGTAATATAGATGGAATGAATAATATACATTGTATTATCATCCACATAAATATTTGTTGAATCTCTGCCAAAACAAAAACAGTTTACAAGGTGGTGTGGTACAATGTCTAGAAAGCATGCACATGACATAGCATTAAAACTTAATTTTACTGGTAATTATAATCGTGTCGTCAAAAATATCACATATTTGGATGAATCTACATGGAATGGGTTTATTAAAATGATATCGGATTATAATAAAACCATCAAACCAGTACCAGCACCTAGAAAACAACAATCAACAGAAAAACCAATAAAAAAAACCTAGAACATCAATGCAGAAACAAATATAAAATCAAATACCAATTATATCACAACCAATACCACTTCCAATGCTAATAGAAGATCCAATAGAACACCCATTACCAGAGCCCAATTTGCTTAATTAAAGAACAAGATATAGCAAAACATTTGCTAGCTGATTATAAATATGAAAATCCTGAGAAAAGTAAATGTAATAGAAACAATAATACATTGCTTAACACATACCACCACATATCAAGAGGGTTTTCACAAATGAATTAAATATAAATAATGGCATAAATATAATATGGTGTTGAATACAACGTTTTCTCGTTATGACCCTGATAGTCGTTTTCTAACTCATACCATAACATAATTATGGTTTATAATTGGCTTATTTTGCCAATAAAGCCGAGGTTTTCTTACAATCTAGTGACATGGCAAATAGTATTGACAAAAACATTTTCAAATTGAAATGAAAAAATGCAAACATATCATTTTGGTGCTAGAGGTTGGGAATTTGAGATTGTTATAAGTGTTGAATTAAGAATATCAAAATATTCCCCCATTGTAGCAAAAGTCATATTCCATTACCACGTGATTAAGGGGCATATCATGTAAGTATTAATATACAAAATAAAGATAATAAATGTTTCATGTGGTCTGTATTGGCAGCATTATATCCTGCTAAAAGATGCTGAACGTGTAACAAAATACATGGAACACATGGAAAAATTAAATTTTCGAGATCTAAAATTATCAGTTTCATTACATGATATCGATCAATTTAAAAAGACTAAATGTTAACATATCCATAAATGTATTTGGATGGGATAACTAATTATATCATCTGAGGATTTCCAAGGAGAAAATTAAAAAGAATAATATTGATTGACTTTTGATATCAGATGATGAAAAAAATCAATATATATTAATTAAAAGTATTTCTAAGTTGGTATGCGGTAGTAGTATCAAGAGAAATAAAAAATATATCGGCAGAAGATGTTCAGAAATTGTTGGTAAAGAGGAGCTCTTGGAGAAACACGTTATTGATTGTGAGGGTATAGAATCAATATGCCCAAAACACGGTATTTCCTGAAAAGAGTAAAAATAATATATTACAATTTAAGAATTTTGAAAATAAAATAAAAGCCACATTTGTAATTTATGCTGATTTCAAAACATTAAACCAAAAGGTTAGCATAAAACAGGAGGATAATAAAGAACCAATTAGCAAGCATATCCCATGTTATTATTCATATGTGGTGGTAAGATCTGATGGAAAATCAATGAATCCTGAATCATATAGGGGTGATGTTACTGTTCCTTAATAAATTGCATGATGAAAAGGAAGATCTTAAGTTGGTATTCAAAAATCTTTTAAAAAAATAAAATATACAGATGAAGAGAAAAGGAATTTTACAACAGCTACTATCTGCCATATATGTGAACAAATATTAAATGATGATGGTAAAAATAGTTATCATTGTCATATTACTGGTACATATATTGGAAAAGGAAAACAACACATGAAATGTATCATGTAAAAAGTCTTAATCATTATATTGGCTTGCAAAACATTAACAAAACAACTCTTAGCCCACTTCATACTCAATGATACATTACAACTGATGAGATAAACACGTGAGTTTATAGACATAAAGATATCCCCCATTATTATTAGTATTAGTATTAGTATTAGTATTAAATATATATATATATGTATATATATATATATATATATATATATATATATATATATATATATATATATATATATATATATATAATACAGGAACTAAAGAAAAAAGTATATAACAACAATTGAAGGATTAGAAAAAATAACAGAAATAAAAGAAATATTAACTGATTTCAAACATACGTTATGCTGTGGTGGAAATATATGTAAGAAGTCTAATAAATCAATAAGGAAATTTCAAAATGATAATAGATATAAGATAAAACAATATTTTATTAATAGCAATTTAGCTACAGAAGATAATATATCATCCTATTTTTAAAACTAAAATTTTAATTTAATTGGGCGCTTTTTATATTTCGTATCTGCATCACTCTATGTTTAAACCAAAACCTTAATTTAAAGGTTGTTAATTTAAAGATTGTTGTTCATACTTAACATATGCATCAACGGATTTATATATATATACTATTATTTTAGGTGGGTTATGGGGCGATTCGTTGTCCTCAGACTCACGTAGTGGGCAGATAATTATATAGTGGGCAGATTGGAATCTGCCCACTACCCACGTCATCTTTATCTGCACTATTATCGCAGATTTCAATAAAATAATCATTTATAATCTTTCTAGATCTTAAATCTTCTACAAACACTTATCTACAACAAAAGTGATTGCCTTTTTCCTGTTTAATTACGATTTCTAGTGTATTGAACTGAATTGAATTATGTACTTGAGTTACTTCCCATTGGGAACTAAAGCTTAACAGGCACCGCGAAAGATTGACCCGGAAGTAATCCGTTTCATATTGTCTGCCCGTTCTCATGTGAGGGATCTCAACTCCCCAGAATGTAAGTAGCAGGATGAAAAATCTGCCTATAAGTCGCCAACAGCCACCATATATATATATATATATATATATATATATATATATATATATATATATATATATATATACTATGCAATATTTATTATTATAGAAGAAGTATTCAGCAGTTATAGCTCTTAACATAAAGCATTTTGAGTGATATCTTTTAAAATATCGTGATAACTGGCCTCTAGCCACGACAGTTTCGTCTTTCACTGTACTAATTATTTTATGAAAAAAGAAAACAATATGTTCACTCCATATGCTGTTGACTGCACTCTCTAAATAATACTCTATCAAGGGGGTTTAGAGTAGCACGCAGGTACAGATACAGTACAGTGAATGGCGCCAACACTCGGAGTTGGGGGTGGGGTGGAGGGAATAGGAACTCGTGTACACACGTATTGAAAAGACTAATAGGAAAACAATTACTGTTGGTGGTAAATAATCCAATACCCACGTTTTTCTGTCTTAGTTATGTATATGAGCATCTCTTTTAGGTAATAAACTTGACACCTGAATAACATCAGCTGTACAATCAATTTGCAAGGTAATTACTTGGAAATGCTACTGACTTGATAGGACTACACCACATTTATTTTAGTCAAGGAAACACAATTTATGTATTGCATCGAAGCTGGACAGCAAGGGGTGTTACAGTTGCATCACATATGCTATAATTTTGCTACCTACTGGGACAACCCATGCAACTGGAAATTAATGCCAATCACTATTTTAATAAAGTAACCTAGCACTTTACCAATTTCATCTACTTCTAACAACTTACTGTTTTATCAAAAGATCAAAAATTTGGAACTAATGAATGACATCCCATACTTCCCTAGTCTTGGTCACCAAGATTTTTGCTTTGTGTCTTCCTCACTGTATCCTTGGTCAAGGTATATAACTCCCATTGCCTAAGCACAATATAACCTTCATGTGTTGATATATCACACAACACCAATAAACTCTGATACATTTGCCTGCAATTACTATAGTTTGATAATGTACATTTACCATCATCAAAACTGTTACTTAGAATAAACGTGCTTTTCAGTGCAGCTTGAATTTTGTTGACTTTTTATGTTTGTAATATTTAATCCAAGTATACTTATATTTAAAGTGAAATCTATTCATGCTGTTAATAACCTGGTGACTTTTCTTCATTATTGTTATACAATGCAACAAATTGTTGGCAGGTGTCATTTTTTATGTGTGTTGTTGATGGATTGTCTGTTGGTAAAATATCATGTCATTGAGATCGTTTATTGGCCATAAATGTCACATCCATGACATCAACTTTTGGCAAGTTGTTTTAGAGAATGATTAGTATTCAAGAACAACTCGTCCTCAGCCAATTTGTCCCCGGATAGTTCGTTCCTTAGGAATTCATCCCCTTGGGCCGTTCATCCCCAGGGCAATTTGTCCCTTTCCAAATATTATCATATTGAAACAACCGTTCAGGAACTTGGGTGCTGTGGATATTAAATAAAGATAGATAGATTATATTAATAACTGTTATGATATATTCTGTGATTTCCAAATTATATTTAATAATCATAATAATAATAATAATCATAATAATAATAAAGTATGTTCAATAATAGAAAAACTTAGATATAATTTTAAAATATTGCTATTAATCTACCGGTCTGTCCGTTCTTAATCTATCATATTTTGCTCATATACCTACCTACCAATAAAAAATATCTTTCAGACATGGCATACACACAGACAGACATACATACATACATACATACATACATACATACATACATACATGCATACATACATACATACATACATACATACATACATACATACATACATACATACATACATACATACATACATACACACATACATACATACATACACAGGGTCCTCAAATGGCAATGTTTGATATACTTGACCAACAAATGGTTCCAAATGACTATTTGCCAACTCGATATGTCAGTCATCAGTCATGAGGTGTCCATAATTATCCCATGCAGTTATTTGGCCATCATATTTTAACAATCGTTTAAACACCATACAGCCACAAAGCAGAAGATAAAAGAGCCATGAAAGCTTTTTTCATGGACTTGCCAAATACCTATACTTCAACAATTGTGCAAGGGAAAATATTGACATTACATCCGATCCATACACCATGCACTTTTTAACTAGATTGTGTAGCAGTGTCAGTACCTATCAGACCATTAAAAATAATAATGTCAGTGTCAGTACCTATCAGACCATTAAAACAAAATACTGTATTTTCTCAGTGTCTTTGGAGGCTGTTTGTTTTCAGACACCAAAAATTGTTTGCCAAAATAATTTTTAATGCAGTATAATTTTGAGATGATATATTACAAAACAATTTTTCATGAACTTATGTTTTCAGACACAATCTAAAGAGAACTGTTGTTTTATTTTCAAGTAACAGTCTCAGTGCATTTATCAGTAATTGAACAAGTCAAAATTTATCTTAATCGGTCATGAATAGGTACAAAATTATCTCAGAGAATACTTCTGCTTACTTAGCAAGAAATATTGAATGTAATCATGAACTTACCAATAACTAATTTTGTGACAGTGGTCATGGAAGATATGCCCTGTTCTCTTTTTGTTTTGACTGCTATTTTTGTGCAGGTCACCACGTGACAGTGTCTCTGTGTAAAAGTGAGATGCGGCATGGTGATTAAACATGTGTATAATAGTGAATGCATAACACTGTCAGAAAGATTTTAGTAGATGTATTATCATGTTTAATTGTATTTTTTGGATGTCAAAATGTATTGGAATGGTATTTATGATTGTTTATTGTTTAATTGCTTGATTCATTTAACACAAGTGTGATTGGTTGTCAATGTAGACATCATTACACAAGAGACAAACAGGAATATCAGTATCGTAATTAGCAGCCATGATCCCCTATTTTATCTCATCAAACAACAGATAAAAGAGTTGGCATGGATCAATAAAATTACAAGGAATCTTGAAACAAAAGATTTAGTCCCTAATGTGATTTGTTTTCTTTTTTCTATAGAACCAGCATATCACGTGGTCACACTGCATCGAATACAGTTACAATAATGCCAGCGTTATGGTCGGCAAGAACAGCTCAGTTCTGACCAGAATTCGCTCAGAGAAAGACAAACACAAATGACACTTGTATTTTCAAACCCCCAACTGAACTATTGATAGCAGCAAAGACTGCATTTAATTAAGACTATATTGCAGTGTCCAAAAGATTTTAAAGACAGAAACTTGGTGCATTTTTTTAAATGTCTGTGTGGTTGTGATTCTGTGAGTGTGTACACGTGTGTTTGCGTGGTGATGATATTTGACAATGCTAAGTGTACCAACTATATTTTTTTTGTAGGTGTATTATATGCTTTAAAGAAAACAGGTGTTATTTTCTTTTATTCAGATTTTAATTTGCAGTCATATTTTTATAGGTTTATATGAAAAGAGCTTATTCTGAATTGGACGATCTTGCTTTGGGGTGGTGGTGAGTGCACTGCCCCTCCCCCCCCCCATTAGGACCTAAAAACACCTTGTTGAGTCTCAATAACCATCTGGAAATATGGCAGGTATGCTATTGTAAGGCCCTGAATCTGTCTATCGACAATTGCTTCTTACCATCCTGGAGTCCATATTCTGACACGATTTCAGTCAAACAAGAAATATAGGTTTATATCATCAAAATCTCCGACAAATTCAATAATAAGTAAGATGCGTGCATATTAATGAGTTGATCTTGCACCCGATTGGCTAAACTTGTTACCACTCTGGAGGCCATATTTTTTTATCTGATTTTGATCAAACTTGGAATATATCCTTATACCATTAAGATCTCTGCCAAGTTTGATAATGACCAAGATCCATGCATGCTAATAAGGTGAACTTGCATCTGATTGGTTGAGCTTGTTACCACCTATGGAAGCCATATTTTTGATATTATTTTAATCAAAATTGCAATAGAGGTTTATGTCGTTAAGATCTTTGATGGAAGAACAAGAGCCACACATATTAATCAGATAATCTTGCACCAGATTGGCTTAGATTGTTACCACTCTGAAGGCTACATTTCTAATCCGATTTTGATCAGGTTTGGAATATATGCTTAAATCATCAAGATCTTGGTCAACAGGGGCAGATCCAGGAATATTGTTGGGGAGTGTAAACAAGTAGGCATAGGGTCGGTAGGATGGTAACTATGGTGGCAGCCCAGGAGGCAAAGGCCCTTGAAGGTCCTTCATTGTAAGTGTTTCCAGGACATACTTTTAACCATCCAAACATAAAAAAAATTACTCTTGGAAATGTTGCAGTTGTTTCATGCTCATTATTGTGGGGGTGGGGGGTGCATGTCATTAAAGGTCAAGTTCAAGTTAACAATGAGTGAGATCCACGCATATTAATGAGGTGATCTTGCATCAGATTGGCTGATCTTGTTACCCCTCTGGAAGCCGTTTTTCTGATTAGATATTTATCTGACATGCAATATGGGTTTTTATCATCAAGATCTTGAAGCGATTTGGTATTGAGCGAGATCCACACATATTAATAAGATAATCCTTTGCATCTGATTGGCTGACCTTGTTACCACTCTGGAGGCCAGATTTCTGATCTGATTTTGATCAAACTTGGAATATGTGCATATATCATCCAGATCTCAGATGGATTTTATAGTGAACGAGATTAACGCATATTAATAAGGTGATCTTGCAGCTGTTTGGCTGAACTTGTTACCACTCTGGATACAATATTGCTGATCTGATTTTGATCAGACTTGGAATACCTACTTATATCATTAAGCTCTTGTACAGGTTTGATAATGAGTGAGATGAACACATACTGATGAGTATTGTCTACTCTGGCAAAATTCATTTTTGCCTATTTTAATAACTGCTAAAGTTAGTGTACTTTGGACTATTTCAACTTCATTTTACGAGCACGTGGGAGCAGCTATTTTGATCAACTGTCTTCTTTCGGCAGCCTGTTGTTTCCCTACTGCCACATATTAAGAAATTTTAGTCACAGTAAATGAAAGTAGCATAGAGGTATGTCAACATTCTCTCCACTGGACTTGTTGCAAATGCACACAACTTTAGCTTATACCAGTCCCGGTTTCAGAAGTATTTAATAACCAGAGCAGAACCATAAAGATCAAACGGGTGTTATTATTGTACAATTTAAATTGGTGGTATAGAAGAAACATTGAAATTGTGAGCATCTAAACAGTCCTTTTGAATAATTATTATGCATTTCTTCCACAGGGCAGTATTTGTTGGTCCCAAAGTCGCACACAAGCCCCCCACCCCCAGCCTATGAGGAAAAGTGAGCTGTTTTAAAAATGCATATTTAGCAACCAATATTATGCTATAGACAATAAAACAAGACTTACCAATATTATGCTATAGACAATAAAACAAGTCTTACCACAATTATTCCTGAGATGTCATTGATAAAGTTTACAGGTTGAATATGGATGGAACAGATCAGGTTCATAGAGGTGAAAGGGTACAATGTTTGCTAATTCTTCCAACACTTAGATATAATTTTTAAAATTGTTATTTATCTACCGGTCTGTCCATTCTTAATCTATCATATTTTGCTCATATACCTACCTACCAATAAAAAATATCTTTCAGACATGGCATACACAACAGACAAACATATATACATAAACAAGGTCCTCAAAGGGCAATGTTTGCCATACTTGACTAACAAATGGGTTAAACTGACTATTTGCCAACTCGATTTGTCAGTCATCGGACATGAGGCGTCCATAATTATCCCATGCAGTTATTTGGCCATCATATTTAAGAATCGTTTAAACACCATACAGCCACAAAGCAGAAGATAAAAGAGCCATGAAAGCTTTATTCATGGACTTGCCAAATACCTATACTTCAACAATTGTGCAAGGGAAAATATTGACATTACATCCGATCCATACACCATGCACTTTTTAACTAGATTGTGTAGCAGTGTCAGTACCTATCAGACCATTAAAAATAATAATGTCAGTGTCAGTACCTATCAGACCATTAAAACAAAATACTGTATTTTCTCAGTGTCTTTGGAGGCTGTTTGTTTTCAGACACCAAAAATTGTTTGCCAAAATAATTTTTAATGCAGTATAATTTTGAGATGATATATTACAAAACAATTTTTCATGAACTTATGTTTTCAGACACAATCTAAAGAGAACTGTTGCTTTATTTTCAAGTAATAGTCTCAGTGCATTTATCAGTAATTGAACAAGTCAAAATTTATCTTAATCGGTTATGAATAGGTACAAAATTATCTCAGAGAATACTTCTGCTTACTTAGCAAGAAATATTGAATGTAATCATGAACTTACCAATAACTAATTTTGTGACAGTGGTCATGGAAGATATGCCCTGTTCTCTTTTTGTTTTGACTGCTATTTTTGTGCAGGTCACCACGTGACAGTGTCTCTGTGTAAAAGTGAGATGCGGCATGGTGATTAAACATGTGTATAATAGTGAATGCATAACACTGTCAGAAAGATTTTAGTAGATGTATTATCATGTTTAATTGTATTTTTTGGATGTCAAAATGTATTGGAATGGTATTTATGATTGTTTATTGTTTAATTGCTTGATTCATTTAACACAAGTGTGATTGGTTGTCAATGTAGACATCATTACACAAGAGACAAACAGGAATATCAGTATCGTAATTAGCAGCCATGATCCCCTATTTTATCTCATCAAACAACAGATAAAAGAGTTGGCATGGATCAATAAAATTACAAGGAATCTTGAAACAAAAGATTTAGTCCCTAATGTGATTTGTTTTCTTTTTTCTATAGAACCAGCATATCACGTGGTCACACTGCATCGAATACAGTTACAATAATGCCAGCGTTATGGTCGGCAAGAACAGCTCAGTTCTGACCAGAATTCGCTCAGAGAAAGACAAACACAAATGACACTTGTATTTTCAAACCCCCAACTGAACTATTGATAGCAGCAAAGACTGCATTTAATTAAGACTATATTGCAGTGTCCAAAAGATTTTAAAGACAGAAACTTGGTGCATTTTTTTAAATGTCTGTGTGGTTGTGATTCTGTGAGTGTGTACACGTGTGTTTGCGTGGTGATGATATTTGACAATGCTAAGTGTACCAACTATATTTTTTTTGTAGGTGTATTATATGCTTTAAAGAAAACAGGTGTTATTTTCTTTTATTCAGATTTTAATTTGCAGTCATATTTTTATAGGTTTATATGAAAAGAGCTTATTCTGAATTGGACGATCTTGCTTTGGGGTGGTGGTGAGTGCACTGCCCCTCCCCCCCCCCCCCCATTAGGACCTAAAAACACCTTGTTGAGTCTCAATAACCATCTGGAAATATGGCAGGTATGCTATTGTAAGGCCCTGAATCTGTCTATCGACAATTGCTTCTTACCATCCTGGAGTCCATATTCTGACACGATTTCAGTCAAACAAGAAATATAGGTTTATATCATCAAAATCTCCGACAAATTCAATAATAAGTAAGATGCGTGCATATTAATGAGTTGATCTTGCACCCGATTGGCTAAACTTGTTACCACTCTGGAGGCCATATTTTTTTATCTGATTTTGATCAAACTTGGAATATATCCTTATACCATTAAGATCTCTGCCAAGTTTGATAATGACCAAGATCCATGCATGCTAATAAGGTGAACTTGCATCTGATTGGTTGAGCTTGTTACCACCTATGGAAGCCATATTTTTGATATTATTTTAATCAAAATTGCAATAGAGGTTTATGTCGTTAAGATCTTTGATGGAAGAACAAGAGCCACACATATTAATCAGATAATCTTGCACCAGATTGGCTTAGATTGTTACCACTCTGAAGGCTACATTTCTAATCCGATTTTGATCAGGTTTGGAATATATGCTTAAATCATCAAGATCTTGGTCAACAGGGGCAGATCCAGGAATATTGTTGGGGAGTGTAAACAAGTAGGCATAGGGTCGGTAGGATGGTAACTATGGTGGCAGCCCAGGAGGCAAAGGCCCTTGAAGGTCCTTCATTGTAAGTGTTTCCAGGACATACTTTTAACCATCCAAACATAAAAAAAATTACTCTTGGAAATGTTGCAGTTGTTTCATGCTCATTATTGTGGGGGTGGGGGGTGCATGTCATTAAAGGTCAAGTTCAAGTTAACAATGAGTGAGATCCACGCATATTAATGAGGTGATCTTGCATCAGATTGGCTGATCTTGTTACCCCTCTGGAAGCCGTTTTTCTGATTAGATATTTATCTGACATGCAATATGGGTTTTTATCATCAAGATCTTGAAGCGATTTGGTATTGAGCGAGATCCACACATATTAATAAGATAATCCTTTGCATCTGATTGGCTGACCTTGTTACCACTCTGGAGGCCAGATTTCTGATCTGATTTTGATCAAACTTGGAATATGTGCATATATCATCCAGATCTCAGATGGATTTTATAGTGAACGAGATTAACGCATATTAATAAGGTGATCTTGCAGCTGTTTGGCTGAACTTGTTACCACTCTGGATACAATATTGCTGATCTGATTTTGATCAGACTTGGAATACCTACTTATATCATTAAGCTCTTGTACAGGTTTGATAATGAGTGAGATGAACACATACTGATGAGTATTGTCTACTCTGGCAAAATTCATTTTTGCCTATTTTAATAACTGCTAAAGTTAGTGTACTTTGGACTATTTCAACTTCATTTTACGAGCACGTGGGAGCAGCTATTTTGATCAACTGTCTTCTTTCGGCAGCCTGTTGTTTCCCTACTGCCACATATTAAGAAATTTTAGTCACAGTAAATGAAAGTAGCATAGAGGTATGTCAACATTCTCTCCACTGGACTTGTTGCAAATGCACACAACTTTAGCTTATACCAGTCCCGGTTTCAGAAGTATTTAATAACCAGAGCAGAACCATAAAGATCAAACGGGTGTTATTATTGTACAATTTAAATTGGTGGTATAGAAGAAACATTGAAATTGTGAGCATCTAAACAGTCCTTTTGAATAATTATTATGCATTTCTTCCACAGGGCAGTATTTGTTGGTCCCAAAGTCGCACACAAGCCCCCCACCCCCAGCCTATGAGGAAAAGTGAGCTGTTTTAAAAATGCATATTTAGCAACCAATATTATGCTATAGACAATAAAACAAGACTTACCAATATTATGCTATAGACAATAAAACAAGTCTTACCACAATTATTCCTGAGATGTCATTGATAAAGTTTACAGGTTGAATATGGATGGAACAGATCAGGTTCATAGAGGTGAAAGGGTACAATGTTTGCTAATTCTTCCAACACTTAGATATAATTTTTAAAATTGTTATTTATCTACCGGTCTGTCCATTCTTAATCTATCATATTTTGCTCATATACCTACCTACCAATAAAAAATATCTTTCAGACATGGCATACACAACAGACAAACATATATACATAAACAAGGTCCTCAAAGGGCAATGTTTGCCATACTTGACTAACAAATGGGTTAAACTGACTATTTGCCAACTCGATTTGTCAGTCATCGGACATGAGGCGTCCATAATTATCCCATGCAGTTATTTGGCCATCATATTTAAGAATCGTTTAAACACCATACAGCCACAAAGCAGAAGATAAAAGAGCCATGAAAGCTTTATTCATGGACTTGCCAAATACCTATACTTCAACAATTGTGCAAGGGAAAATATTGACATGACATCCGATCCATACACCATGCACTTTTTAACTAGATTGTGTAGCAGTGTCAGTACCTATCAGACCATTAAAACAAAATACTGTATTTTCTCAGTGTCTTTGGAGGCTGTTTGTTTTCAGACACCAAAAATTGTTTGCCAAAATAATTTTTAATGCAGTATAATTTTGAGATGATATATTACAAAACAATTTTTCATGAACTTATGTTTTCAGACACAATCTAAAGAGAACTGTTGTTTTATTTTCAAGTAATAGTCTCAGTGCGTTTATCAGTAATTGAACAAGTCAAAATTTATCTTAATCGGTCATGAATAGGAAAAGTGAGCTATTTTAAAAATGCATATTGTATTTTCTCAACATAGCAACCAATATTATGTTAAAGACAGGAACACAAGACTTACCACAATTATTCCTGAGATGTCGTTGATAAAGTTTACGGTTGAATAGGAACAGATATGGTTCAAAGAGGTCAAAGGGTACAAAGTTTGATAATTCTTCTAACAGGTGTATAAGGAAGCAAGTGAATCTGCCTTGTCATTTTTCCTTAATTTTGTTACAAATGAATGAAAAGAAACATTTTTGCCACATTTTTCTTTCACCTAGTCCAAGTTTATGTTACTTCTGTGTTCTAAAACATTTAATTTCCCCACAATTAAAAACATTTCAGACACAATACTGCCACAAAACATATTGTATCAACAAGAGCAAGATAGGCTAATTAGCTTATTTTTTATTCATAACATCAATATTAATGTACCAGTTTATTGAGAAAATCATACATAATGATATGAAAAAGAGAAAACCAATTGCACAAATGTTCATCTTTGTTTTCAAGTTCCACTCTACAGTTTCATAGCTTGCACAGGGTTTGATTTTTAAAGGAAAAGAATTTCCCAGGTTTTCCTCACTGGTTATACTGGCTATTTAAGACCTTTTATACGTTAGGTATCATTATAATAATTTTTAATTTCCATAATTTCGGTGTATGATTGTTGGGTGTAAATAAGGTTATAAAGTATACAGTTTGGCCTTACTTCAGATATGCACCTCTCAAAAGATTTTTATCTCCGCTTGGTCATTTTCACTTCCTGGACTTAACAGGTAAATTGAAGAAAAAACTAACATTACTTTTTTTTTTTTCTTTTTAGCTCTACTGGTCGTAGACCAGAGGAGCTTATGGGATTGTCTATTGTCTGTCAGCCATTCATCATCTGTCTGTCTGTTAGCATGTTTGTTATAACTACTTCTCCTAAACTACTTTGAGGATAGCCTTGAAACTTTACACACACATTCATCCCATGGTCTAGTTGGTCCTAAATGAAAATGATTCTGCTCGGACATCCAATATGACTGCCACAATGGCCATCTTGAAAGTCTTGTTATCACTCCTCCGCTTGAATGGATGGTCATATGAACATGGGGTTTTCAAAAAAAGACTACTTATGTTGTCTAGTTGGTCCTGAATGAAAATTGTACCTAACTGACATCCAATATGGCTGCCACAGTGGATATCTTGAAAATCTTATCGTTACTGCTCCTACGTGGATGGTCATATCAACATGGGGTTTTCACTAAAAGACTTCTTATGATGTCTGGTTCGTCCTAAATGAAAATGGTGCTGATCTGACATCCAATATGGCCACAATGGCAGCCATCTTTAAAATCTTATCGCTACTGTTCCTAGATGGATGGTTATATCAACATGGGGTTTTCACTAAAAAAAACTTCTTATGCTGTCTAGTTGGTCCTGATTGAAAATCATGCCAATCTGATGTCCAATATGGCCCCCATGGCAGCTATCTTGAAAATCTTGTTATTGCAACTCCTGCTGAATGGGTGGTCATATCAATGGGGTTTTCACTAAAAGACTTCTTATTTTGTCTGGTTGGTCTTGGATGAAAATGGTGCTGATCTGATGTCCAATATGGCTGCCACAGTGGCCATCTTTAAAATCTTTTCACTACTGCTCCTACATGGATGGTCATATCAGCATGGGGTTTTCACAAAAAGACTTCTTATGCTGTCTGTTTGGTCTTAAATGAAAATGGTGCTGATCTGATGTCCAATATGGCCACCACGGCATTCATCTTGATAATCTTGTCATTGCTACTCCTCCTGAATGGATGGTCATATCATCATGGGGTTTTCACTAAAAGACTTCTTATGATATCTAGTTGGTCCTAAATGAAAATGGTGCCAATCTGACATCCAATATGGCCATCTGAATGGATGGTCGTATCAACATGGGGTTTTCACTAAAAGATTTCTTACGAAGTCTAGCTGGTCCTAAATAGAAATGGTTCCTATCTGACATCCAATATGGCCACCATGGCAGCAATCTTAAAAATCTTGTTATCACAAGTCTACTTGAACAGAAAGTCATATTGACATGGGGTTTTCATCAAAAGACTTCTTATGATGTCCAGTTGGTCTTAAATGAAAATGGTGCCAATCTGATGTCCAATATGGCCACCACAGCAGTCATCTTGAAAATCTTGTTGTTGCTACTCCTCCTGAATGGAAAGTCATATCTTGAAAATATTGTTATCTCTACTCCTCTCCAAATGGATGGCTATATCAGCATGGGGTTTTCACCAATAGACTTCTTATGATACCTTGTTGGCCCTAAATGAAAATTGTGCCAGTCGTATATCCAATATGGCTGCCACGACGACAGTCTTAAAAATCATAAGAAGTCTTTTAGTGAAAACCCCGTGTTGACTGGATGATCATTATGATGGGTTTTTCACCAAGTCCTAAATGAAACTGGTGTCAGTATTACATCAAATATGGCTGCCACGACGACTGACTTTAAATCTTGGTGTCACTACTCCCCCTGAATGAACGATCATTATGACGTGGTTTTCACCAAAACACTTTTAATGATGTCTACTTTGTCCTAAATGAAATTGGTGCCAAGTTGACATCCAATATGAGTACCACAGCTGCGAATTTGAAAATCTTGTTATTTCTGAAGGATATCAGAGATGGTTTTAATACTCGACAGTTAAAGGAAGAAATTGTCTTATCTTTAATTCCTGGAAATTCATTTAACCCAGTAGAGCGTCAGTCCCATTGAGGGACTCTGGTTATATTTTTTAGTTCATTTATTGCACTTTTAGAAGTTAGTATTGTCTACTGTGGCAAAATTAATTTTCCCTATTTTAATAACTGCTAAAGTTGGTGTACATTGGACTATTTAAAGTTCATTTCTCGAGCACATGTGTGCAGCCATTTTTTGATCCGCTGTCTGCTTTAGGCAGCATGCAGTTTCCCTCGTACCACATATAAAGACATTTTCGGTCACAGTACATGAAAGCAGAATAGAGTTAAAGGAAATGTACAATTGCAGGCTAGCATAAGCTATGTGTAATGTGGTAATGAAGGAGCAGAATGTAGTTGCACAATTTTATTTCATGTAAACCCGTGTCTAAGTTTATAAATTTATTTGCAGAGTATTATTTCTAAAAAACTTTTCCACGTTACAAATTCTTAAATATTTGGAAGCCAGTTTAATGTTTGGTGAAAAAATGTCTGACAGTTGCTAGTAGTGCTATGTTAAAGTCCCTGAAACATTTATCAATATATGTTGTCACATATGTTGTACATTTATTATCATACTTTAAGTGCCATTACACACAGATTATTTGAATTTATATTTTGCATTACTTTTAATATTTAAAAGAAAATAGCCCAATATGCATTTCTCCTGAAACACTTCCAGATTTAATTACCAAGAGTAAGAAACCCACGGGTTATAAAACCCTGTGAATTCAAATTTTGGGATGACCCATGGGTATCTTCTTGTGGCTCTTGTCCGTTAAAACCTTCAAGTCCTAGCAAACTCGGGTTCCACCCCCCGCCTTACACTTATATACTCTGCGCTTCAGGATTTCCTCAAGTACATTACTTTGACGGGCAATTCCATAAGAAAAATTCTGAAGGAATAGTGACATTTAGAACAATCAAGCACATCAACAATTTTCACAAGTGGAAAAGTCCGTCGGACAAGATCCTATGGCAATTCATATAAAGAATGAACCGAAGAGCAATGAATTAGAAATTAAGTGGGGGCGTTTTACAAGAACATATGAGACATATTTCTCGGCATACACCAGTGGGGATTGAGCCATTCCATGTTACTGGGCTGGGGTTGTGCATGCTGTATACCCTTTTCTCTAGAAATGTTGCTATGGAAAGATGAATACGAGAATGTTTCTCTCAAAACTTTTGGAACAACTTTGATCTCAGAAAGTACTAGGCTGGAAGGTTGTTCTGCAAGCCGTGGAAACCGTAACGGAATTTTGTAATGGAGAAACAATGATGATAAAGTTGGTCACTAAACTGTCGAACACTTTACTTATGTTACAAGCAAACCATATCAATCGATCAATTGGACTCGTTCCATCCTAACAGCCTTAGTATCTACCTACCAACCAACCCATCTCTGATCTCTACCTGTTTAGTTAAGTATCGATATAACAATCTACCTAACTATCTTTCATACATTGATCTATGAATCTGCCTCATTGCTGATTGTATATGTATTTATCAAGCGGTCTTATCTAATATATGCATTCTACCGTCATCGTTCTATCATTCTGATATATACTTTTGGGACATCAGTAACGGTACTGTATGCTTAGTATTAATAAAGTTTCCAATTGTGCATCGAAATATAAAGGGAGAAAAGCGACACAAACTATGATTCACAAAACTTTTCACGAAGCTTTTCATTAAAGATTTAAACCCATTTATATAAGTTACAAACACAAAAAAAAGTTTATTCTTTGGTCTTAATTAAATGGTCTGTCCCTTAGTTTTAAAGATATTTGTCACAGGGTTAATATTCAGAAGGCTTTTAAGACCAAAGAAATGGCTTTTTATGTGAATGTAACCTATATAAAAGGGTTTAAAAGAAATGGCTTTTTATGTGTATGTAACCTATATAAAAGGGTTTAAAAGAAATGGCTTTTTATGTGTATGTAACCTATATAAAAGGGTTTAAAAGAAATGGCTTTTTATGTGTATGTAACCTATATAAAAGGGTTTAAAAGAAATGGCTTTTATGTGTATGTAACCTATATAAAAGGGTTTCAATCTTTACTAAAGAAAAAGCTTCTGACTATTGAACTACTGACGAATGATCCCAATGACAAATATCTTTAAAGCTAAGGGCCCGACCAATTTTTTTTTTTTTTTTTTTGGGGGGGGGGGGGACGAGCAGAGGCGGGGATTTTTCCGACCTTTTCTTTGGAACCTGGACATAACCTCAAGACAATTTTTTAAAAAAATCTAATGGAAATTATTTTTTTCGGCATAAACCGGGGAATTAATATTTGTTATTTTCGAAGCTATTTGAAAGCAGGAAACTTCTCTCCCCCCCCCCCCCCGCCCTATTACATTTAAATGGTTGGTCGCAAATGAATCGTCGCACCAGTAATCCTTCTCACTGTTGGCCCTACAATTTTTCAAACTAACGTACCTTCAGATGTTCAGTATATATATATATATATATATATATATATATATATATATATATATATATATATATAATTATTTTGTACCTCGGTATCGTGATCTGACAAATCGATTACTGGCGTCTGTATCTGTCAAGCGATTTTGTTTTAGCTTATGAGAGAGACAGAGAGAGATCAACAATGGGGCGATCTAAACATGAATGACCTTTATTTAGAACAAGTACAACTATTCCAAAATTTTTCATTTGGCTCAAGACAATGAAAGATTTCAAGTTTATTTTCAAATTTTGTAGAATTTACACAAAAATAAAAGTAAATACAAGCAAACAGTGTCAAATACAAAGACACAAAGAAGTGCAACCGTTATATTTTTCCGTCTTTTTTGTGTGATTTTTTTTGTGTTTTGTTTTGACATATATCAGCTACTCCATAATGTGCATTCTTGTTTGATCGGCTATATCTGCAAGATTAGTTGTCCTGAAAAACCTTGTGCAACAATACCCTATATAGTAAATTCTTTGTTAAGCTATTTAAAGATATGAAAAAGCATAGACCTTCCCTAACTCCTCGAGGATATTCATATTTCCACTGCCATTTATTATCATTGCAATCACCACCATTTAAGATGATGATAATGATGATCACTACCTTGACAATGGTTGCTGCTGCATTTAATTTTAATCACTATAAATCACGAGGTACACGTTAGATAATTCTTGAAAACGTAGAACGACGACCTGTGTGTGGTAAATCAACTATCAAAAATGTAACCCCAACCCACCCACCACCCCCAAAAAAGAAAAATTTGTCCAATTTCATATTACGAGGTGACAAATATACATGAGAGCATTGTTCGCCCATTTTCATGATCTAGTTTTCCACTGAGTGCGATTGCTCCAAAATCCTGTTCTTTGAACTAGAGTTACGTCATGCTTCAAGACTCTTTCTACATTCTACACAGTGCAAGTTTAGGTGCGTTTGTATTTGGTGTGAATAGAGAACATTCGTGCAATTACGCAATAACGTCCTGAGGACACGCCTCCAACCGAGAACGTTCTCGGTTGGAAAAAGGGTCAAATCTTGCTTCTACGAACAAATTTAGCCCAAAAACAATGTAAAAGCATGATTTGTAGGTAGGTCCCTGTTTACACACTTTTTGCTTGTTTCTTGATTTTGGAGTGTATTTTCCTCCAAAACTGGCGATACACACGCCCGAAGCCATGTCCTCGATTGCCCGGTGGAAAACTTGTAAAGAGATTTGTGCAGTCAAAATAAAGATTTCCTAAATTTATGATCTCCCTTTAGATACAAACATCAAATACCAATAACATAGTTAAACAAGAAGACGAAAAGCTAGTGCATACAAAGGTCCCTGCATTTTTATTAATATTTCATAGATGTGTGTCAACAGCGATGGGAAACACAAGATACAATCATGATGTACATGTCCAATACAAGCAAATAAATCCATGACGTGTCATAAGAAAGAAGTACATGAAACTACTATTGAAAATACCTACAAATTCCTAGTAGAGTTGTACTAAACTTACGTACTTATCCTACCCGAATGTAAGTTCAAAACGCCCAGTTTACCGTGAGGTTTCACACGTGTAAAGCAATCGAAAAGAAGCTCTTGATATGTAACATCTGCATTATTCAATGGACTATAGTTTTCAGAACAGGATAGAACGGCTGTGCAACTCATCACAGATCCTGTTATACTGAGATCGAATTAAGGCAAACCGAATTTGGAAGTTACGTGCATATAACTTCAATAGATATATAGATAGAAGTCAAACATTTATCATTAAGATGATCAGTCCCAATAAGAAACATTTCATTTTAGCAATATCTGTCTTTCGTCATCACACTTTAAGACTTGCGACTATATGTGCAAGCAAATCATAAACTGGTGTATGCATTCAATATACTTTTATATGTATATACCTTCGTCAGTTAGCGATTTGATTACTTTGATTTACAGATTATGCATCATGCTTGTATCTATAGTTCTATTGTGAAGGAAGTCTCATTAACTCATTTACGCGTCATGAGGTTGTACGCTACTTCCGAGCCCTGTAACGTCGACATCATTTACGATACACCAAAGTGAATGGTATTGCAGAAGAGTCGACAGCTGTAGCTCTACAATGATACAAAATAATGTCGACTTTCTACTCGCATTAAAAGGTACAGCGGAAACAACCTAATTTTTGGGACCCGATTATTTGGAGGCCAAAAGTTACCCGTTTCGGAACCGGAGTTTGTCTCCGGATTGAGACTTTTTGGCCTAGGATATAAAGCAAACCGGTCCGAACTGCACACGGATCGACGTAAATGGCCGAATGGCCGCACACGTCGTTAATCCAACAAGCGAACGAACGAACTGCACACGGACAGGTGAACCTTTGCAAAAAGTAGAATAAGTTTGAGATTTGGAGTAAAAAGTGACCAGGACAAGAAAATCGTGAGTCCAATACGCAACAAAAAAAAAAAAGAAGTAAAAAATACAACGTTTTTTTATACACCTAAACATCCGGCTAAACGAAAAATCTCTCTGAAGTAGATGTGTTCGGTTACATTCAGAAGTAATCCCAAAACCTACCCCCTTTTCAGGCGTAAATTAAAAGAATCTCCAGGGGTTAATGAGTTAAAAAAAATACACAAAATATAAATACACCAGGCACCAATCTGTCTACAAGTGCAGTGGTGTCAATCAGGTATCGTTACACTTTATTTTGCCTTCCAAATTGTTTAAATGCGTTTTTAGTCACAGCGAAAACGCAGACTGTTCTACGAGACCAGCCTATATACCGTAAATGTATTAGATATTCATACTCCTATTGTATCTTTAAAGTAAGGTTTACTCACAATGCTACCTGGGGATCACAAAACTGTATAAAAATATCTTCTCGTCCCCTGTACAATAGCAAACAGTTATACAAAACACCATTACAGTGCATATTGAATTGCCAAATGTATAATTTAAGTTACCTTGAAAGTAAGCTGTGAGATTAGTGTAACATTAAAGTGTATCTTTCTCATTATTAGAGTCAAAACAATACAAAAGGATAAACTTTGCAAGTATGTATTAGCAATTATCCCCATCCACTAACTCTGTACATACATTTACTATAATAGATCAGTTTGACCAGTGTACTTCACTTCTGGAATTATAGATCATCAATGCTATTACACCAGCCGTCAGTGCTATAGTTCTGTTAAATTAGATATGTTGTGTTTTGTTTTTTAATTTTTAATTTTTGGTATACTTGCATTCCTTGTGTTGAGATTGATATAAAACACTCTTCAAAACACAATAGAAATAACGTTGTATACATCCTCGATTTATTCAAGTAAAGCGGCTTGAAAATGATGAAGTCGCCACGAAATATTTAGTATGGTAAACACAAACATTCTATCATATTGTCAACATTTAATTTGCACGTGAGAGAGAGAGAGAGAGAGGGAGAGAGAGAGAGAGTATTCATACATACATTATACAACAAAGACATTACTCTTTTTGTCAGCAGAAATAATCATTGACTACCAGGTTAGTTTCATGGCATAAACGCTAAAATCCAGCTAACTCCTACGATCTCAAGAGCGGTGCACTATTCCCAAACTTGTTATATCACACTAAAGTCTAATTACATGACAATCAATCAATCAATCAAAAATCAATCAAAATAACAATCACTCAAATAGCAGTGTAATTGCCATACAAAAACTGAGAACAGTTGCAGATAAAACCCTTATGGAGGCTGCAGCTACTTAATACTAATATTATTATGAAGCAACCGTAATACGGTATTAAAATTACTTCATTTTCTTTGACAAAGCTTTAAGTCATATAGTTAGCGTACATGATATTCCTCTCCAAATAGAACAGTTTTATAATACAGGTCGAGCAACTTCAGTTTTCTGTATCTTGTTCTGATATGGCAGTAGATTACTTTCGCATAATTAAATTTTGCAAGCGTATATAACTTTTTCAATTTTCAAACTTTTCGATAAATGTGTATGGTAGCTTCCAGATATCCATATATAATGTTGATGTTAGTTTGTTTTTCAGATCTTGTCAATTACACTACAATGGTTAAAGCAAATTTCGGGCCTTAGTTAAAACAAGAAGTGCCAATCGACAACTGTGAAACCCACTGACAGCGAGACCATTCAGAATATGCAGTACACTGCTATTATGAACTAGCTAGCATTTATTCACATTCAAGGGCAATCCATCATTCTGAACGAAAATTCGACCCAGTTTGGTTCGGTTTGGTGTTGTACGGCAAAACAACACAATTAAGTTATTTACTACCGAGTCAATTGGGGATAAAGTGCCTTGCCCAGAGGGACACACCAATTTAGCCGACCCACCCAAGCTGATCCGATTCGAACCCACAGCCTTTCGGTCGCGAGTATAGAACGCTAACCACTGAGCAACTGCAGCTCCTAAAATCTGACCCGGACATTCATTCATGTACAGAAAATCACAAGTATCTACAAAACGAAACACGTGCAACTTGCGACAGTAAAACAAAACCCCTTTTTAAAGTGTGCATGTAAAATGATATTTTTACTTTTTCGTTCACAATAGCTTTGTTAGTATCGATTATTAAAAACTTTCCCCAACTAGTAGTTCTGACCGTAAAACTTCGCCTTACTTCACAACAAGTGTGCTTTGCCTATAGAATTATATGTATGTCTGTGCAGATAACATGACGTGCTTATAGATCATGCTGTTTACATCTACGTGTTGGAGCTAGTTTTATGTAAGTCACCCGAAACTTAAATCGTCAACTGTATGCCATTGAACTAAAACTAACTATACAAGAATTTATTTCTGCTTTAACGTCTCATAGTATTGGACACTGCAATGACCTTATTACTTAACCAACATGAACAACAAAGCCAAGAAAATAAAATGTATCTTAAAAGTCAAATGAACATATTATGCATTATTACAATTTATATTTTTGAACGTATAATGTTGTTTTCTTCCTTTGGGCCTTATAAAAAACTTTTCAAAATAATAAGACTTTCCTTCACTTTTTGTTAATTTCATATTTTCTTGAAAAAAATTTAAAATGTATGTAGGAAGTAAGCATAAAAAATACGAAACTTTAAAAATGAAATTTGGGTCTCGGTCTGAAGAATTTATATATTTTTAGTTATTACTCAGATATTTTTAATTATTCATAAATGAGTGATGAAAGAGAAACTAGTTTAAAAATGTAAAAGTGCGAGTTTGCTCATTTTGCAGAAGGGTTTATTTGCTATTCTCTTGGTATAATTCTCCCTTCTTTAAACTGCAGATAAATAGAACAGAACATTATATAAGACAGCTGATTTCAGTGTTAATCTATCATCTCCATACTGGAGAAGAGGTCATTGAATTAAAGTTTCCATAGTTACGCACTAATGAGATAGAGCAGTCTCCCGCAGGTATTATTCCCGAAAGGTGAATTAAAGGCCAAGTAAACTGCCTGCATTTCATGAGCCCTACTAGTGTAGTATGGATGAAATAAGTTTTAAATTGGCACACAGATTTTAGGGCTCGGCAAAATGAAGTTGTCTCTTTTGTAACTAAAGTGTAACTCAATAAAGGATTATAATGACATGTAAAATTATATGAACAACATGTAGGATCTTTCACGAGAATCGCAAAAGATTGAAACTATTCAACGTATTTCATAAATTTCATTTGAAATAATCTCAAATGTAAGATTATGCTATGTGTATAACATTACAAAAATGATATTCAATAAAAAAGCGCAAAAATAGGTGCCAGAATTGACTTTAAATTACATTCGGATGCATTCGTCATTACGCCTTCAAGTTATATGTCGTCATGCCGTCGTTTGCGGTGTTTTGGGGTGTTATTAAATATGTGTAATATTGGAAAATATCATATGGGTATATTAATCTCAATAGGAGCCACCGTGGCTCAGTGGTTAGCGTCTCAGACCTACGACCGAAAGGATGCGCGTTCAAGCCCTGCCATCGGATCAAATCCTCGACCTTATTGGAAAATAATGAGATAACAAGTACATTCTACAAAAACATTGAACCTATTACCTCCACTTAGACTTACGAACCGATCCACTAACTTTGCAACAAGTGATCAGGAAAAGTGCGAGCTGCTGAATTCGTAATTTTGCTCTGTTACACGTTTAAAAAATAATGATAAACAGTTACCGCATTTTGAAGTTAGAAATCAAACTTTTATTTCTGACATCATTATACATAAAAAAAGAAATCAGAGATGTAATAACTAGTCTTGACCTAAACAAAACCGCTGTACCGATCAAATAAGTTATAAACTGTTAAAAAGTATAGTTGAAGAAATGTATGTTCCATTGCAAACATTTTTAAATAAATCACTTGAAGCCAGCGTGTTCCCAATACAGTGGAAGCTAGCGCATGACATGCCGATTTAAAATAAACGTGACAAAACACTATCGTCTAATTACAGACCAATTGTAAACATTATCTTCTGATGCTAATTGGACTAATTATATTAGTATGATTATTCAGAACGCAGCGAAGTTGAGCGCGATAAAATACTCTTTAAGAGAACAACTTCGGCTAAATTATATACACTATTCATACATCCAATCTTAGAATATGCTTCTGAAGTCTCTGGGATAATTGCTCTATTTAAGATTCGGAAAGATCAGAATGGGGAAGAAAAAAAAATCAGATGGAAGCTGCACGGATCGTTACAGGTCTATACCCATTAATTCTTCTAAATAGTCTCTTTATGCGGAAACTGTTTGGTTTGCACAACGAAGGAAAAAGAAGAGATTATGCATAATGTATTCCATTATAAATAATCAAGTACCTAACTATTTAAGCGACCTTCTTCCACAAAGGAGATATGACGCATCTCATTATCGTCTACGTAACTATCAAAGTATCACACCAATCTCTACCAGACTTTATATTTTCAGACGACCTTTTACCCATATACGATTCGTCTTTAGAACTCTCTCCCTGTCGATATTCGAATTCCTCCAAATCTTTCTATTTTTAAGATACGTTTCTCTGATTTAACTAACGGGTCACCACCCTATTATGCTATTGGCAAACGTGACCTTAATATCCTACATACTAAACTTAGACATTAAGGTAGTCCCCTCAAATCCGACCTTTACATGGTGAATTTAGTTAACTCGTCCACGTGTGCATGTGATTATGATAATGAAGATGTTGAACACTTTGTTTTTCTATTGCCCCTTACTTAATACCCAAAGATCCCAGCTCTTTCGCTCTATCTTTCAACACACTCCTTGACTAAGTCTAGATTTATCATTGAAAAGTGACGTGACTACCCACCTACAATAACATGACCAAAACCGAAACAAAACTTCCCGGGTAATCGTTCTTCATTCCATCAACAAAAGTCAACTGTTATTGAATTTAGTACAAGAAATACTTTCTATGCCAAAATATTTTTAAAAATATATTTTGAGTACTGCAGTCATTGAAAGTATGTATAGGTTCCGAGAGTATACATCAATATGCCCCGTCCCCCTCGACTAAATTCTCTAATTAAATACATGGATTTAAAATATATGTGACATAAAGTACTTCAGATTCATCCGAATGCACACAAATACCCACACCCACTACATAATTTCCTCGTATTAGCTTTACAATAAAGATAAACAGTGAGAGCAAAAATATGAGAAAAGAAGAGAGGGGGACGGGGGAACAAACGTGACAAAGGACGGTGCAGTATGTCTGAGACACTAGCCAGGGACTTTGGAGATGTATGGGTCCCTTTTTCAAGGCGGACAACACAAAGAAAGAATATTACAAACACAAAAACTGAAACAAAATATATGTATTTACACATTGTTCTGTTATGGTGAAACCACATAACTATACAGTATATACAAGTATACATATTTAAGATAAAAACATAAGTAAAGTTTGAATTAAAGTCCCTCTAGAAATTGCCATTAGTGAATATAAAATGTCAATGAAACATTTTTCTTTTAAAGTTTTAAACTCTGGGTAAAATTTATATACTTGCTATGAAACCGTTATAAGTAGCCTTGCTGAGTGTGTCGCACATGCCGATAGGCGCGATAAGTTAATAATACTACTAAAGTACAAAATACTACTACCTGACTTTGACGGGAACATTTTCCTACACATTTTTGAAAAGCAAGCATTTGGGAGAAATCTCTTCAAGTAAATATGGCAGCACTTTCTCGAGGAAAAAGAGCGGTAAGTGTTAAACAGTTATTTATTGAATATTTTGTTTTTTAACTTTAATTTAATCACTAGCAGCGGCTTGTTAACTGCATCAAACTCTTTACCGTGATCGTTAACACGGTCGAATGCTACGATATATCAGCTTCCTCTATAATGTCATTTACACCATACTTCGATCAGAAATAATAAAAGAACAAGTGCGATCACGTCATGACGTGACTTTGAACCTGTGATCAGTTTCGTCATTTTTGACATCATGACGTCACATTTTGGCGTTTCAAAGAAAGCGTCTGGCATCGAAAAGAATAATTACAAAGTCTATATCAATATTTTCGCCGTTTCATTTATGTGTATAATCTTATTTATATATATGAATTTATCACACGGCTACTGTGTTATTTAGATCTATATACCCATATCATATTTACAATATTACACACTTTTAATAACACCCAATGACATTACAAATGATGGCTTGACGACATATAATGTTAAGGCGTAATGACTAAGGCATCCGAATGTAATTTAAAGTCAATTCTTTATACTATTTTTGCGGTTCTTATTGAGTAACATTGGTATTACATTCAAGATTATTTCAGATGACATTTATGAAATACGTTGAATATTTTAAGTTTTTTGAGAATGTTCAATGATTCAGCTCGTTTATTAGATTTTAATTGAAATAGGCACTCGTGTAAGATTCTCCACTGATGCTCATATTATTTTACAGGTCATTATAGAAGCCAAATACTCGCGGCTATATCTTTTTCCTGCAGTCAATTCTCAATTAAACCATGATGCCAATATCCTAATGCATGCAACAACTGTTGTCTTCATGCAATAGTTAAACATGTCGGGTAAATTTTTGTCGATAAAAAAAAAAAAAATATTCTTTTATCACGCTGATTATTGCAGAAAACTAATTTTTTTATGTCAAAATCATTTTTCTGTGTTCATTATAGTAAAAACGTCAGTTAAGATGTAGTTTATACGTGATCGTTATAGTGATGCAAGATACCAAAGAGCGACAACCAAAATGATATTCTAATAATTCATTATTCATGCATCCCTTTATATTCTGAAAAAAATATGAAATTTGTTGTTGCGTGTGGACTACTTGAAATTTTAGAAAATGGCTCCAATTTCAGTGCACAATGGCTATTTCATAGCCAAACGAGTCACCATGAGCACGTGAGCATGACGTCATATTAAATATTTTTAAATAATTAACTGCAATTTGAAGTTTGTCTAATGTTCATCACCTTTTTTTTTTTTGCCATGGTACTCTCAATTAAATTCCTTTTTTGAAAATTTACATTTTTGGGGGCAAAAAAAGGGGACTTAAGTACCTAAATAAATAAATTTGTTTTATGACTAAGATTTTTTTTTTGTTGCAATATGTAGAATAATGTAGAACATACTTAGGCCCTTCCCTCCTATTAGCCTTAGGCCGTCATAGCCTTAATCCGGCCATGATGATCATAATATATACAGTGAAAATTGCAAGTGTAGTCGCATTCACTCATACACTGCATCTAGTGGCGTCATTAGGGTTGGCGTCACCCAGTGCGGTAAACTCATGGTGACACCCCCTCCAGACTTCCCCCATGGGAATTTGCATTTTGCATCTGTCGAATTTGCATTTTTCCATTTTGGTGTCACCCCCCTGTGATTGTGTCACCCGGTGCGGCCCGCAACCCCTGCACCCCTCCCCCCCCCCTAGTGACGCCACTTACTGCATCTAGCTGCAATGGATAGTTCCGGTATCGAACGATAAGCTCCGCGCACTTAGTTACTGCTCCAGCTCACAAGCAATCGTGAAAATGGCGGATTCAGTAGCATCATAGATTCATTGGAAAATATTCCCGACAATATTTCTGACACTTTACAACCTGATTGCAAGAATCTTTCAGATCGTGTGTTAAAGACATGCTTTAACTATTACACACGAGGATATATCGATGAAATTAGGATTTTCGATGGCGAAAATCAGGGGAAAGTTGCAGCACGTTGTTTGCGGTCTATGAGAAAGAACAAACATCCTCACAAACTTCAAGTAGACATTTCGCTAGAATAGGACAAAATAACAGAATCTTTCTGTTCTTGGAAAGTTCGGTATGTTTATTAATTAAATCAGAATTTCTACAGTACGGGGACGTTCCATACTGAATCGCACACCACCTTCGGTCTTCGAAAAAATTTACCTTGGCCAGTTACTATCTAGCAGAGGATTTTGTAATATCTTGATACCTTACAAAATTTCAAACCAAACCTTCTTCCGTCTATGCATACTTTTTTAATTTGGAAAAATAAAGTTGTTAACAGCGAGTGCAATGTTAAAGAAAATGCTATTTATAGTACAAGCACTGCCTAATACACGTCGTAAGGTGCATGGTTGCGACGCGGATATTCGCGCAGGTAAAACTAAAAGTCGGTATATTTATACTGTATAAAACGTGCGCATGCTAAATGCCATGTAAATACGAATTAAATATTTTTTACACTTTTTTTTACCAAATCAGTGATGAATACAAATAAAGATAGAAATGTATAATCAAATAGTTAATACTTTTATTGTAAGGTGCACAGTTGTGATGTAGATTTTTACTGTATTACCATAGAAGATGCCTACTACTTTAATTACTATGACTATAATAAATGGATACAAAACAACATTAACAAAATTCTCTAAATCATATGTCATTCTCTAAATCATAAATATGTCAGATAATTAGATTATAGATTGGTATCATTTTGATATCATATGTTAAATATTCCACAAAAATGCAGTATGAACATAAGTGTCTTCACCATCTAATATTTAATTCATATTTACATGGCATTTAGCATGCCAGCAATTTGATTAACATTTAAAAAGAGCATGTAATGTAGACATTATTATTATTATTATTGATCTTGAAAATACAAATAATTCCTAAATTTAAGTGTAAATGTCTGATAAACATATAAATCATTATTATTAAAATTATTTATTTTACAATCTGATTCAGTTTCTTAATTTTAAAATTGTGATACAAAATATCAGCATTATTATACAATATTATTTCTATTTTTATTTGTATTCATTTTGATCTGGGAAAAAATATTGTCATCTGAGTATTTAAATTATTATTTGAATTATTACTTATTGTGCATGCATGTGTATATGTTTGTTTTTTGTTTTGGTCTTGTATAATAATAATAATGTCTAAATTACTTGCTATTTTAAATGTACTTAGTTATGATTTTTTTTTAAATATGCTATTTTTATTCAGACTTCATTATTTTGGAATGTGTGGCATATAATTTTTAAAAAAAATTGAAGTCTATATTCTACTTACATTACATTTTTATGATTCAGTTAATTTTTTTCAGTTTAGTTTCATAGCCTTTATTTTAATTTTACTGATTATAGCGGATGGTATTGTGTATGTTTTATACAGTATAAATGTACCGACTTTTAGTTTTACCTGCGCAAAGATCCGCATCGCAACAGTGCACCTTACGACGTGTATTAGGCAGTGCATGTACTATAAATAGCATTTTCTTTAACATTGCATTCGCTGTTAACAACTTTAGTTTTCCAAATTAAAAAAGTATGCATAGATGGAACAAGGTTTTTGGTTTGAAATTTTGTAAAGTATAAAGAGATTAAATAATTCTCAGCTAGATAGTAACTGGCCCAGGTAAATACTTTCGAAGACCGAAGGTGGTGTACGATTCAGAATGGAACGGCCCCATACTATAGTATGTCTTCAGTAATGTTTTTATTTTATATTTTTTTTAAAATGTAAAATAAAGCTTTCGTAATGTTATTCGCACCCATTACATTTATATATTACATGTATAATTATTATGTTAGAATAAAAAGCCAAGTACTATTTCTGATTTATGATAAAAAAAAAATTTATTTACTATCAATTAATAATTTAATCATGTTTAGGAAAAACATTAAAGTTATAATAAATAAACAAACAACTTATACAAAGTGTCCCGAGTGACTGAAGGGAGTGTTTTACGTTCTTTACACCGCATTAACACGTATCCTCAGTTGGACGGATAAAAGCATTTTATAAGGATATCATTAATAAACCAGTAAATTTAAATTATTTCAGATCCATGTAAAACGATCATTATCATAATCTCTTGAAAAAGAAAGAAATAATAATGCACGTCATAAACATAGTCCATGCAGTGAAATCAGCCCACTACAGTACTAAGATCACTGAAAGTTCCAGCTGCAAAGAGCTCTTCGAGATTACTAACAAGCTAATGTCAAGGAACAAATGTACACCACTTCCAACTACCTTCTCTCCAGTCGACCTTCCGGACCTGTTGGCAAATTTCTTCCGTGACAAAGTACAAACGATTAGAGATAAGCTTGACAACACAATTTCAATGGACTCATCGTCATCATACAGTTGTGATAGAGAATTTCAGCAGCAACCTTTAGCAGCATTTGAACTTGTCCTTGGATTTAGTACGTACAATCGTGATGAAGAGTGCCCCAAAGTCATGTGAACTTGATCCGATTCCAACATCACTGCTGCTTGAGTGCTTAGATCCAATATTGCCTTCACTAACTGATGTTATTAATACTTCTCTCTCATCCAGGGAATTCCCATCATTTTTCAAAACTGCCATTGTAAAGCCTCTGCTGAAGAAACTGACACTTGACCATAACGATTTAAAGAACTACCGCAGTTTTTAACCTCCCATTCATGTCAAAAATCTTAAACAAAGTTGTTCTATCCCAACTTGTATCTCATCTGAATTCAAATAGTCTTTTTAGCAATGTACAGTCTGCATATCGCCCTCTGCCTCACCACAGTACCGAAACTACCCTTCTGGAAGTAGTTAATGACCTTCTCTCTGCTTTGGATAGTGGAAAGATTACAGTTCTCACCCTCCTTGAATTGTCTGCAGCATTTGACACAATAGACCATGATATATTACTTTATTCGTCTACAGCATGTATTTGGCATTCACAATACAGCCTTACTAT